>VYZM01013938.1:284757-306572 GCA_013398915.1 Dromas ardeola | reverse complement strand
TTTTTTTTTTTTTTTTCTTAGGGAATATACTATTTCCACGGGACTGAAGCAGTGCAGCAGTCGTTTCACTACAAGGTCTGTTAAGCTGATCAGCCGTGAGACCTGGCTGGAATGCATAAATCCCAAACAGTGACTAGTTTAAAAGCTTTAACTTGTACACAATTTATTTCTTGTTGGAACTGAAGACCAAGCTAGGACTTACAGTACTGAGATGCCACATGTTATTTTTCTGCTGAGTTCTGTGGAAGTCTGCAGTCTTTTGGAGAGTATTACATAGTAAATATGAGTTGCTGTTAGCCACAATTAAATACTCTTAATCATCTTCAATATCTTTAAAGCTGCTATGTTTAAAAAAAGGAAGTATCGAAGATCCGTAACTATTCGCTATTAACCATGATGGAAATCTGGTAATTACAGCTCTTCTTGGGTATGTCTCCATTAGTGAGGAAATTAAAATACAATATTGAGTAATGCTTGTTTTGGCCTAAAAGCTTTGCTGCTCTCGGCATGTGGAAATTGCCTTAGATCAGAAAGCTCGAACGGCAAAACAAATGAGCTGATAACCTGTCGTATAAATCCTTTAAGTTCTTAAAGCCTCAAAAATGTCATCCTTGCTACAAAGTCCTACACCAGATGTTCAGCACTCAGAATAGTTTCCTTGTCCCTGGCAAATTATCAGGTGGCAAATGTGTTTTCAAAGCTGAGAGTAGCAGAGATACAGGTTTTGAAATGGAAAAATCTGGTTTTTTCTAATCTTCAAATGTGCAGACTGTTGACCAGATGTCTTTTAAAACATGATCAGACTTAATTCAAGAAGCCAAAGCTTGTAGGAAGGTCAGTGTGTCCTAGTGGGAGACCTTCCCCAGGAAAAACCTTGAGGTGTAGTTTTGTTAGGTAAAGTTAGGTCAATAATTACAAATTATCTCCTAAGGCAATACTGAAAAGGGAGAGAAACTCCACAGACGTGGTCACCAGCACGGCTGTGTAGATAGGGCAGGTAAGCTTGTTCTGCTCCCAGCCACTGCCTTTGAGAGATCAGAGCTGCGGTGGGCGAGGAGGATGGGAACAGGTTGGCCCTCACCTGCGGTCAAGGAATTCAGGTTCGCAGAGTTGAAGGATCTCACGTTTTGTAGTCCTTGGCTGTATGTCCATCCTTGTCCTGATGACAGGCATGCTAGTTACAAGGTAAAAGCCAAAGATACCTGTGATGTGACAGTGCTCATATTTTTCATACGTATATTTTGATACGAAGGAAGGTCTGTTTCCATATGTTTTCCATATACATAGATATTTTCAGTTAGAAAAAGGATTCATATAGCAGCAGAAATTGCTGGCTTTGAACTGCTTATGCAGATTAACTCAGTCAAAAATTCAAACTAAATACTAGGAGTCTTAAAAATACAAAATGAACTGAACTGTTCTTTAAAAAAAAAGTGTAATTAAGGTTTCTTGGGTTGTTCCTACCTTTTTCTCTTCTTCAAAGGCAAGAAATCAGTATCAGAAGACGGGTTCTGAAGAATATTGTCTCTAAATGGATTTGATTTTTCTTTCAGTAAGCTTTTAGCCTATTTAGGTTGCAAGTCTGGATCCTTCTTACTATGAAAAATTGAGGTGGGGCGCCTAAATACCTTTTAGATTGTGAAATAGGAAGGGAAAACCTAAATTCCTTAGATCTGGTCCTGGTTGCAGACAAGCAAAGGTAGAGCTCGAGCAATTGTGGAAGTAATGTATACATAGGGCTATAACCTAGAAAGGGTGTCCTATAAATTTCAGTCTGGTTAGGTTCCTGTGACGGAGGCATATTTACAGGCATTAAGCAGTTTTTTCTTGAAGGTCATTTAGATTTGGGCTGAGAGACAGTGTATTAAGACAAGTGACTTGTAAGCAAGGCAGCTTCCATTTTGGTAGCTGAAGAAACTGTTGTTAATGTTAATTGTAAGGAACTAAATCACTCTGAGCACTCCTGAAACTCCCCAATAACTTATACTTTAGCTAAAGATGCTTTTACTTAAGTCCAGAATCTCATTTGTTAGTTACTTCATTTAAACGAGAACTTACTAGGCATCATTGACTGGTATCTATCAACTTAAGGCGACATCTGAAATCAATCAGCGGTTAATGAAGAATCTGTCCCCGCTGCCGGAGGGTGTTCGGGGGGTGTCCGACTCTTTGTCACCCGCCTCTGCAGAGGGGTGGCCTCTGATCTCTGCAGGCGCCTCTGCAAAAGGCTACAGAAAAGAACAAAACCCGTGATAGATGCGTCTGCACCAGAGCAACATTGTCTGAACAGATAAAAAGATAGCAACAGAATGAACCTAGAGTGCCGTATCCAATTCTTAATTAATTTAATTTCCTCTCAGTCTCGAGCTTCTCCCTATTATTGCTTTTCTATAGAGCTAGTCTATTTCCTTCATCAAAAAAAAAAAAACTTTTTAAGCAAGGGGCAGCAGTGTTTCAGCTCCAAACGGAAGCGTTCTCTCCCATTTCTGATATTTCGGGACGTGTCCAGTGCCAAAGTCTGAAGTAACATAACTGTATTGAAGATAGGGACGTTAAAGTGATAAATGAGCAATCAGAAGACTATGTGACTGTCCGCATTGCTTCCAGAAAAATTGTCAATTCCTGTAATTGGTACCATTTTTAGGAAGGGCAGTGTAATGCAGAGAGCCTGCTTTAGCCGGGCTTTCTCTCCTGCAGTTTTACTACCTTGATTAGGAACGTAATTCACATGAAAGCTCATGGCCAGCACCCTCAAAAGTGGTAAAAATGCAAGTGGAGACATGTCCTGGAAGATCAAATTATTAATGCTGTCTTCCCTCAGAGTTGGTTTCTCCACTTCAGCATCTTTCATAGCAAACAAAAATAATGATTTGTGTAAATGTCCCCAAGTGTGATATGGCTGGAACTGGCACTGACTGTGAATAGGATAAAAACAACATCCAAACCCAAGGCGTTAGGAATAGGGTCACTGGAAAAGATACCATTGTATCAAATGTCCTATTTTTCTCTGTTATTTTTTAGCTAGTGGTGGTGGTTTACTATTTTCATTTCCAATGCCTTAGAGATCATTCTAAACAAGTCTTTCATTTACAAAAAGAGGAAGAAAAAAAAAGTCTGTATGGGTATTGCATGAGCCATTAATTTCCATACATGTACTTGCGATGAGCCCAGAAAAACATTCAACTTCGAGTCATGTATTTCAGTTCCCAGTAACTGCTAGAATAGTAATGTTGGCAGAAGAGTTGCCCCTTCAATAGAAGTTTTACTTTTTTTTTGTTGTTGTTGTCTTCCTCTTTTCTTCTTGTTTTTAGCCACCAGCTAAATACCTCCTGCCAGAACTGACAGCATCAGACTATGGGAAGAAGTGTGTGGTCATTGATTTAGATGAAACTTTAGTGCACAGTTCATTTAAGGTAAGTAAATTCAAAAGCCATCTCTTGCAGCTTGAATCTGTCAGTGAACGTTGTAGGAACTGTTAAGCCTCTTAACCCATTAACCAGTCTTACAGGCTCTCCCAGGGCACCTGCTAGTTCTCAGTGTTACTCCTATGATTATTCATCCTAATTTAGCTGTAAGAGGAGTAACACGGTAACTGCTATTTTTTTTGATTCTGAGGAAGTCACACCGACTGCGACAAGGCCTGGAATGGTGATTGAATTAAGGCTGTAAATGGTAATTATTCCAACAAGGACCTGTATCTTAACAGGTACAAAACTTGTTGCTCTGAAAATACGGTTTGTTTTTAATGTTTGAATGATGCCATAGTTAGCGTAGGAATTCAGCACACCTTTATGCTGGGTAGATGTACCTTAAAACAGTAGATTTGGGGCACTGGTGTTTGCTGTGCTCTGTTGCCGGAGAAGATCACTTTCTGTGTCACACTGCTGTCTCAATCGCAGTAAGTATTTTTAAGCATTTAGCTTTCACAACAGGAAAGCAAATAGCATTTAGGAGTTGCTGATGAGTCAGTCATCTTGTAGAAGCAACTTTTATAACCCTTCAGAATTCAGCATGTGGTATTTTTCTATTGTTAAGTAGGGCTAAAGTTAGAACAGGAGAATTCAGAAATACAAATAACCTACATTGGCTCAGAGTACTGGTAGTATTTCTGCTTAGCAAATGTCAGACGTGATAAAGCATCAGCTAGTTTTGTACTTCGATAGTGGGGAATTTATAAGAATCAATGGTATGTTTCCTTACTAGCAGCAAGGTAGAGATACCACCAACTTTATGGTCTTCTAGTCTTGGTTGCGCTCCATTTTTCACTGCTGGCATAAACTCACCATTTTAATCCTGCAATATTTAGTTGCCAGCATTTAAATATGCAAACCATAATTCATGTTGTGGTTAGAATTTGGCAAGGGCCTGTCTTTGTTGACTTAAAGAAGACCTTATATGGAGATACTAGAACAAATATTCCTGTGCCTCAAACTGAAACTAAGATTCTGCTCTGGCTTTATTGTGCCTAATGGTTTATAACAATTTGTGGTGACGTACAGGAACCTCTTAACCTCAGTGCCAGATCCTGCTCTTCTGTACCTGGACTGAACTTGAGAATTTTTCAGGGGGACTGGAAACAGCTGGATCGGGAAGGGAGGGAGCATGCCTTCCTAATTAAACAAAAGTCAAAAATAAGAAGGGAAAGCTGAGTTTAAAAGTCTAAATTTACATAAAAATAATGAAGTATGAGGCTTAGTGTTATCTGAAATCTGAAAGTTTGTTTTCTGAATGCTGAGGGTAACTTTGTACTGTGATTTTTCTGGGTTTTGAAACAAAAGGAGATTCAATTGAGGTGGTTATTAATTTTTTTTTAACCATTTTCAAGGAATACACATTTAATGGTTGACATAGTGTAAATCCTTTCTTGTAGGATTGAGGTTTGCTTTTATTGCGGAGTCTTTTCTTAGTGGGCTCGGTTTAATCATCCCATTTATTGAAATGACATTTAATGGGTATTTAAATGGTGTTAAATAGATATTTAAGAAAAATCAAAAGGTTATTTTACTTAGTCTTGAACACTGAATAACGTTTTGTGTTGGGAAAACTGGTCCTTTTTTCTGTGAAGTAAATAGTGTGAGGCGAACATTGGAATTTCTGCAGTATTGGAGTCTTACAGCTACGATGGCATTATTTTAATGTGAAGCCTTGCGATGGGAGTATGTGAGAGAGAACCAAGGAAATGGCTTTAGTTTTTAGTGCCTGGCACTGTCCAGTGGTGCCCTTTGGATT
The DNA here is from genome assembly GCA_013398915.1 of Dromas ardeola. NCBI lineage: Eukaryota > Metazoa > Chordata > Aves > Charadriiformes > Dromadidae > Dromas > Dromas ardeola. Next base: position 301,343 of record VYZM01013938.1, on the reverse strand, counting down.
TTGTTTCACAAAGGGAGATACTTCAGCTGCAGTAAGGCTCTTGGGGTCATCAAAAATATGATGCGTTTCCAGAAGACCAGGGACTTGAACATCTATATGCGCGCTGCTTTGCCCGAATAATCAAGTTACTTTTGCTGTTTCTTTTAAAACATGTCTGCTTTACCGGGCAAGTCACTACTTAAAAGCTGTAAAAGCATACATAAATTTGTGATTTTTAGTACAAAAGGCTTTATTTAAAACACATGATGTTTTAGAATTCATAATTCTATTATGAAATAGGCTTCATATTTCAAATGCAGATAATTTTTTTTTTTCTTTTAACACAACCAGAGAGGCAGAGTATTTAAAGTGCTCTTTTATGAAAGCAGCAACATCTGAAGGAGGGTAATTCTCGTCTTTTTATGCCCCTGCATATTTGTGAAGCTTTAAGGAGGTACTGGTCTTTCATGTTAAGTGCATATTAAAGGAATAAAGTTTGGAGTGCTTTGGCAAGAGTAAAAAAAGGAATAGATAGACATTATAGTTATCGTTCCCATCATAAAACAATAATAGAAGCAAAAATCATAAATTATTAAATCAAAGAGATGTAAACTTGGTTTTGTATAAAATGAATTAAACCACATGCAAGTCTGGAATGTAGTCATATTCAAAACTGGCTGTGAAACTCTTTTTTAGAACATGTAAAACTCTGAAGCATTCTATTAAATAGAAACAGTTCTAACTGAAGTGAAGATTTTCAATGGAAATACATTGTCTTCTTTGACGCTCTCTCTGCGGTTCCCACTCGGGACATGTACGTGCTTCACGTGTGCAGCCCCGGAAACCTTTATCCAGCAAACTGCTGCAGGCTTTTCTCCTGCCTTCCCATCATGATGAAGCACAGAACCCCGGTCCACGCTCTCTTCCTTATCACTTGCGCCAACAAGAAAACTACGTAGCGCCTAAAGTACAAGAGCAGGAAGCAAATACGTAGTTAAGTGTAGTTTGGTTAGGGTTACAAAGTCTAAGGGTGAGTTTTATTTGTTAGCAAAAATTAGGTTGTCTAAACAGAATGTGGTTTTCTCTGACATCTGGTTGGTGTTGCTCCTGTTAAGAAGGTTCAGTAATAGCTATATTTTTATCAATGGGCTTCAAAACCTCTGCAACTTGCAGTGACCTATTCTTTTTCTGCTGCTACAGAACATTTGGCTTGCTTAAGGGAGTCATGCATATATAAGTTCTTCAAGTGCGTGCAAGTCTTCTCAAAGTATGCACAGAGCTGGCACCCAGTTGAAAACTTTGGTGGCTGAGTTTTATTGACAGTTCATTTGGGTTTCTTTTAAGGTGGAGCTTCAGAACATTTTCATGTACCTCTTCGGTGGCTGTTAGAGATGCTGCAGAGTATCTTCTCTGTCCGAGGGACTTCATGCAGATGGCAGCCTCCCCTCTGTCTTTCACAGAAGCAGAAAGGGGGGTATACCTTGGAAATTGCTTAATGTCAGCAAAAAAAAAAAAATCTAAATTGTATCTGTGGTTGTTTGAGGAATTCTTTAGATCATACTAGCACAGTGGTCATCAACAGGAGGAGTTTCCCAGCATTGGCCGCTCTGGAGGTTTGGTTGCCAATACTGGTTGGTTTCCGTGGATTCAGTGTAGCTTCTCATTTGCCCTCTGACTCAGGACTTGCAGACATCAGACCAAACCATCTCCCTTATTAATTACTTTGCTGCTCAGAGGGGCTGTTGCCTGTATAAATTCTTACGGTCACTTTGCTCTCCTCGCAGGAAGGTCATTTGACAGTGGAGTTAGAATCTCATTTTTCAAGGGAATGGGATCAAAGTGATGCTGTCAGGTTCATACTGCAGGATTCTTTTTTCTACCATTTTTCGTGGAGCACCTGTTTTAGGCGTACCGGTTTGTGATCTGCTTCTCAGTTCTTTACCTTGGCTGCTCCACTGCTTCCTTGGCACCCCCTCATCCCCCTGAATGGATTTGAAGACTGTTTCTAGCCTTGCAGATTCTTCAGGGGCACCTCCTTGGTGGTCCTTGAGATCAGTCTGTTGGCTGATGCAGAAAACCAGGTGGGAAAGTCTGTGCAAGTCTGATAGAGCTGAGCGAAGATGTTTTCCAGCCTTAGTAATGCCATAGCAGTTACCGGCCAAACTACTCCCAGCCATCCTTTTAGGCTGTTGGCCATGAAGCATGTTGTCTGCTCATCACTCCTGTTAAAACTATATTTGGCAGCTCTGTGTCTCAGCCATTTCCAAGCTGCAGATCATTGGGTGAGTTACAAACTTAAGCTGGGCGTGTTTACATGATTTTTTTTTTTTTATCTTGGATGTAATGCATGACCGTACCAAAGGGTTCTGCCAAGTTTGATGCCCATTTGAACTCGTAAGCACTGCTAGCAGCGTGTTCCCCAGCTACCGCTACTGCCAGGCCAAGATGTAGACTATGTGCTCTTCAGCTGTCTGCAAGGACACTTTTCTGCTTGCCAAAATAATTGTACCTGACCAACAGTTTTTTGCAGTAAAGTCTTAAGAAAGAAGTTGTGTTCAACAGGCTAGAAAAATGGATTCAAGGACTTGGACAGAGTGTGCCTGCTTTTCCCTTACGAATTAAAATGCAGTTTTACATGATTAATTTGATTGGTATAGCATGTTCTTTTGAGGTGTCACATCTTTAACTATATGACTTATGTCTTGTTGCAGCTCCTGATTCAAATAAAACCTTTAGGTTTTTTTTTTTTACCACTGTCTTTATTTTTAATTAATTATTAATTGATGACCCAGAGCAGAGTATGTGAAGCACATGTCTGTGTGGATGACAACAAAGAAGTTCAGCTTTGATGAAAGAGTTATCCAAATAGATTTTTATCCTGGTAGTGGGGGTTATTCAAGCAGTAAAGTGTTTTACGTTGTGTGAAGGTGCAAAAGATGAGGGAGGAGGGAAACGCAGTATCCAGTGAATAGGGCCGTGTAAGGCTTCTGACTTGTGTGTGTAAAGGGCACACACGCAGAGTGGATTTCTGTAATTAATAATGTTTATTAAGGTGTTCCTGAGAAGTAAGTACTCTTCTCTTTTACGCCTCTGAAATTTTCCCTCTCATGATCGTATTTTTAATGTTGATTTATTTTCTTGTCATTCTTTCTAGCCAATTAGCAACGCTGATTTCATCGTTCCTGTTGAAATTGATGGAACCATACATCAGGTAAGCACTGGTGTTCCTTGTTCTAGTAGTGAAACTGTCCTCAGTGTCCCAGAGCGTTGTCTTTCTCTATTTGCTGCTTTACATTCGATAACTTGTCCTTTTGCAAAATACAAAAGCCGTGTGCTCAAGAATGGATCGTCCAGGCAGGTATCCCTGTTTGATCAGGTCTGTCATTTCTAACTCCTAAGTCTCCTTTTTTAACTTTTTTCAGTTCTCCAGCATATCTCTACCAGGACTTCAGTACTTGACACTGTCAATTTTAAAACGCTTTCAAACAGGATCTAAGGATGGGTTTTCAAAGGCTGCTGAGCCCAGAAAAACTACTTGAGTACTGTGTTTCTCATTCCCTCCGCAGACAAATGGGACATAAGTTGGCTTTATCATATGCACAAAGCTTTATAAAAGTATTAAGGAAGAACAGACGTTTCTTCAGTTTTTGTGTCAAACTGTGTTTAAGTTCTGTCCTCTTTTCTTTCTGTAAGTAGTTTAAGTTCCTCTGATAGGACTTTCTATACACTTGAGCATCTTAAAAAGGTCTCGACAAAATTGCAAGGAGACTTAATTTTTATCTCTTATTCTTTAAGAACTTCACTTAAGACTCTGTGAAATGGTTTTCAGTAAATGCAAAACACCCATAATTTGAAAATCAGTCCCCTTCATGTATCTTAGCGCTTTAATCAGCGGTCATTTCTGAAAACGTTAAATGAAATAAATTACAGTGCCGTAAATTTTCCTCTTCAGACAGACATTAAAGTTCTTGCTGGAGATGGGTTTAACTGGTTAATGTGAAGTTGAGCCTTTCTGGTGTATGAATCTTGCAAATTGCTTGAAAGTTTTTCCATTGGTGGTTGTAAGTTAAAGATAATACGGTTATTGAGTTGCAGATCTTCCCTGGATGTAATTTAATGGAGATTTTTAAATACTTTAATTTTTGAAATGCTGTCTTTTTGTTTGGATCACTTTTACTTGGAGAAATAGTTTCATATTTTGATCTTGGAACAATTGATAGATCATAAAGTTAGTTCATAGTTTTGTTTGATTTCCTTTTATGAACACCATCCATGTGAATGTCACTCTTTAAATGATTACTAAATACGTCAGTGGACTGGAATGTGTTTAAAGTGATAATTGTTTGACAGTTTGTACACTGTGCATGTTTTAGGTAGAAAAATTCAAGACCTAGGGTACTTAAAACCTGTAATGTTCACCAGAGCTGAGTGCTTAAAACATGTGAGCATTTTGGGGAAGATTTATGTTGTGATATTGTCTGTCCTCATTTGATGGGACTTTAATTGTGTTTGGTGCTGTAAAGCAGACATTTCCTCTCCTAAAACTTGCTAGAATGTTTTTGAAAGGGAATAAAATCGGTTGCCTAACAATTTTGAATGGCTTAGGATTGCGATCACTTAGCTTGTCAAGATTATATATTTACATTCTGAAACAAAACACAATAAAATACTATTTGGGCTTTACAGTCAAGCACTTCAAAAGCCTGTTGCTTTTCCGTTCCCCGCTGCAGACTTTCAGATTCTTCACCAAACGTAATGCAGTTAGGCATGTGGGGACAAAAAAAAAAAAAAAACAAAACACAAAAACAACTGGTCAAAGGGAGTGGATTTGACCATACCCTACATGTGAATGGGAGGAAGGCTGCTTTTGACAGAGAAGGTCAAGTGAAGTCAGTCTCTGACTGTGCTTTGCTGGAGACTTCCTGCATAATTTTCGAGGAAATTGCTTAATCTCTTTGTATTTCAAGTTCTTAATCTCTAAAATAAGTAAAAATCTGAGTCGCATCTGGGTGGTTGAAATGAAGTTAATTGTAAGGAATTTGTAATCGTCGAAATAAAGGTAATTTATACACTATGCGGAACAGGCAAAGTCTTGGGTTCCTGTGTTTGTAATACTTCTGCAGGCAAAGTAATGTACTATCATCCAGCGATCTCTATAATTTAACTGTGATAATCTGAAGGGGAAAAGTGGACATTCTGGCTTAGGCTGATGAGTGTTAACACAGGCTGTAGAGCTTTGGCGCAACCGTTTCCCGATTAAAGCCTGTAATTTTTTTATTCACTTAGAGCATAAACTTGAACAGATACCAGCAATTTTTTGTTATCCGTCAAAATTTGTCATCTGTATAATGCCTGTCCATTTTCTTAAGCAGTTCATGTACTCAAAGATTAATCGTTGGCATTGGGAAACACATATTTAAAATATCGCAGGATATGTGAAACGTTGTGGAACCGCACTGTCTGTAATGCGTATCCCCGCCTGCTTTATCAGTAAGCCTGGTGTCTTATCCAGCAGGAGATTGTCTGACAGCGCATTGTTGTACTTGAACTCTGCCTTAGACAGAACCCAGTGGAAAACAGATGGAGAACACCATTTCAGAAGTGCCCATTCAGAAAGAAAGTCGAAATTCCACGAGACTCTTCAGATCTCACATATACCACAAATACAAGCTGTGGCAAATTCAATTGCTGCATGCTTGAAAGAGTTTTGAGACTGACTTATCTAATGTGTTTTGTTTGTGGTAAATGTTGTAATTTTTTGTTGTGCAACAGAGGTATTCAGAAAAGGCTGCCTTTGGTTTGGGGAGTTTGTTTTCCCTTGTGTCATTTATAATCCAAAGGTCAGAGGGACTCTTGTCCTTCTATAGCGAGGACAATTCAGATCGTCATCTTAAAGGGTGCTTGGGTAAACCAGCTTCCCTAGATTAAAAAATAGCTTTTCTGATTACTCCTTGTCCATCTCCCATCTTTCTTTCTCTAGTTTAATTTACTTGGTGTTTGGAAAGAATTTGTCATTTTTATTTTACAAGGAAGTAACTCATGTGTGGAGGTTCCTCTCTTTCCGTCTGTTGTGGGTCTGGGATGCCTGCAGAGACTGCGCTCATCTACAGGGCAGCTGAAGTGACAGGAGATGAAACCCACGCTTTGTGTTGGCAGCGATGGCACAGGCACAAAAGGGCAGCTCTAATGCAAGCTGACACTCTTCTGGCCGGTTCTCTCCTTTCCCTCTGCTGCTCTGAACAAAAGGAAACCAGAGCTGGTCCCTTCCTCTACCAAATTGTAAGTGAGAAACTGGGGGAAGTCCAGCGAAATGTGTTGCCGCTGAGAACGCACTTTGGAGGAAGTTTATTGTAGCGGCTGGAGAAAAGATGTTCAACCTGTTTGGTACCCTTGACGTAACTTCTGCAAGAACACATCCTCTCTTTTGGAGCGTGCGTCCCATTTAACAAGGGCAGAGCAATCGCAGCCCCAGATTAGAAGCCGTGCGTTAAGTATAGCTTTAATTCCCCAAGGGGTAAAGATTTTTAGGGTGTGGTGGTCCTTTGTCTTTTATCCAAATTGACTTGCAATGCCTTTGTGCCTTGCCATCTGTGTCAAAGAGTAAAGAGGGCAGCCAGGAAGAGTTTGATTTGGTGTTACTTGGAATTTCATTCTTGAATGTAATTTGTGTGTTAAGTGAGTAAAACAAGTTTTTCAGTGTTGGAGGGTTGGTTTTTTTATTAATTCAATTAATAATTGCTTATTTTTAGTTGTTGAAAGCTAAGGAAATGTTTGAGATGTATACTTTGAATGTAATGTACAAAATGATTTTTTTTATCGGCGGGGAAAAAAGCTGTTCGAATAATGAACTTCCATTCTACAAAGGACTAAATTCCTTAATTCTCCTGCAGAAGGCTGTGGCCTGGTTCAAGTAATCCAGGATAGGCTGTATCCATTCTAGCTGGCCTATTCTTGGTTACTTGCACTGGGAGGCGACCACAACTGCAAGAACCAGAGAGATGAGGCTCAAGGACGTGTGTTATTTTCTGCTTGCTGTAAAGAAGATGCACCCAGCCCACAAAACAGGAGATAACAGGAGCTTGAGTTGTCATTGGCACATTTCTTTGTCATTACTTGAAGATTTCATTAATGTAAAGCTGATTTTGAAAGGCAATTCTGTGTGTCCTATTTAATTAATTAAAATTGAGCTGGGTTTCTCTTTTGGTTTACAAATACTGAGTCTTTTTTAGGTTAAGACCGCTTTGAGGTATAGAAAATATATGTGGAAATACCAAATTCTTGAAAACAATTAAGGTTAATTACTTGTGTTCTGCCATTAGCAGCTGTAAGTACAGAATCTTGTGAAAACATGTCTAGTGCCTGATTTTGTGCCTTAACATTTTAAGAGTAAGGTTCATTTTAAATGAAAAAAAAAAAAGACTGTATTCCCCTAAATTCTTACAGTGATAAGGAAGAAATCAGTGAGCATACAATTCAGAATAACTGGAGGGTTGGGTTTTTTTTTTTTAATGCCCTGAAAACAGTATATAAATCTCAGAAAAATGCCAGGAGCCAGTTAGTCTAGAGACTTAAACTGAAGACATCAGGGAAAGGAGGAGAAAGCCAAGCCACAAATAACCATGCGGCATTGAGATGCAAGTCCAGCCGCTAACAAAGTAAAGGGGAAAAAATTCCAAATGAGGAGGAAGAGGAGAGAAAAGAGTTGCACTGTCAGCTGAAGAAAGCTTTTTATGTGAAGTAAACCAAAGAGATTTTGTAGCCCAGGATACCAGTACGCTTGCAGTTGCCTCCAGGATCTAAGTAGGACTAAGTATTGAGATATGTTGTTCTGAAAAAAAAAAAAAAAACTTTTTTAAGAAAAAAAAAAAAAGGGAGGTGAAGGAGTTGGAGCTTTTTAGATATGAAAAGAATTAAGGGAAACATTTGGTGAGACCTCATCCTAAGAGGCTGCATTTATTATTAATAAGGCATTTAACATGAGGACCAAATCTGAGCCCAGTAGGTAAGATTTGAGGCAAAACAGCAAGAGAAAACTGAAGTAGAGGAGGTTGAGGGTGCTTCATGGTGGATCAGGAGATCTAACCTGCAAGAAGGGAGACAATACAACTTAAAATGCTGTGTATTTACTGCTAATACTGACTAGTTGCAGTATTAGGAGACTTAAAAAATTGCCGAAAGAGCGCATATTGCAAATACTTGCTTTTCTAAGCCCACTCCTGTCCGCAAGCCTGTGGTTAAGGAGCTCTCGGTCTGTGGCTGCGGGGTTGATTTACTGTATGCTCTCTTTATGGAGGAGGTGGGTTATGTTGCAAGCAGCAAAGTTCATATCCTTGGCTTGGAGTTTGTAATTACATTCCAAGTGGAAATACTTCACCGACACAGGCATAGATAGGGACGGAGTGCAAAGAGGAGACTTCTTCTGCTGTGGCTGAAAACACTAGGTTTTAAAAAGGGAATTAATACTAAATTCCAGCACTTGCTGTCCAAGAATGACTTTAAGACACTGGGGTGTCCTTTTTGTGCCCTCAAAAATAAGTGTAGGAATATAATTAAAGGTTAAAGGATTAAAAACTTCATTATGAACTGTAGAGTTAAGGAGTAACTTGCATCCTGCTGTCTTTCCTCTTATAACTGGCTAGTCAGGCTCTTTCTGGGTACCCAAACACACAGGGACTGCAGCTGTCTTTCTACCTGTGTCTTTGTAAATTTGAACGAATACTTTGGAAAGAAAATACTATAGCATAACTTTGTGTAGTAATATTTAAGTGAAGTATTAATTGCATTGTTGCAGGAGAGGAAATTACTTGGCTTATGCCTAGTGAAGTACAGGAAACTTTGCTGTAATTATCTGGGAAGAGAGCGGCGTTGAAGGGCATCTGTTAGCTGTCTTTAATTCCTAAGATGTCACATTTATTTGATTGGTTAGGTGCTGCTGTGGTTGTTTAAAAAAAATAAAATCTGGGTTATAAATTGTTATCTTTATCAAAGTTTGACTGTATTGTTTGAATTTGAGGGGCCAGAAATAGTTTAGGTAAACTTCATAGCATAACTTAAAGCTGATCAAGTCTTCTTGCTATGAGGTATATGCTGCGTAAAGTGGGAAAGTAATTAACATTTCTGCTTTAGTCATTAAGGTACAGCTCCATCATATATGTTTTTAATAAAACTTTGCTTTCAGGTTTAGGTTTTCAATTTCCAGTCCCTGTTATGCAGTTCTTTTTCTTCTTTTGCTAAAGGCTTTAATTGTTACACTTCAGTTCAAGATGGCATTTCCATATTTTTCTCCCTCAGCCTTTTTTTCTCTGGGTGCCTTATGTTTTTACCTCTCTATTAATATGAATCTAGTAAAACACGTACAATTAATCTAGTTCTCCATATCAAAGAAAGAAATTCCTGAAATTGCATCGGTCTTGCAATTCTTCCTGAATTCAGTTCTGCGCCAGGCTTCTCCACTTGAGATTTCCAGTATTAAGGATTATTTGCCAAACGAAGAAGATAAAGTGCTGCCAGTGTTTTCTCTCAAACTTGTAATGTAACTGCAAACAAGATAGATAAATATTTTTCAAGCAGACTCCCTTTTCCAGCTTCCCAGTATATTGTGAACTACTTGTAAGCTTTCTGAGCAGCAGTTATGTCTTGGTATTTTCTGTGAAGGCAAATCATCTTGCTTGCTCTGAAGAGAGAGGCAGGGAGGCTCTTGTATCTATTAATCCGGTTGTTGACAGTAGGCAGCCGAGCTGCCTGTAGAGTTGTCGGTGCAAAAAGGCGAGATAGCGATGCTGAGACCAAGCTGCTCGAGAGGAGAGAGATCCTGAGCATTTACCGTCTTTATGGTGAGGTCACGGTAGAAGATGCCGTGGACTTTGCCACCGAGGTTTGAAAGCAGCCATTTGCTAGGTGTTCTGCATGGTGCTATGAAAATTTTTGGTGAAAGCTCTCTGCAGAGCCAGATGACTGGTAACTATCCCTGGTGAGATATGGTACTTAGCGCCTGGAATTTAAAAAATGAAAGAATTAACCACAGGAAGAAAGCAGTTCCCTATTGTGCAAGTCCTGTCATCATAGAGGTTTCATCAGATTTATTCCTTCTGTAAAGCTCTTCAGGACTAAAGACACCAGCACCAAAATCGTTTCGGTTGAGAGATCTGAATCCTGGCTTCCTGAGAAGCCCTACTGTCTCTCTTTGCCTTTAATGAGATTTTTCAAGAAGCATCGCTCCAGATGATGCACAGTATTTGCAATTGCATAATCAGCATGGGTCTTGGCAGCACTTGCATTCAGATTCTCATTACTGGATGTCTACTTTTTCTCCTTTCATCTTGTATACTTTTATTCCCCCCCCCTTGCAGCATTTCATTTGAACTGCTTCCATGCTAACTTTTGTTTCTTCAAGTGCTAGGATTACAGGAGTGTTTGGGTTGTTGTTTGTTTGGTTTTTTTTTTTCTTTTCCATTTACCTTCAACATTGTTTGACTTAAATAGTCATTGTCATTCCAGGTTTATGTATTGAAACGACCACACGTGGATGAGTTTCTTCAGAGGATGGGAGAGCTCTTTGAATGTGTACTCTTCACAGCCAGTCTAGCCAAGGTTTGTTCCTCTCCATCTCGTTAGCCCTTAGGGTGCTGGTCAGTGGACTTTTGGGTTTTCTACGGATAATTGTTTCCACAGTTGGTACTATCTTAATTTTTCCCCTTCTTTTCTGCTTCTTTGTCTGACAGTGTGTACTTTGTCTGCTAGTGTGTGGGTAAGTGTTTCCATGGTAACACCATCACATATGGGCTTGTCTCATAATGTAGCCTCCATGCATTGCTCATAATGCCAATATGAAAGGCTTACAAGTTACCATGGTTATAGTGAGAAATTAGAACAAATACCGTGTGAGTAAAGCAGTATATTAAAGCTGGGCATGAAATAAAAGACACTGTTTTTTATCGCTATCTATATGATCAACCGATGATTCAGAAATTTACTGCATAGGAAAATTGGGAAGACGTTTTTGTTCTGTCAAGGTGCAGTTGTAATCTGGAGTTAGAAAATCAGACACTGTGTAAAGCTTGAAACATCAACAGGAATATTTTGTGCCCTCTGGTCTCCAGTAGCAGTAGTACCTCGTCAGTAGTTTTGTGGTAGATGTTACAGTAGTAGACATCTTAAATTCTTCACTACTTTTGATTTATTGTAATTGTGGTGTCTTGTTTGTAAAATTATATTGTTTATTTCTAAATAGTACTCTAGCATAGTAAGCTTTTACTCCAACCTCATGTAGAGATGGTGGAAGGGGACAGGACCCTCTTTGGTCTGATGTAGTGCTGCCTTAGCAGAGGATTCTTCCTGACACTCTGTTTACCATGTTCAGTTCAGTCACACTGTGAAAATCCTAAATAATGGACCAATTTCATACTGCAGTTAGGCGTCTAGCAGTTTTGATAGTCAAGAGATGATTGATTTCAACATCAATTTTGTTCCTCAGTTTAAAATATAGGAAATGGTAACTCCTGTCCTGCAAAAATAAGTTATAACTTGAAAAGCCATTTTCAAGTACGTGCCTATTTCACGTTCTGATCTCTTTGGATACTTTTCCTTGGACAGTTTATATCAATTGTGGGATTCTAAGCTGTGCCTCACTTAAAGTACATATATATAATGAGAATTTCCTAGTATTGGAGATGGGTATTTTTCCTAATAATAGCTTTGTCTAATCTTTTATGGCCCAGTTATGCAATTTGGTAATCTTAAGATTCTTACTGACCCAGTGGCTCCATGGGCATCATTTGAAAAAGCTGCGTCAAGCTCAGATGCCTTCATGGCAGTTTATTTTCAGAGGCACATGGAAATGAATCAGCTGTGGAAATGGCTTCGTATAGATTTTCTCTTAGCGTTGGTTGGTTTTATGGTAATGTTAGGTGAGATCTCCGGATCCATCAACTTCTAGGGTAACTATAAGTTGGCGCTAAGAATAAAACCTAATTGATAAATCACAGAAAACATTAGAGTGCAAGTTAGCCTTCCATAGAAAGATAACCGTCCTACTTTTGCGTTATCTCTCTATTAATCACTTCAGATTTGCGGGCGTGTAAGTTAATGAACGAGGAGCAGGAAGAAAATGAAGAAAGGGCATTTTCTCTGAATCGATTTTGTGTCCCTTCTTTGTATGGTTCTGTGAATTAGCCTAATTTGCACATTGCTAACTTCATGTTTCTAACTTCTGTTTTTAAGTATGCAGACCCAGTAGCCGACTTACTGGATCGCTGGGGTGTGTTCAGGGCGAGGCTCTTTAGAGAATCCTGTGTTTTCCACCGAGGAAATTATGTGAAGGATCTGAGTCGACTGGGACGTGAGCTGAGTAAAGTTATTATAGTAGATAATTCTCCAGCATCTTACATCTTCCATCCTGAAAATGCAGTAAGTATTCTTAGTATTCGAAGTACTCAAGCGTAACTTTGTCTTTCTGGTCCTTGCCTAGGCTTTCTTATTCAGAAAATAGCCTTTCAGCATGCGAACTCTGTGAGCTTCTGTATTTTCCTATACTACAGGTAGGTAGGTCCTAGTATTCGCTGCCGCATGGTGAAGGACTAGAGCAAAGTGATCTTGACAGTTGTCATAGTCATGACTGTTCCTCCGCGTTCAGTTTTAGCTTTTGGCATGAAGTCAGCAGTTTTGAGAAATACCAAGCGGTAGAGAACCTGAAAAACCTACCTCTAAAAAGTGAAGCTGCCCTCCAGCATAGTTTTTGTTCTTTGGAGTGGTGATTAAAGAAAGGATGGTTTACTTGAACTGCTTTTGGTACTCTAGCTTTTTTCATTGTGTGCATGAAAATATTTATTAGACAAGATAGTTAACGTTTTACTGGTTACAGTCTGAGTTCTGTATTTGTGGCTAAGGAGAAGGAAAAAAATCAAGATCCTGTTGTGTTATGCTTTAAGTATTTTTATGATAACTTGTTTCGTCATTAGAAATGTTAGTTAACCGGTTCAGTAAGTTTTAGGACTAAGGACAAAAGGCAGGCAGCAGTACTTCAAGGGAGAATAATTAGGAGCAGTGAACATTTTCACTGTGTGTTTTCGTGTCTGCTCCAGAAGCTGTGATGGAATGGTCTGGCTCTGGCTCCGTCCGTTGCTGCAATCAGTACAGATGCTCACATCTGTTCTGTAGCTGCCAGGATAGCAAGCTGGAACTCCCCTCAGATCTACTGACTTTTAACCAACCAGGCTGTGCAATGTTTTCTTTGATGTTTTTAGGCTGCCTTTTTTGTGAACTGTTAACATAGGAAATTTTTATTAGGGACACTGTTTTGCATGGTCCCACCTTTCTGGAATAGCGCTCTCTTTTTTTTATGTGAGCTATTTATCTCGCAGCAATCAGCGTTTAAGATCAGATCCTGAGATGCCCTAAATGATTGGGTGAAAACATTTTTCTGGTTGGTGCCACACATGGGTTAAAGTTGCTATTTATAATGACCAGGAGCTGTAGCTCTAATTTATGTTCATGGTTAAAATTAAAAACATGATCCAGATCGTCATTTGGTATCTCAGAATCCGCTGCCAAGAAAATAATGAGCTGTAGATTTGGGAGTTGAAATTAAGGGCCTTGTCAGAGTGGTTTAATCATGTACAGAAAAGTGCTGTTAGCTAACTGATATTTGAGTCTCTGCAGAAAGCAGAGCTTGTAACAAGATCCAAAATAGTCTTTAAAAGACCTCAGTGTACTTCCATAGTGAAGATACGCAGAACTCCTTCCCCAAATCCAGCCCACATATTTAAGAAATGTTATTTGCATTATTTTTTGAACCCGCTCTCAAGGTCTTATATTTTAATCAGAGGACTGTTCTGTACTCGCTGTTTAAATATTTCCTCCACAACCTCATGCCAGAAGGGGCTGTTGCTACATGCCTATGTTTAGTGACTCACGCTCATAATACTTAGAGGGGAAAAGACGACTTGCCTGTAAATAAAGTGTCAGTACAGCTTTATAACTGGTATCTTCCTTCCAGTCTATTCTGAGTATCAAGCAGGCAGAGCAAATGGGGCTGCCCAGTGGTGGGTCATGTAGGTTACCTGGACGCATAGGAGAAGGTCAGCTGTATGTCAACTCCTCTACAGTTGGATTTGGAAGGCCAACTGTTTTACAGTTGCCTTTGGGGTTGATGTTGCGTACTAGAAAATCTGGAGTTGAACCTTGTACTCCGATTGCTAATGACTAGCTGGTCATGCTAATGACAAGCAATTTGCCTTAGTGTGATGACAATGAATATTACAGGACATCTACGTAGGCAAAACTCACACGTTCTTCACATCGTGAAGACATCTTAATATTTATTGGTTGCTTCCTTTCAGGTGCCTGTGCAGTCCTGGTTTGATGACATGACAGACACAGAGCTGCTAGATCTTATTCCTTTCTTTGAAGGACTAAGCAAAGAGGAAGAAGTTTACAGTATGCTTCATAAACTCTGCAACAGGTAGCCCTTAACTTTGACTGACTTCTGCTACTAGAGTGCAGTTGCTAGAGGCTGTCTCCGTCTTTTTCAGCTCTTTCAAATGTAAGCTTTGGGGACGTCACCCCTGTCAGAAGTGCTACTCTTGATCTTCCTGTTACATTGGACACGAAGGACAATCATGAGTGATGCTATTAAGCCTTCAGAAGCCTGACTCCTAAGGTCATGTGTTCAGACTACTTTTTTAAAGGAAAAAAAAAAAAAAAAGAAGCTATTTTAAATGGGACTCTTTTAATGAATTTCATAAATGGACATCTTTTACTGGATCAGCTTTTCTTAAAACATGCCAAAAAAAGAAGCTTGTATTTCAGCAGTTGAATTTCTCTCCCTTTCTTGCCCTCCCACTATGCAGACAATTTTACCCCCCGCTTAGAGCAGTTGACCTGACTCTGAATTTTTTCTTACAGAATGAAGTGCCTTTTTGAATGTTATTTTAAGATAAAAAAATTCATTTTTGTATAAGACGTATTTCCAGACATCTTTTAGTCTTGTATTGTCTAAATGCTTTAAAAGGAAAAAGGAAAAATTTTATAGAGCACTGTAATATATAACAAAGGAAAAAGTTGAAACAAAGATGCTGGGTTCCTGTCTCCACAATGACATGAAGATGTATTACATTTTGTCATGCTCAGAAGGTTTAAGCGTTTGTGGGAGGGGTGATTTGGGTTAATTACATGGTTGTTTCACTGATATGATTTTGGGCACAGTTTTGAACATATCTGCAGTTGTTTGAGTATTAGGGAATGATGGCGTTGAGAAAATAAGGTGGCTTATAGATCTAAAGCACCTTTTATTCTAGACAGATTAAGTTCTATTGTCTCTGCTTACGCACAACTGCCATGCCTCTCATTTTTTGGAAAACCATTTATTATCTTGGGAGAATGTGGAGGAGATATATTTATTAGTTTAAGATTCTTTTCTTAAAAAAAAAGAAAAAAAAAACAAACAACAAAACAAAAAACCAAACCCATCTGGGTAAGCTGGATCTGTATTGAGCTGTTTGGAGTACTTTTTTCTTTTAATTGCTGCTACTGTATACTCACCAAATGGAGTTGACCATCGGCTGTTATACTGTTTTTGCCACTGTGCCTGTGCTATGAAACATTTTCTGTAAGCTGCAAACTTGGGCAATAAATAAAAGGTGGGCTTCATAACCCACCCCCATGTATTAATCCTACGGTATCTGATATACCAGAAACTCAGTTAAAGGTGACCTGCAAAGGAAACTTTTGTTTTTGTTTTTTGTTTTTTTTAAATTAGGATGAAGCCCACTCCTTTCTTTGGTGTATAAAAATGCAAAAAAAGTATTTTTCCCACAACTCTGATTTGCATTTCTTCCTCCTCAAGGTGTAAGGCACAGGTTGGGAGCTTTATCGAGTCTTTCTAGAAGGGCTGAAGTTACCGGCCTAGACGAAAAGTGGTCCTGCAGCTTTGGAGTTGAGTAAGTCTCATCTCTGAATCCGAGAACCACCTTAGCATTTCTGTAGTGTCATTGGTGTCCTTTTAAAAGAATAATTTTTACATATTTTAAGCCTTTGAAGGCTTAAAAAAGGTGAAGTCACACCTATTTTTTTTTTTCCTTTCCAGTGTCACCTTTTAATTATTTTCCGCACCAGAAATCTACAGACGTTAAAAATTGCAGCTGCGTTTGGCTGTCATCAGAGGAAACTAAATGGAGTAGTTGGTGCTTCTAATTAGCCAAGTGCTAAATTCTGAATGGTAAATCCCCCTTGGCCTTCTCCGTTTTTCTTGTCAAGTCTTGATGACTTGGAAAGAAAAAAAAAAAAAGTTTTTTGCAATGGACTTGGGATATTGTCATCCTTGTCTAAAGCACGGGTGAAGCAGCTTAACAAATTCATTCATAGACGGGCAGGCCAGCCTACGCAGGCAGTGAGTAGGTTGTCGGAGGTGCAGTGTCAAACGGAGAGAGGACGTGCCCCCCTTGCAGCGCAGCTCGGTCTCGTCGCGAGGGGTGGCAGGGGCAGCCCCGTCACGCTCGTGAGTCTGTACGGCATCACCGTTTTGTTTTCCTACCAGTTGGCATTACCTTAGTACTGTATAATTCTGTGCCACAACAAAAGACAAAACTGTCAAACTTAAACAAAAAAAAAAA
>VYZM01013938.1:148038-280270 GCA_013398915.1 Dromas ardeola | reverse complement strand
GAAATATCGGGAGGGGGGGGGAGGGGGAGCAAAGACTTGATAGAATTGGGGCAGAAAGTTCTTGTTTCATTCCTGTCCTAACTCTTTAGACTTGATGGGCTTTAATAAAGATTAAAGCCTTGAGTGCTAAGCATCAAGGGCTTCATCCTCCAACCACGTATTTGGCAGGCAGATTCAGTTCCTCTTCTTTTTTGTTAACCTGCTGAGATCTGAATTAAACAATCTCCCTGCTACCAAAGCCTGTACAAAAGCTGGAAATGAGAAAGAAGCAAATCCTGGATTCTGGCGGGGGTGGGGGTGGAAATAAGGTGCTGGGTGAAAACAGCTGGTGCAGACTGGTGGGGCTTCCTATACAATTCCATTTTTGTTATGTGCGGCATCTCTTGTATTGTGTTGAAGGGCACCCCAAGAAGCAGAAGGTTGGTTCTTCACCTGCCCGCCCTTGGGTTGCACAGGTCGGGGTGGCCTGAGTGAAGATCTGGAGCCGTGTCACCCCATTTTCTTCTAGGCTACAGTGGCATCGTCACTCTAGCACTTGGCAATGCCTCTTGTGAACACATCCATTGGTGGTGCTTTCGAGCAGGCAACCTGATACTGGGTCTTGGGTTAACCAGTGACGACCAGTCTATGGTCAAACAGCATTTATACCCTAAGCAAACTGGAGGGAACTGGGAGAGCTGCTTTTTGCTTGAGTTGACTTGGTTCAAGGTGACCATGTGAAGCTGCTTTTCACCTAGCACGCGTCCCTGAGTTAGGTCTTCAGATAGTAGCGTGTAAGTAAGTATCGTGCTGAAGAAGTTTGGTGTAAATGAAGCGTGTGCTGGAAGATTAGCTCACAGCAATATGGAAGCCTGACGTATTTTCATGTGTGTTTTTAATAGGAAAATCCTTTTATGAATGTTTTTAGGATTTTTTTCTAATCTCTACCTAATGACCTGGTTACCAAATGTCATACCGTGAGAGGCTGAGAACCAGAGATACAGGTAAAATTTATGCATGTTCTTAGGCACCTGAAAATTTTGGTCATAATATCTGGTGTCTTGGGCCATTTTGTTGAGAGGAAGATATTTGTCGAGACCTGAGCCCATTTCTGCTTTAGTGGAGCCACGTGCTGCGTAAGCGTAGGGCTAAGACCGAGAATTTGAGGTCCTGTCTTCGGTTCTGCACCGTGGGGGTATGTAGCTTTGTCACCCTTAATCTTCCTTTTAATATTTTCTCTAAATAATACGTAAAGTCTTGATCTCATCTGAATCCTCCATAACGCATCTTAGCCATTCTGTTGAGGCAGGTTCAAGTGGATAAATAGCTCACCAGTCCTGGTCTCTACTCGGCTGAATAGATCTCGAAATAACAACTGGAGGTATGTGAGCAAATATTTGGGATGCTGATGGTCGCGGTTGGAAAACAGCTGGGAGGAGGATGAGGAGGCAGAGAGGACGGGAGCTGGGGGAGGTCCGGGGTGATTTTGCAGCGCTGGACTGGGGTGGGCCGAGCTGCAGCATGGTCTGGCGGTGGGTGCACTTGGTTTTTACGTATCCATGGTCAAAGTCTTAAGGAAAACGAAGAGGGTTTTAAAGGCTTGGGCCGTGCAGGGCTTGGTCGCACCACGAGATGGTGCAGCTGTGCAGCGTTGGGTTTTAAAGGCGCCGTAAAGGAAATTTAAAAGACTTTAACTCAAGTAAACGCATCACCACAGCTTTGGTAGCTGAATCTCCTGCCAAGGTTGCACTCCGCAGGACCACTGATAGATAATGTCTTCCTTCAGTTAAAAATCCCTTTTAGTATTTCAGAGGCAGTTTCATTCCAGTCTTCATTTGCCCAATGAATGCTGAGTTTCCTTTGCAAAAGGAACTGGTGTCTCCACAACTGAACACGGGAGAGGTAAGTATCGATGTTAATTTTAGTTACCGATTTATTTTTAATTCCATTAAAACACAGAATCGTATGATCAGGGCATGAAAAATAACGAGGGAAATCACCATTCCTCACATAGTTGAGTTCAAAATGATGTAACACCTTCCCTAGTGTGGTAAACCTTTTTTCCTCCCAAAGATTCGCTGCTAACCTTTTCCTTTCTTTTTAAAGCAACATCATTTTAAACTGTTTGGCGTTTGACTGAAGTACATCACTAGGACTGTGGACAAATGTTAAGTCTCCAGGAGGGGGGAGGGAAAAAGAAGAAAGAAACCCAGTGCCACGCTGGCAGGTGTGTAACAAGGCATCGCTCCCTGCACCTCTTCCGCTTCCCCGCGCCGGCACCAGTGCGGATGCCCACGACGTGGCCGAGACCCAAGCCAGCGCAAGGGCGAGGGGAGGGTTCAAGGCCAGGCCAGAAAGGCAGCATCTGCCCAGGAATGGACCACGCTTGCAGGGCCGTGTCTCCCCGTTGGTGTAGCGTCTGGTTTCACCTGCCCAAGTCTTGTGTTTGCTGCAAGAAGGTGGTTTTGCAACCCGTAAGCCCCCCTTGCAGCCCATCTCCCTGGCTTTCTGCTCCCTTTGCATTTTCAATTGCCTGTTCCTTCCCACCTGGAAGAACCTGGAGAACCTGCCCTCTGAGGGAAGACTGAAGGAGTTGGGTCTTTCCTCCCTGAAGAAGGGAAGGCTCAGGATGGACCTCATCATAGTATTCCAGTCCTTAAAAGGTGGCTGCAAAGAGGATGGATGCTTTCTCTTCATATGGAATCATGGAGAAGACAAGGGGCAACAGGTAGAAGTTGCACTGGGAGGGGTTTTATCTTGACGTAAGAGAGATGTTTTTCACAGTGAGAACAACCAATCACTGGAAAAACCTCCCCACGGACGTGGTGGAGTCACCATCGCTGGAGGTTTTCAAGATGAGATTGAAGAGGGTGCTGGATAACCTCATCTTGGCTCCCCTTCCCACGAAAGGTTGGACCAGGTGATCTTTTGAGGTCCCTTCCAACCTGGGCTGTTCCATGATTTTATGATTCCCATGTGTCGTCTTCCACCTCCTCGCTGGGCTGTTCCAGCCCAGGAATGGGGTGGCCACCTCTCCTGGTGCAGGAGGAGAGCTCTGCGGCTCCAGCAGCCAATGAGGATTCATCCAACGGGGGGTATTGCCCCAGCTCTGCTACAAGCCTTCCAGATAACCTTGGACACGCTGCTCACTTCTGGCTTGATTGTTCCCCCTTCTTTTGGAAGGATGAACAGATTTCCCCGAGCGTTGGTTGTTTTACTTCTCCAAGTGCAAAACCTCTGGATTGGAAGTTCACACTAAACCCTTTCCATCCTGCTCCTTGTCAACTCTGGGGAGCAAATCTGCTCTTCTGCTTTGGTCAGAATATCTTTTATTTTGCACGTATTGTTGTTTGATTTAGAGAAACAGTGTTACTAAAAGGGAAGATGAGCATCACCGATGAGACAACGTGGGGCCAAGAGTTGCCGATGGGTGTTTCCAGGTGCATATGGGAGAAGCGAACCCCATCTGCCTTCACCGGGGAACACGATGAACCACAGGGTGAATCGCTTGTGTTTAACATGAAGGCTCATTCACCCCCGTAGAGCTGTCCGAGTATTTCGACAAGACACAGCTCTAGCCTCGAATCGGTGTGTTTGTTAATATTAACTGCCCTTGTAAAGAGCAGAAAAGGTCATTCTTGTGGATTTAAATAAGCACCGCAGGTTTTCCTGCCTTCCCGTAGTGAGGTGTGGGGCTGCCCTGAAAAGTTAAATCCCAGTCTGGGATCCGTGCCTGGGCCAAATTCCTGGCTTTTCTAGGCGACATCTTTGCCGCCATGGGTAGCCTCCAGCAGCACAGGACCCTGGGGTGCCGAAGGTGAGGGGATGCTCCTGCCAATAACGCCTGCCTCTCTGCTAGCAAAATAATGATGTTCTCTGCGCACCAAAACCCAGATTATCTGCGAATATGTATTCCTCATGAGATGCAGAACAAAGGTGCAACTTCATTAACGCAACCCAGCCAATATGGAGAATATAAATTAAAAGGAGAGAAAATCCTTGCGAGGCATCTCCCAACCTTTAGAGTGAATACCAAACGCCAGGGAAAAGGTCAGGCTCCAGAGAATGACTTGATGTTAAACGTGGCTCTGATCTCTCCAAGATCCTGTTTCTCCTCGAATCGTTTCAGTTGCTTGGATGTGGTTGGTGTACAGGCTCTTCTCACCTTCACTCCGATGGAAAGGAAGGAAATCATCTGAGTTCCCATCATCTGTGGGGTAAAGAACAATTCACAAATAATACATTTTCTTATATCTTCTGTAAAGGCTGTAGCCTTGTCTCATTTGATGCCGTATCACTGGCTCTCCTGAAAATCCATGCCTTGGAAGCTGGGGGAGAAATGCTTTTCATCTGCCTGCGGTGAGTCAGCTACAGGCAGCAAAGGGAACCCGTTTTTCTGGCTGCTTTAGATTTTCTAAATTTCAGCTTTTCAGAATAATCAATTTCTTCTTTTAACTTCTTCGTAACCAGGTTGTCAGCTCTGATGCTTTCTTGGTATGTTTTTTGAATACTGAATTTATGTGTTCTCTGACGGGCTGGATTGCAGAGTCACCGCTTTTGTATGTTCTCACCCATTTTTAGGGATCTCACCACCAAAACCAGTATCAGCTCCATCCTGGAGACAGAAGTGTTGGAGCTGAGTGACTGATTAGTTATAATAGCAGGTGCCCTTCCCTAACATTTTTTTCAGCTTTAGAGCAGATATCCCCCGAGAACTATTGCTTGATATTAGTGAAGCAGAAATCAGATCATTATGAACCTCTGTAATTAAAGGGAATGGCAGCTCATCCTCCAGCGAGACGAGCAGTTTGATAAATGTATAGAAGTGCTCCAGCAAGTGAAGCAGTGCAGGATCTGATGAAACTTAACCCAGAGGCAAGTGAAACACTGGTTAGCTGCCGAGATGGTCAGTGGGATGAGAAATCGAAGTGGTTTATAGGTCCCTCTGCCTTCAGAGCAGAAGAAAGTAGTCATCGTTTCATGTTCCTCAGCAGCCTTGTAAGAAACGTGGTGGCAGAAGGAGGAATGCTCCACTGAGGGGACACGTACCTATTTTACAGATGGGAAGTGGAGGTGTAGGAGGGAAAAGGAGAGGCCATCCCAGGTCATGTAAGTGACCTGTGGCAGAGCTTGGACATTGGCTCTGGGTCCTCTGTGTCCCACTCCATGGTTCACAGTGTTGTTCCCTCAAGTACCTTGTGAGCCCACGTGCTCAGCACTCAGGTACTCACAGCTGCACAGGCTGTTGGTGATGAAATACTGTCAGTTTTTACTGGACTGAGGCATGTTTGATTTGATGCCCCATCCCTGGAGGTGTTCAAGGCCAGGCTGGATGGGGCTTTGAGCAACCTGGTCTAGTGGGAGGTGTCCCTGCCCATGGCAGGGGGTTGGAACTAGATGATCTTTAAGGTCCCTTCCAACCCAAAACATTCTATGAATCTATGATTTACTGGTCCATACAGGCTCGCGGCCCAAACCACCTCACCCTGGCTGGGAGAGGAAGGACGCCTCCAACCCTTCTCCATCTCCACAGGAGATCATCACCCTCTGAACTCTGCGGCACACCTCTCCCACCCCTGCAATGTTTGCTGTGGTGTGGGGCCAGACTGGCTACAAGAAACCACATCCAACGCAGTGGCCTTTGCCTTGGTAAGGCTGAAGGACTGAAGAGGGAAGAGTATTCTTAAAAGCCTAATCTTGCTTGTTTCTATATCCTGCTATTGCATCAACTTTGGTTTGGATCTGAGTCACCCAGGCGGTGCTCACATAACAGCCAAGTGCTAGGGCTATTTGGGTTCGCTCATCAAAATAAATTCTTTGCATCCTGGTATAGAACCACAAGCCATCTCCTGTCTCTGCCTCCCCACAGGTATCGACCCCAGACGCAGCACATCATCTCGAGGTGGCCTCTCCACCAGGCTTTACAACCCTCTCTTGCCTCCTGGTAGGGGCTTGCTCTTGATGAATTCTTTTCAGCAGAAGCTGGCAATCTGGAACGGCAGTGCAAAGTCCGGAGTAAACTCAGGTCATGGCTGAGCATCGGCTATAGCTTATAAAATGGTCTTGATTCAGTAAGATAGTTAAGGTGAAGCTTGCTGTGGGGAAGCATCCCTGCTGCAAGAGGAGCGGACTAACAAGTGCATGGTGAACACCAGCGGGTCATTCTGGTGGAGGAGGGATGCATGTTTGCTCCTAGAGACTCCTAAATTCGTCCTGGGACGCCAGAGGTTTCGCTGTAGGCGAAGAGATCCCGCCTGCCGTGGCACAGCTGGGAAACCCGGCCAGGAACGGTGTGGCGCCGAGCAGGGTTTTCTGTGCTGTGCCCTCCCAGTGCTGCACTCCGTGCTCTAGAGAGCTGGCTCCTCCCTAACGATGGCAATTAGAGCCAGGTGAAAGTCCTCTGAGTTGCTTTTTTAAATGCCAATCTTTTAGCAAAACAAACCACAAAAAGTTGTCGATTCCTATGAACTTTCCGCTCACCTCTCCTGTTTTATGGCCGGCTGTAAAGCAATGAAAAAATGTCAAATTTTTTAATAGTATTTTCAAAGTTCAAAACAGTTCTGTGATTATTATTACACAGCTTTACCTTAAATGCGCAGCAGCTATGGCCTAATTAATTTTATCTTCTAACAGCCTGATCTAAGGGCTGTTATAAATAAGCTACGCTATTGTAATGAAAGAAACACAGATATGGGAAAACAAGGGCTGCTACAGTCCTGACGAGCCCTGCTTGCCCTCTAAATATTCAATTTTAACTTGCAGCTGGCCTAAACCACTATTCAAGGAAAAGAAGTGGAGAGAGATGCTGATTTCTAAATGGGAGGGGAGAACGGCTTGATGGGGCTAAGGTAGGTGGGAGGATGGGAAGCCCAAGCTCTCAGGTACCGGAGCTCCTTTCAGATCTACAGCAGAGGCAGCAACTTCAAAGCACTTCAACAAAACGCTAGCTGTCTGACTTGGAAAACATGCAAGATCAGGAAAAATGACGTCAGATGGCTTTTTGCTGGGAAAAACAGAGGTGGGAGGAGTCTCCCTCATCACAGGTCAGCCCAAGTCAAGATACAAAAAAGTTGTATCCTCTTGAGGTTGATGTTTTCCCTGCTGTTATCAATGTTTGTCTCCATTAGTTGCCTGTCCAGAGGTATGTAACGTGGCTTTGTTCATCCTTCAGCTCCCCCAGCCTGATCCAAAGCGCATTGCTTACAGAAAATTTGGGCAAAAATTGCTTTAGTCATGCCCAAAGCCCCATGGAAAGAACTAAACCCCCCTGTCTCAAAGTTATCTACTTAAGCTTGGTGGGGCTTTCCAAAGATCATTTCCTAACGCAGTTTCCCACAGGGAGAACCCTTTTCCGCATGGTTTTGGTTACTGTCTTGAGCGAATCGAATTATCGTGCTAGAGGAAGATAAAAGACAGGCACTATTTTGAACACCGCTGTTATTTTAGGGAAGCTCCATGCAAAATTACGTTGTTGTCAGTGGGGCTGTGCATACAGTCCCACCTGACTGATGGTCTCCCAGCCAAGCCAGGGAAGCGGTATAGGTGATGGCTCTCTGATTCCATGGAGAAGCGACCTGCGGTTCAAACACCGAGAGGAGTAGAGGTGAGTTTTCCCAGTGATGATTAAAATTAGAGATGCGAGCAGGGAGATAGGCCTGTGTGATAAATCCAAGCAGATCAAATACATGAGTAGAGACCAGACTGCATGGTAGGGAGCCGTGCTGCAGGAAGAGAGTGAGATGACGCGGTGGATGACGAGGTCTGGATCACTTATGCCGTGCTTCGGAAGAAAAAACAACCACAAGTTTATAAAAACAAATCCTTGCCAAAAAAAACCAGAGTCTCATTCGAGGAATGTATTCAAAAGGAGAGTTATATAAAATCTGGGAAATAATTGCTGCTGCTCTACTGGATGCCAGAGAGACTTTGAAGGGAGCTGTGGTCAGTGCCAGCATGCTCTACAGCAGAAATTGTAGATAAAGTGGGCTGGCAGAGCCACAGAAGGGAGAGTACGGAAAGTATGGCCCGTAGGAAAGCCACACATGGAGAGGTTCTTCTAGAAGAGAGAGAGAAGGTTGTTGTCAGGATAAATGCCTGGTTTTCAGCAGGATGTCAGATTTGTGCCATGTCTAGAAGACAGCTTAATTTTCAACAACAAAATGATTTCAACGATGTATCAGGAACACCATACAGCTACCTCATAGCCTAAGGGCACATGGTGTGGTTGGACAAGATGATCGTTGTGNCACCACCTGCCCTGGGGAAGAGGTGCCACCTCTTCTGCATCGAGCCCCTTCCCTTCCCTTCCCTTCCCTTCCCTTCCCTTCCCTTCCTTTCAAATATGAACGCTGAGGTAGGATACCTGCAGGAGCTGTGAACTCCCTCTATTGGAAGAACTGAACAACAAATCCAGCCACCAGACTTCAGCCACGTACGAGTCTGCAGACTCCAAGCATGGCTGGGCACGAGCTGTGTGGCCACTTCAGGATCTTTCACACGTCATATTTGCCTTGTGTAAGTGGGGACACCCCTCATCTGGACAAACAGAGTGAGCACCCTGCCACCATCACCGCGCTGCAGGTGATGCTTCTTTCCCTTGATCACCCCAGAGTCCCTTGGACCACCAGGCACCGGGCATTTCTGTAGGCAGGCATCTGCAGCTGGGATTTTCTGGCATGAACGAATCTGGACCCATCTTCAAAAGCAAGTGTTGTGAAAGCTCCCAGTGGCCGGGCAGGACACTGACTTGCTGCTGCTTTGCTTTCGGGGAGCGTGAGGTGCAAAACACCCCGGTGAAGGAGCGTTAGAGGCATCTTTGGGAAGTATAATCCTGCTGGGAAGGCTGGTTTAGGAGAGGAGAAAGGGGATGGAAGGAAATAGCTTCAAGCCTGCATCATCGGAGATTTGAAGCATTTGGCTGAAGTGGCTGAGAGCTGGGGTGTGGGTTTTTATTGAATAATCATCCCCTTCTGGGTAAACTGGAAAATGTTCCTGTGAAATCTCTAAATTGTGAGTTGTTCATGTGAAAAAGCAACTCTGGACCATGCAATTCCTACGTGCAAAGTGCGGTCCCGTTAAAGGGGCAGGTCCTTTGCTCCCCAGGCGGGTGATGGGTGAGGAGTCCCCGTGCTGCAGGTGGCCTCCCCGCAGGGGGCAAGGACCAGGCAAGGACCGCAGCAGCCATGGTGCAAACACGCACATTGCTCAGTGCTAACTGCTCTCCTCCACTCCCACTGCCTGAAACTTGGAAACCAGTCCATCCTGTTCAAATCCCCTCCCGGTTCCTGGCCTTCATTGCCTTCATTGCATTAAAGATGGGCTTTTCCCTTGTGGGTCTGGAAAATGATTCATCCACCAGCCCAGGAATGCAACCCTGGAGGCATCGTTTGCGGTCCTCCCCCAAAACTGCTCTTCTGGAGCTGGATTTCTGTGCGGAAGGAATGTGGTCTGGAAAAGCCCTCCCCAGTAAATCTCTGAGCAAGGAGAAGTCGAGTCCTGGTCTCATCCAGATCCTCACTGGGGAGAGAAAACATCCTAAAACTGAAGGCGGGTGCAGTAGATCCAGCTCCAGGGCCAGGATGCAGTTCCTGCTCGGGGTGCGCGTGCCTGCCCTTTCCTCCTCCCGGGGCTGGTGAGTCTCAGTATCACCCTCCTCCTCCTCCCTGTTTGCAAAGGGAGCGATGCTTCTGGCTCCAGGCAAGACAAAACCCCTGCAACCACAGCCAGAAAGCCCACGCGTGAGCACACGCCGATGCATGATGACCCTGCCATCTCGTTATGGTCTGTCCGTGAGCAGTTTCGGTACGAAGTGGAATTGCTCCTTGCGTTGTGTGGATGCCTACGGGCAGAGCTGGTGTCCATTCGGTCTGTTGGATAGTAAGTTTAATCCAAATAAGCCAAGCCCCTGGGCGTAGCACTGTGACTTCTGATGCTTTCCCTTCATGCTAAAAAATGCTAAGATAATAGTGCCCTTTGCAGGATGGGCTCTTTATGCAAGTGCTGCTGTTCAGAAAACCCAGGAATCATAGGAAGGAGAAACACTAAACTGGCCAAATTCTGTTGGGGAACAGCACAAGGATGCCCCAAGCACAACTTCTTGCTTTTATTAGAAAAAGTCCTGTCCCACACAGAAATAACGCAGGTTTCTTGTTTGGTGTTCAAACACCGTAACCAGAACTGCCTGGTAAAAGGCTCTCAGCTCACATGAGCTCCTCGCCGGTGTCATTGCTCCGACCCATTGGTGGTGCGTAGTGTCAGTGTTCGCACCAAAAGGCTCTTGGGAGGAATTGGGTGTACCAGACTCAGGACAACGTTTTTCCTGAAAATGAGAGAGCTTGGGGGATCACAACTGTTCCTTACTGGAACTTACTCTCATGCAGAGCTGGATGGCGGCTGGGGGACACCATTGCTTGTTGGCACCCAAGCTTGTAGCTGGCTTTTTAAGTCTAAATGGAACACAATAGTGATGTATGGCCCAGTGGGTAATACAGGGGGTACAAGAGAGCTGGGTTTCAGCTCTGGCTTTGACTTTCTGAAAATCATTTCTGATAAGGTGACTTAACTCTCTTGACTGTGATGTTGCCTAAAAAGTGGCTGCATGAATTCTTCAGTCATTGAAACATCTGCAATAACAAAAAAAAAAAAAGTTGTTTCCCTCCAATAGTCCTTCATCTTCCCATCTTCCCATCTCAGAGAAGCTCTGTGGGTCCTAGTTAACCAGCCCGACACAGCCCACCCTCCACGAGATCTCCTATATGTGATCCTTGGGCTGGCCTACAAGAAGTAGGTGGAGATGACATGTAGAAGGCTGAAGACCACATGAGGAAGTGCATGTAGCACCCAGCAAAGCGCCTGATCTTCCATCATCAGCTGACCTGAGGCGGCGATGAGTATCGGTGCCCTTCTGCTCTCGGCAGCGGGTCTGACGGGTGGGGGTAATGGACCAAGCGCCCACGTCAGGCACAGATGCTGCTCTGCGCCCTTTGGGGACGGTGAAAAACAGGGAGGGGCAGCATTTAGCAGGATGACAATTTCTCAGCCTTTAAGGTGATTGATTTTTCTTGCTCCTTCCTGGTTGGCACAGGCAGGGCTGCATTCCTGCAAACAATAGCTTGCCGCCAGGCCGGCCCCAGCCCTGGCTACCTGCTGTACCCCGAGTCCTGCGCTCACGATCCTGGCTCTGCCTGCAGGTCCCCGGGCTCAGCAGCTTGCATGATTTGTCCTCACCCCCCTTCACCTCCTAAGATTTGAAATTCATTAGCTCTGTTTAGCAGATACGAACAGGATTTGGTAAACTCATCTCAGCTACCAGCCTATCTGTCCTGGGGAAATTTTTACTCTCTTTCAAGGGAAGACTTGGGGAACAAACCCCAGGGTCCGTGAGAAAAATCCAGATCTTGTCCCAGGACACAGTTCCCATCTGACATGGTGCATGAACGTCCCCCACGCTCTCCACGCCTGGTCACCACAGCCTGGCAGCTTCTGTGACACTAATTCTGGGGGAGAGTCTGGTGTGTGGTGGCAGCAGGGCAGGGCTTCAGGATTTCATCCCCCACCCCAGCCCCCAGCAGAGAGACTTTGTGTAGCCACACGTGCTGCCTGGTCGCTGAAACGAGACGGGTTAAAAATTAAGTTTGCAAAGGAGGATAGAGTTATTCTGTGAGCACTCAGGTATGGTCACCAGCCTGAGCAATCAGGTTTCCCACAGTTGTGAAAGCTGCTGGTCTGCCTGAATGCTAAAAATAAATAAATAGTGAGGGTGAGCGCTCCAGCAGCCTTTGCCATTGAAGCCAGCGTGTCCTGCAACTACACCTTTCAGCATCCAGTGACCCTAACTCCCTCTAAAACTATTGGGACCAGTTGGTTTCACTGGGTGCTAAAGGACCAGCCTGGTACCCCACAGGAGACAAACCTGGGTCACATCTCCTGTAGAATGGGGGTGAGCTGCTGGGGACCTGAGTAGACTTTCTGGTTCTTGTGCGGATGTTCCATGTAACCTTGGCCAAAAAAGCATAAATAACCTCTGTTCGCTTGAGCTCCAGCATGAAAACAGGACATTAATCGCCCATCTTGCTTTGCTCACAGTGTGGTTTTCATAAAAGGACGGTCCCAAGGAGCCTGGACCTCAGGGGGTGTCGCCACCTTGGCACGAGTGAGTTACTCCACTGCCCATGGGCTGCTGTGGGACAACCTTTGCCAGGCTCATACACCCATTAACCAGTGCTGGCGTGGCTGAGCCTCCCCTGCCCGTGCAGCCTGTGCTGTGAAATGTCTCCTTTCTGCTGGATTCAGCTGACACTGGAAATCGCAGAGGCTCTGCTTGATGACCCTGACCAAAGCGTGCTGGAATTTGCTGGGTTTCATAAGGTTTTCATTAGGGCTGAGAGAGAGAGCCCCTGAGGTTTTGTGAAACTCCTAAACTATCCGTACAGCAATTTGCAAAACCACCCCGTTTGTGGGGATGTTTGTTTTTACTGATCCCTCTCTGCTTTTTGTCTTCCTCTCCTCATTGTCTTCCTCTTCAAGGTAGACATGCTGCTCTACCTAGGGGAAACACTGGCTCCCTACCATGGCTGAGGGCTGAGGACTGAGGACAGGGTGGCAACAGGGTGCTCAGGAGGAGGTTGGTCTTCATTACCAAGTTGCTGGGCTGGTGCCTGGATGATCTGGGTTTGTTTTTGTCTTTACTACCCAGTTCCTGCAGTGATACTGGTTGGGAAACCCTATCCATCTCTATCCCTGCTCCCTCCCTGGTATCATCCCCATAACAGCAACTGATAATCCCTGCTACCATTTTAAGACAGACATGAGACAGGTAAAGATATCAGTGCAAGGCTCCCACGATGCCTTAACCTGGGATTGAGTCTGTAAGTCATCTACATTTGCTTTGCAAAGGGCTGAATCGGGACTTAAGATCTCTAGAAGAAGATTGTAATTTAATAACAGTAATCAGCAGCTGATAGTCTGGATCCTCAGCTCAGCGGGTTGTGGCTTATGTAAAAATGAGAAAAACACTCAGGAACGGTGACACAATAGTTTTGTTCACCTGTAAGTGGTTAGACTTGGTGAAGTCCACCACGTTGCCTTAAAGCTCACCCCATCAGACTCTCCATCTCTTTACCTGAAGGGCCAAGTCCTGCTGAGTCTTCATTGCCACCAAGTACTTCCCTAAGGCTTTTTTGGCATTCAGGAATAGCAGATTAATTTTCCAAAGTAGTAGCAAATCTAAGATTTTCTAGCACAAACCTCATTCATCCTAGCAGATACTCAGCCAATAACCCGAAGAACATCAAGTGCCTGAACTCTGGCATCAGCGTTAGGAGTAGGGTTTGACAGTGGTGGGTCTGGGGGACTTGGGTCCTTCTGGAAGTTTCCTCAGATAAAACAACGGTTTGAATACATCCGAATCCGAACTGGGGCCCCTCTGCCGTATTCCTCCTCTGGCTGGAAGGCAGCCAGGACTGCTGTTTGCCCGGGCCACGTCACGGTCCCACCTCGGCTATCCTGTTTTCTCAGTGCACCTGCTAATCCTTGGCGGCGGAGCGCGGGAGCCAACGGAGAGGGTGCCGAGGAACCCACGCCCGCAGTGCACACAGCCGCCCCCGCAGGCTGCCACCTCCCCGGCTCACCCTGCGCCTCGGCCAGTTGCAGATTAACCTCCGAAAGGTGACGGCAGCTCTTTTTGCTCCAAGGCAGGAGTCCTTCACCAGCGAGAGGCTGGAAGAAACACCCTCCCTGAGGATTTTCCTCCACATTCGCCCCAAATTTAATTTTTGAAAAGAAAATACGCTGCAGTAAATCACTCTGCAAAGCCTTTGGTAGCAGGCAGAGCTCATGCAGAACGACCAAGGGAGGTCTGGCGTGGTATGGCCATTTCCATCAGTGTTTTTATATCCCATCATTGCAGTCAGTGCAGCTATAGTCACTGAGGTATTTCTCCTTGCTAGCAGAGACTTAGAGTTGTATCTCCCACATTCAAGGACAGGATTTAGACATTTTAGGACATCAAAGAGGGGTTCAAGACTGATGAGAAGCCCTGGCAGACCTTGCTGTGATGCTACAAGGTGTCATCATCTCTGACTCCTCTCTCTTTTTCTTTTGCAGGGGGGTATTTTCCCAAAAGCCTGAGGAAACATGAGCCTCATATCCCCAGTTCACAGCCCAGTGTAGTTCACTTAAAATGGGTTTTGCACTAAGATTGCCAAGCAATAAATTGGAGCAACAGGTACAGGTTTCTTCTGCCTCAATGTTGCAACCCCTGTGCCAGAGAATCTGCTCCTGTCTTAACCTGCTGCAAGCTGTTGGCTCCGGGAAGGCAAACTGCATCTCCAGAGCTCTCACCAAACTATCCCTGCCCCAAATCGGCATTTACCCTTGTGCCCTTGGCTTGCCAAGGACACTCCTTTCTTCTGAACTGGGAGAAGAGGATTTGGCCCGTCCTGCCCCTGCCTCCACGGCGTTGCCCAAGAGCTGCACTGAAAGGGCTGATTTGCTGGATCGAGGCGTCTCTGTGTGCTGAGAGCCACCGACTGACATGAGCCACCCACCGGAGGAGGATGCAACGACTCAGGATGGTTGTGTCTCCACCACAGCCGTGCACCGTGGCACTGCCATGCAGGAGCACTCCTACCCCGGTGCCCGGTCACATTCCCCTGTCCAAAGACATTTCCATTTGCTGCCGCTAACCATTAACCAGCACACCGTTACCCGTCAGAAGCAGCTCTGTGCTGCCCGGTCAGCTGGTACTCGCAGAGCACTGCCCTACGAAAGCGTTTCCCCACAAAGCCCTGACCTCTATCAGTCCGAGCCCACCAGCGCCAAAGAGCAAAGCCGTGTTCCCTTCACCGCATCAAAACTCCCCTTGCAGGCAGCTGGGCCAAATCCTGAGGCTGGTGTTCAGTCCCTCATGGCTACCAGTCATCCCACCTTGCTCACTGGTTAGATGCCGTGGCTGGCTGAGATGTACTTTTATGAGGAAAGGCTGAGAGACCCGGGTCTGTTTAGCCTGGAGAAGGGAAGACTGAGAGGGGATCTCATTAATGCTTATTAATATCTGAGGGGCAGGTGTCAAGAGGATGGGGCCAGACTCTTTTCAGTGGTGCCTGGCAACAGGATAAGGGGCAATGGGCACAAACTGGAACACAGGAAACTCCATCTCAACATGAGGAAAAACTTCTTTACTTTGCGGGCGGCAGAGCACTGGAACAGGCTGCCCAGAGAGGTGGTGGAGTCTCCGTCTCTGGAGACATTCAAAACCCGCCTGGACGCGTTCCTGTGCAACCTGCTCTGGGTGACCCTGCTCTGGCAGGGGGGGTTGGACTAGATGATCTCCAGAGGTCCCTTCCAACCCCTACCATTCTGTGATTCTGCAGTTCTGTGGTTCTCAGGGGGTCTTTTGCTGCAGCAAGTTATAAGCCCCAACAAGTGAGGTCCCTGCATGTTATGGCCGATATACACACACATGTATTGCTTTCTCATCTTTTTCCCCATACCTGGTAGCACAGCAGATGAGGGAGTAGTGAATTATAGCCGAATCCTCTCTGTCAGGTCTGTAGGGGATCTGCCTGTAAGAGGCACTACCTAGATTTTCATTTGGACATGATGATTTTGTAGGGCAGAGCGATGATTTTGTAGAGCCTGAGCAAGGCTACGTGAGGAATGTGTAGTAAAATGCCACGTGCTTTGGTTGTGGGTCAAGAAAAGCTCTCCTGAAACGCTCTCAGAAATACATGCAATGCTTTGGCTGCTGCAAGTCAGGACATTTAACTTCACATGGGTAGCGATGGGTCTTTGCTCTGGTGTCTTGAGCAGCTTGTGGGGTTTTTTTGCCTCCTTCTCTTGCTTTTCCGAAGCGTGAGGCCCCTGCCCTGTTATCTCATCTGCGGGGCTTGGCCCTTCCCTCTTCCTCCCAGAGCTCCGTAGCCGAAAGCCGGGTGGAAATACCTTTGCAACGTGTCATTTTGCAAATACATCCTTGGCAGAGCCTGTTTCCCTGTGCACAATGTTAACCTTGTCCACAAGCATGTGGGGTGGTCAAGGCCGAGGCAGATGTGGGCCATTACGCTGCCAAACTTCGGCAGAGTCTTCCTCCCAGCAGCTTCTGATTTACCCCAGCACCAACCTGTGACAATGTCTTCAGTGTCTTAGGCTTGCGCTGGGACACTGAAAACAGCTTCATCTGCCGTTTGTACACATGAAAAAAAAAATCCCTTTACATCACAAGGTCTTTGAGCTCTGGGAATTCCAAGTCGAGGCTTAGGACCAGAACGTGAGTGCATCAGGTCTTGCGCATGGGAAAAAATAGCTGGAACAGGAACGTCTCAGATCATGTTTCAATTACAAAAGTCGGGCTATTCTCTTTTCCACCAGTACTGAGTTAAACTGCTCGGAAATAATGTTTTCTGCTCTATAACCCCACGGCACGACCAGAATTAGCAAGAAGAAAAAGTGCCTACAGCTCAGCACTAAATGAGCCCATGTTTGATGACAAACATTTTCTTTTCCCTCAGCGTTGACTGTTCTAAACTGCTTTTTTTCTACAGATTTCTACAGATTTGGGCTCCTTAAAAGCTCACCAGGACTATTCACGACTTTCTCACTGTGGTGATGGAAAGGAGTGGGGACAGGCAACTCAGACATCACCTGCGCACCAGCCTGACGTGCGATACCAAAGTTGTGGGCATAGGAATCACATGCTTCATCCCAGAGATCAAATTCATGTTGCCGCAGCCATGGAAACAGGTTGGTTTACATCAGCATAGATATATGCTCTGAAAGGACCCAGACACACAGCAGCTATTAATTGGTGCTGGGGTTAAAGACTTCATGTGGCAAAAGGGGAACTGGAGCACGATGGAGTTTGGTGCTGATCCTCTGAGGTCTCCAGATGTCCTCGCCCAAGCTTCTAACACTTCCCACCAGAGCTGCTGGTGTATGACCCTCGCTGCTGGGCCAGCACTGGGCTTGGGGGACCAGTATGCCAAAGATAAAAGCAGGTCCTGCCACAGGTCCCTATCTCCTGTGGGCTGGATGGAGACACAAAGCACAGCGTCTCTGCAACAGAGGAAAACACTCAGCATGATGGAATGAAAAGAACAAAAAATGAAAGGTGAAGGCTGTTATGGGTTTTATGAACTGTAACCTGCTGACATTAAGAGATAAATTGCTTGCTAGGAGTCAGTTTTGCATCTTCAACCATGAAACTGAGATCCCTGATGTGTTCCACTCATTTATGGGCACACCCAGGATGAATGAGCAGGTTCAACCCGTGCCCTGATTTGCAGCTATTTGTGATTAGTGGTATACCAGCCTGTAGCTAACGTCACAGGTATCTTGGGCACTCTTCCCATTAGATGTCCCTTGGGGTCAATGGACTAGGTCTGTGGAAACCGTGTTGCTTCCAACCTGTTCTGATACCTGGTTTAACTGATGAGCTGTTCCATATCTATTTCAGTGTGTGTGGGTTAATGTAAAAAATCAAGGAAATGGCAAGAGAAGCTTGATGTGTGGAAAGGGAAGGACTTGGATGGTTCACAGTCCAGAGAGGTCATGTAGTCTCCATCCTTGGAGATATTCAAAACCCAGCTGGAGGCAGTCCTGGGTCCCCCCAAGGCAGAGGTGCCCGGTGACGACAGGGTAAGTGGTGCTTCCACCACCCTCCAAGCGAGGGACGTTCCCTCCGCCAGCAGCACCACGCAGATGCCAGGCAGGAGCAGTTGGGACTGAGAGGAGATGGTTTGTCTTCAGGTCACTCACCGCCAGTGGCATCGGGGCAGCTTCCAGAGGGGGTAGTTGCATATTACAGCTGCCCTTTGCATATACTTACTATACTTAATGGAAGTATCCCCAGACACAGCTTTCCACTGCAGAAGGCAGCTACGGCGAACACTGCCAGCTTCGCCCGGGTTTTCTGGTTTATCATTACCTATCTCCTGGGAGGGCAGCCCGGTTGCACGCCCCAGTGCTCTGCTACGTCCTTGTTTCAGCCAGAAATCCTGATGGCAACCCTCGGTCCGGCTCCCCATCGCCCTGGGCTGCACGGGGAGACCCAGCTCGGCGTCGCGGGGAGCTGTCTGCCCCGAGCGCTGCTCCCCTCGGACCGACCGTGCCAAAATTGGGGACAGGCAGAGTCAGCGACTGGAGGTGGGACCCTCGGGCCCAAGCGTGAATGTGGCACTGGGCAGCACCACACCTCGCTTTGTCCAGCGGAGATAGAGAAAAGTGTGTGTGTGGGGGGAATAAAACCACCCTCCCCTACCCTTTTAAATCTGGACAGAACAGGTTTCTAATTAAAACAGCACTTAATCATTATTGCTCGGTGAATGCAGGGCTGGTGGGTATTTGATGCAAACAGTGAGTTGGTTGAAACTCTCTCACACCGGCTCCTTCTTTGTCCCTCCGTGAGCCTGGGAATGGGTGTGATCTCCGAGTAGGAGTGTCTCTGCGGTTAAGTAGAGGATTGAATTACCGAACGCTGCTGTTCCCGAGCTGACAAGGTAGCAGAACAGCAAACAAAAGTGCCTTGAAACCAGCTCACCCAAGAGGAGAGAAAGTGCCAGGTTCGGTGGAGAAGGGAGACGTGCGAGGACACTTCCCGGCAAGGTAAGCGCCTTTCCTTCACCCCGCTGGGGTTTATTTCTGAAGGCCAGAACTCTTTGATGACTTTTGTTCTGTGGAATAGCAAAAAAAAAAAATAGATTTCATGTTTTTTTTAAAAAATCACTCACCTGGTGTAAGCCAGGATGTCTTCACTGAAAGCAATGAGCCCATCCTGATTAGCACCATTTGGGTGTTATTAACCCCTCTTGATAAGCACCATTTGGGGTTGGAACCAGCAGCTGTCTCAGCTCCCCGAGAACCCGGCCAGTTCACGATTCAGCTCTGAGGACACATGTTTTTCGTTTAGCACTCTGCAGAGACTGGCTTTGATTTCACGCAACGAGCAATTAACGGCGCTTTGGTTCGGCCTGGTTTGTTCTACCCTTTGCTGCTGTGGGGATTTGCTTAAAGCTCGCCCGCCTTTGCGACAAAAAGTCATTGTGAGTTCTCATCGATACGTCTAGTTGTCATCTAATCGATCGATCTGCTAATGGGTGAACTGCTGGGCTGTTTTGCTCTGTAAGCACAGAGTGTTTTCTCTCCCCTTCGTTTGACATGCAAATTGCACTGAAATAAAATTGAGTTGTAATGGAGTTGAGCTGCAGGCGTACTTGCCAGTATTTTTCTTAGGCGTGCCTTTTAACAACATAAATATTTAACACAGAGGAGAACCGATATGAATTAGCGCCTGTGGGAGGTTTGCGCTTATTCAAGGCTACCCCAGCACAGATGTAAACAAAGGTTAGAGCAGCTGAAGCAAACTGGCCCCACAAGAGGAGCACTTGGAGGGTGAATCATCCAGGTGCTCTTTACACACCGCTGCTAAACGGGCAGATTAGAGCCTGCAAAATAGAGATTAGACAATCAGAGAGCATCGGCCTTCCTTTTCGGTGGAATTTTACCATTCCCTGCTGTGTGGGCTCAGATGCCGGATGGAAGGAAAGGCAAGGATGGGCTTCAGCCAGCGTAGTGCAGATCAGGAAAGCCCTGACCGTCTTCCCTCACCTTCCTCCTAGCAGAACCAGGTGAGCCTCCTCTCCTCCTCCTCCTCCCTGCACAAACAGGCTGCCCTTTTCCTCCTCCAGCTCCCTTCCCACCGGTGGACACATAGGTCTCATGATATTATTTCCTAGGCAGGACTTTAGAATCATAGAATTGTCTAGGTTGGAAGGGACCCTTCAGATCACCGAGTCCAACCATTATGACTTTGTGGCAATGGTTGCCAAGGTCTCCCAGCAGGGAGCAAAGGTTTCGTGCCATGGCCGCAAGTGGTGTCACCCTGGTCTCCTGCCTTCCCCTGTATCTTGGTGCTGTGGTTACGCTGAGACAATAAATCCCTGTGCTTGCATAGCCAAGGATGCTGAAGATCCTCATGGTGTCTCCTGGTCTTTTCCATGGAGCTGTGCAAGTCTTTCTGGACTTAAAAAGTACCTTTCCTGCTCTGGACCCCCCGGGGATGTGTGGACATGTGACACGGAGGAGATGCACCATGGACTCTGTGACTTCAGGCTAGATCTGTCATGCAGCCTGCTCCTCCAGCTACACCCACGCTGCTGTTATTCCTCCCCAGGCGAGGAGGAGACCGGCTCAGGCACCTGCCCAATGCTTGGAAGATGCTGGGGCTTTGCTCTGTGCTGGGCACGTCCCGCTGGACCAAAAGTCTTTCATCAATTTTAATAGAGCTAAATATATGGTAGCCCACTTGGAAGCAGAGCCCTTGAAATGCCCTGTGCAGTGAAGGGGAGCTCGGGGCACAGCAAATGCCTCTGTGATACCTTTGTGCTGCCGGCCCAGCTCCATTTTAGCCACGCCTGAGGAATGTACATGCCACCACCACCCCTCCTCAAGGCCCATCCTTCGTCACAGGGAATGGGCTCTTTTGCAGCCTTCTGAAATTTGCTCTGGGACTGACATGAATCCACGGGCTGGGCTCTCTGTGCATGAAACGTCCAACTGCACAAGGAAGGACTCCAATGTGGACACACCACACCCAAAATATCTCTGCTCCAGCTCTTTGTTTATTCACATACATTCTGCAGCTTCTGTTGGCCCCTCAGAGAAACAGATCATACAGTCACAAGGAGATACATGCTCCTACGGCTCGTTAAAACCTCTCTTCTCATGCTCTCTCTTCTCACATAATACAACCCTGGAAACAGGCCTAATTATAATTTATCCTGAATGTTTATACATTTTCACCCATTCTGGGTGTAAAAGGAATGCAGGAAGAGGTGAATATTGTCGCTAAAGTCTTTGGCATCCTTCAGTCCAAAAAGTCCTCAGAGATGTGATGTTAATTTCCAACATCAGATGATGGGCATTTGCTTCAGTTGCCCTGATTTCCAAGGACCTCTGCTTGAAAAAGAAATCCTACCACTTGTTGTCCGTCTTTATCTGAGCCTATTCATGCTTATCTGAGGCAGTGCTGGTTAGAGTAACAGTGAAACTTGTTATTACCTTATATCCACGTCAAAGACAGGAGTCACAGGGGGTGCTAAATTGCATGGTTGAGCTCCACCCTGGGCAGTTCCTGTGGCATGAGCTATTCAGAGCTGCCGACTTCTCCCACCTAAAAATGTCCTGTTGCCATGCCCTGGGATGAAAGAATAGGTTTCTGGATGGGCCTTTATTTAAAACCATTCTTACAAAAACAGCTGAACAGGGTAAGAAACAGGCAGCGCTAGAAATTATATTTTTTTTTTTTTGGGTGATCTTTTTACCTAGATACCCACCTTCCCTTTGGGAGGGTGCTCGAGCCTAAATTATTGTACTTGTTGCTTTCTGTGACATAGCTGTCTGGGTCTGAGCAAATCCCACCCATCCCAGTCTTTCAGACGCCTGAATCCTTTCCCTGTGTTCAGACAAAAGTCCCATTGGCAGCTCTGGGTGCAAAAGGCGGTCCCAGATGAATGACTCTTTATAAAGCTGTTCGCAGTGTTTGCGGGGATGTTTTATTCATTTGGCTTTCCTCAGCTGACGTGTTCCTCTCTCAAAGCTGGCCTTCCTTTCTGCCAAGAGGGGATTGCACGTTCTCCTCGCGTTTGCATGCCGTAGTCCTGCGTGGGCTGGGTTTCAGTTTTTATGCCAAGTGGGTGCCAGACGCATGGCCCCGTGGGCTGGGGTTTTGCTCCTTGCTGTGCCGTGTCAGCGGGGAGCTGTGCTCAGGAGCCCCAGAGCTGGGTGGCACAGAGGTTAGCTCACAAAGTCATGGTGCACCGACACCATCCATCATACAGCACGTGATACCACAGGGGCAAAGTTACTCCTCCGTGTTGCCCCATGTCCCTCTGCCCCTCATTGCCAGTAATCCACCCCATCTCCATTTGCCCCGTTGTCTCCCCGGATCCCTTTCCTACCACAACAGAGAATAGCCACCGAAAGCCATCTCAGGAAGGAGACACAACCACGGCATCCCTTGAGGGTGGGATGGTGCTCCTCAAGGAGCCATCACTTAAAGTGAGGGGAAGCAGGTGGAGACTGAGAGGCACCCACAAAGTCACAGGAGGACCAAGAGTGACCTCCCAGACCACCCTGGGTTGGAAGGGCTGGATGAAACAGTGATAAACACACCACGTGTGTGGTGCTGAACACAAGCCTAGAGGATAACACTAGGATGGGTGACCACTGCCAAAAAGACGTGTGTCACTGCTGTTACCTTGAGAGAAGATCCTGTGAAGGTCTGGTTCTGTTTCAAAGACCTTAAAGCTTGTATAAGGCAACTCAAACCTTGGCTCAGAACCCTGTCCCCAGTGGAAGCCTGGATTGGGTTGGTTGGTACCTATTTGTTTTGACACAATTTAGGTGTCTTTCAGCAGAAGTGTGTCAGCCAACATACACAAAGGTTGAGCTTTCCTTTGCAGCTCAAGAAACAAACGTTCCCCCTGAATAAATCTGTTGTATTTGGTTGGGCCAGTGATGGAAATGCAGAGTCCCCTATGGATCACCATCCTTATGTCCAGGTTGTTTCATTTGGAATCCGAAATGTAAACCTGTTTCTTTCCAGAAGTCCTGGGTTTCTCTTCCCAAGTTTGATGTGATACAAGTCTGAATTGGACAAAACTGGAACGGTCCCTTCCTTTTGAGAGTCAATATTAATCTCGACGCTTTCCATTGGTAAGCCGATGCTCTGGGAACTGGTTCTCCAGCTGGTCTGAGTGGACCCAGACCAGCACCCCTGCTCCATCGCTATCGAAAAAAGTTGAATTAGCAAGGGCTTACTCAGCTGCACTGGTGAGTCTAGGTTGGAAGGGACCCTTGCTCTTTATCTTGTACACATACATGTGTGCACTTATATGCGCACATTCTTACAATAAATATAAAGCTGTTATATGCAGTAGCAAAAATCGTAACTCTCAGACTTGTTTTTTGAGAAGGATGGGCCAGGTGGGCACTGGTGCTTGGGTTTCAATGTGGTTTATTTGCAGTATTTGCCTTGGTTCATGGCGACAGATCTGGCAAACAGGGTCTTGGGGCATGGTGGATGAGACTGAGCTCCCACGCTCTGAGAGGTGAAGGGCAGCGTGGCAAGCTGGGCTCTCCACCCGGGGTGTTGTCCCATAGGGCAAGGGGACAGGAAGTCCTTCCTGACCAAGAGTCACCCATAGACCCATCATCAGGATGAGGGGATCCACCCAGGGAGAGTCCTTATCAGACTTAAGAACCTAAAACTAAAACGTCTGAGTGAAGGTGGTTGAATCTCAGCCTTTAACCCCTTCTCCTAACCTTGCTCCAGGCTCTTTTAACCCTGCATAGGAAGCAGTGGGCTTTCCCCATTTCAGCTGGGAAAATGCCTTCTTTTGAGGGTCTCTCCTCAACCTCCATCTGTCACACCCTTCCTATAAGCTTTTGAAGTGCAGGTGCTCCCCAGGGCCCATGAAGCTCTCGTACCCATGACCAAACACACTGTCTCCTCCCCGATGTCTCAGCTCTGGTTTTACCTACCTGCAGTCATGAAGTTAAATAGTGCTCCGTTAAAATGCTGATGTGGGAGAGGATCGTAACTTTTTTTTCCCGGATTTTTTCCTGGAGCTGCTGAGTAATTAGAAGTTAGTTTCTGAGAATGTTTCTAGCCTGAACCACTTCACTGGAAACCAGGAAGAGGAATTAAAATGGCTTCAGCTTTGTTTTCCTTCTACGTCCATCTCCTGCCCCTGATGGTGGCATGCAGCCCTGCCTTCGGACTCAGTGCTGGTCCCGAGCCAGCGATCTCTCCCTTTCACCAGGGCAGAAAGAGCTGAAAGAAAGGAGAGATTTGTTCGTAATGAATTGGCAAACTAGATGCTCGCCTTTCCCTTGGGACGGCTCTGCGCCGTTACTGACTCAATAACCTCTCGACGAGGAGCCGGAGGTGGAATGGATACCTCTGAAGTCGGTGTGCGCCAAGCTGCATTTTATTATTTGAAAATAACGCAGCTGGCACCACACCAGGGGCAATACTGCTGCAAGGCTTTTAGCAGCTTCTTGTGCCGCCGTTTTTTCTCACGGAGACTGAGAGAGGGGTGGGTTTGCACCAAAAGAGCTTGTTATCGGTCACCAGGACTGGTCTCAGGGGGAAGTTACCGGAGCTCAGACTCTGCTGCTGCTTCTGAAAGCTTTGAGACTAATAGGGCTGCCCTCACCCTGCAGAGATGCTACCTGCCTGGGAGAGCCTGCTGCTTTCAAAGACATCCCGGAGCAGAAAAACTTCCTGGGAAAACAGTCAAGAGCTGCGTGGGTGCTCTGACCTTCTCTGTAGGACACCGAGGCAAGGATTGCCAGCCTCCGCGTTCAGCCAGTTTGGTCTCCTTTCCCCAGTGCCAGTCACCACTGAGCACTGGGCTCTGCATCCAGCCTGATGGATGTGAAAACTCAGACTGCATGGTTTGGGAGTTGGGGCTAGCGTTCAGGCATTCCGATTTAAATGTCAGTGAATTGTTCTGAGGTTGTTGAGAACTTTGCTGGGACAATACAGCTTGACTTTTCCCAGGAAAAATAGTCAGTTGTTAAAATTTTAGAGGGAGGATTCACAAATAGCAGCAGTTTGGGGAAAATCTGCTCCTACAAATCAGTTTCCCAAGACCATCTGCTTGAAGATCAGACTGCTGGAAAGCTACCAGCAGTGAGATAAATAGGGAGGACAAAGGAGGTCATAAAGAGAGGTGTAGAGAGATGAGCAAGATTTTCTGGATGGAGCGAGGTGTTGAGCTAGAATTTATGGCAGGTGGAAATGAGGCAGCTGCAGGGACTAGTCTAAATCAGAGGAGATAAATCATGAGTTGCCTGCCCTTCTAAATCATATGTCCTCTGAGGAATTTGAAGAGATAGATGAGGTACAGAATGAGGGCTGTTGCAACTGGGAAGGTGGTTAATTCCCAGTAACCTGGTATTTCCTTGTGCTCCTTCCTTTTAAGGAGCAATGGTAGGTTTGGAGAATTAAAGCCCTTCTGCATGTCTCACAAGGGGCTGAAAGGTAAAGGCTCTCAGCACCCATGGGTTTCTCGGAAAGACTGTGTGTAAGGTACTAAGTAAGTCAGAGATGCCAGAAATGGACAGAGGGTGAAGGTACAGGTTACAGGAAAACACACTACGCTGAAATTCTCTTTCTTAATAATGCCCGGGGTGGTGGTTGGAGACTGGGTAAATTTGCAGGGTTCAAGAGGGATACAGCAACGGGGTCCTGGGGAGACTGGTCAGCTTTTGTCAGGCAGGGCAACCTGGTTATTGCTCATGCAGAACCTGAGAAATGACTTGACTAGGTGGAGCCAGGTTTGTGCATCCTTTGAATTTACTGAACAGGGAATTCAAACCTCCCCTGGGGTATAGAGCACTTCCAGTTTGAGAGGCTATCAA
Source organism: Dromas ardeola (assembly GCA_013398915.1). Classification (NCBI taxonomy): domain Eukaryota; kingdom Metazoa; phylum Chordata; class Aves; order Charadriiformes; family Dromadidae; genus Dromas; species Dromas ardeola. The sequence continues at coordinate 254,866 of VYZM01013938.1, read as the reverse complement.
GAACATAAAGTCGTCTCAATGATTCTCTTCTTTGCCGCAGGCCCTTAAGTCTTCACTCACATCAATGCTGAACATACTTCAGCATCTCAGTCCTCAGCATCCCACCCCTTGCCCCATGAACAAAGGACAGAAACGACCAGCTGCCTGTGATGACAGGTAGCTGTTTGTACGAGACATGATCTGATGATCCCTGGCAGCCATTCATGGAGAAAGGGAAAACCTGCCCATCTGAACCCAGTGAAGTCCCTTCTTAGCTCCAGAGCCATTGACCCTGAGAAAGCGAGCAAGAAGCTTCTTCACAATTTTAGTTCATCCTGTCCAATGCCCCATCTCAAGTTTTGATCCATCTCTACTTAAGAGAAGCCTAAAAAAGCCCTTCAACTCCTTTCACGATCCACCCAGATGATGTGGTAGCATGGATAGGGGAACTTGCCTGACCTGTGGAGATGGCTCAGTGCAGCCCTGAAGCAAGAGGATCAATCCCTGTTATTGCCTTAATGCCAAACTGGTGGGAAGGCACAGCTTGCCGAAAGCTCAGCACCTGAACAGGGGCTCACGGTCATGGACCCCCAGGGAGCCGAGCCCAGAGCGCACACCCCGGCCATTTAGCCATCTCATTTCAAAGACATTAAGTAAAGGCGAGCCTGCCAGCTTCCCTAATAAGCTGTTCCAATATTTAATTGCCCACCATGATCAGAAATAGCATCTTATTTCAAGGCTTGTTTTACGTAATTTTAGCTGCCAGGCAACAGCTCTTTTCAAGAAGGCTGAAGTGCTCTCTGTGGTCAGCCAGGCACGTCTATGCAGATCCCTCTCCTTGGCACACTGGCCACACCGAGCTCCTGAACCTGGACCTCACAGGACCTAGAGGAGGAGGAGGTGAGCCGAGCTGTACTTCTTCCTCCTTCACCATCCCGCAAAGCCCATATCCCATTCCCTGCCTCATCACCGCGTCCCAGCACATCCTACATGGGTAACGTGATTCAGCTTCTCTGATTGTAACCCTTCCTGTGATCGTGCAAGAGGACGGCAGCTGCCACCAACACACTTATACACGTATGGAGATGTATGTCACAGGTGCTCTCACCTATGCAAACTTTGCCTTCCTGCCAAAAAACTGGAGGATAATATTATGTGCCTGAGCGTGTGACATGTGAGAGAAGACAAGCCCTGGCCTGGACCTCTCTACCTGTCGTTTCCATGTGAGATAGAATCATAGAATCATAGAATTGTCTAGGTTGGAAGTGACCTTTCAAATCATCAAGTCCAACCATCAACCTAACGCTGCCAAAACCACCACTAAGCCATGTCCCTCAGCACTACATCTACTCGTCTTTTAAATACCTCCAGGCATGGCGAGTCCACCACTTCCTTTGGCAGCCTGTTCCAATATTGATAAAAGCCTCTTTTTCTCCTCCTGCAAGAGGAAAATAAAAGACAGCTTGTATTGGTTGAGTGCTGTACTTCTGGGCAGTCACTTGCCAGGGACAGGCACTGTTCAAAGCAACGGTCCTAGGTAGTAGCTGATAAGCCACACAAGGCAACTCAACGTTGAATTTCATTCCTCTGGGCAAAACAAGAGTTAACTGCTGTCCTCTCTGCAAACAGAAAATGGCACCTACTTGGGCCCAGATGCCCAGCTATAATGGAGACAATGAAAGCAATTCAACAGCCCTGGTTTACCTCATCTAATGCCAGTCCAAGTATTCCCAATAATTAGGCCTTTCAGCCTGGAAAGGCTGGAGCCACAGCTGCTTCCTATTTTCCCAAAGCTGTACAGAGCATTAGTCATTTCACTGGGTTTTTTTTTTTATTACCGTGACTACAGCCGAGTAAGTGTGCCGCCAAACCCCAGACAAGCCAAATCAGGCTCAATTCAGAACGAACCCCGTGAGCTTGAAATTATCTCCTATCCCCCTTCTGAGTCCTTATTTTCACTCCTCATCCAAACAGTCCGAGTCTGCCTGAAGAAAGTGAGGTCTGCTTTCCCAACACGTACCAGGTTGACCAAAATGAAGTAGTGATTGCTGGCACTTCCACCCCAACTGTTATTCATTAACCAGTCTTGGGAGTGACCTTGACACTTGATTAGTCATCTAGTCCTTTCTGAAGGCACTGTGCTGGTTGGAGAGTGGACGGGGTTCATATTTAGCAAGGAGGAGTGTTGCTGCGATTTTGGCAGTACGTGAAGGGGGCAGAGACCCATCTGCCCTCACCTACCAGCTTTGTTACCGAGATTGCATTAGGGAAGACTTTGATTTTACCTCTGGAGGCTCCAGGTTTCCCTGGCTGTGACATTCAGCCAAGAGGCCAGCCACCAGCACTGGGTTTTCAGGTCCTCTGCCCTCACTCAACAGCAGCATTTGCTCGTTGCAGTTTAATTCATAGTGTCTTAACCGAGTGGTGATGCCCCAGCAGAGAAGCTCCGAGCTGGCGGTTGTCTTTGCTGTGCAGCGGCCACCTCTCGGCCCGCACTCATGGTATGAACTTGTCTCCTCTTTCCATGGTTGTGAGAGTCCCCGGAAATGGTGGAAAATGGGTTAGCTGGCCTTGGAGGTGGAAAATGGGTAGTTGTATGTTACTAATGTAGAGGCAAAGAGAGGAGCTACAACTGCTTTAGTGCCTCTCTTCCCCCTTCACAGGCAAAGCTGTGTCTGTCTAACATCTGTCCCCATAACCAGGTTTTTTTTTTATCCAGTGAATTCCTGTCCCAGAGGCAGTTCACTCATGCTTCTTGCCAATTTGTGTTTCACCTAGCACTGGGCAAAACTGGTTTGATTTAGATAGGAACTGGCCCAGGCACTTCTGTTTAAAGCCCACAGTGAACCTAAGCCTCTTAACATCCCTTTTTTTCTTCTTTTTAAATTAGAAAAGTTTCTGCCTTTCCTAATTTCAGCGCAGATGGGAGGTTTTCACTCCATAAATACTGGATTTTGTGTCTGGGCAGGAGTTGAATTATGGGATCATCTGATTAAAAACCCACATTAAATCATTAATGAAATGAGCTGTCTGATTATATAAGTCATATTCCTATTATTTCTAACCTGGCCACCAGCCGAAAGAAGCTGGAGTCCAAAGAAACAGCCAACTTTGTCTGTGCTTCAGACTTCCCCCATTTTAATGACTAATGAGGAAGAGAGGGACAGCATTTCCCAGAAAAGTGGGGACCGGTGCTAACAAGCGAGTTTGAGATGGAGAAAGGACCCCCAGGAGATCCAAGATCCCCATTTCGAGTCAAAGAGGTTTGTGTGGGAATCGGTAGAGCGCTGCTGGTTTTCGGAGGGTTTTGTCCAACACAGCTGTCTGCATGTGGAGGAATCTCAGCATCCTTTGGGTTAACTTTTCCGACTGCAGAGGTTGGGATGCTGGGAGAAGCAGGAGCCAGCTGTGTCTCACAGCTGGCCAGCTGCCGGTTTCCTGCGCTGTTAGCAGGAGAGCAAGATGCCTGCTGCCTTCCATGGGGAGCAGTGTCACTTGTGCTAAAAAGCTTCATCCCCCCCGAATTCTCCCCCACATACAAACATCTTTAATTGGCTTTATTTTCAGGTCGTTCCTGTTTTGATGCTGGAAGGAAAAACCCTAAATATATTAAAAAGGTATCTGGAGGAAGGTGGCATCATTTGTTTGTTTTTTTTTTTTTTAATTTGATAGGGACTTTTCAAATGCCATATCAGAAAGAAAGGAAAGGTCTTTTGGTTAAAGATCTGAACTGGAATCATGTTTTTGGCTTCAGTTCCTGATAGCCATGGACTTCACAGTAGATGAGTCAGGACCCCATTCAGAAAAGCTTCTAGCTCCTCCATAGACTCTGAAATATCTTCCTGGATCTGGCTGTTAATCTGCGTGGGTCTCAATTACCTTTCTAGGAATTGAGATGAAAATTGTATTTTTTTCTCCTTGCTGTTTCTTTCCTTGCTTGGAAGCTACCTGGAGGAACTGAAAGGGAGATGAAGGTTGATGAATGTTCTCCTGGTAGGTACATGAGGCCACATAGACTCAGTCTTCCACAGTCCTTCTGATATTTCTGTGTTCAGGAAGGAGTGAGCACGTCTGACTCCTACTACTGAGTGCTGCCAGACTGTGGGTGGATGCTCAGTTAGCACTGAGGTGTTGGGGCTACAGCCAAAATACCTCTGGAGGTACCTGCATCTCTCTACCACCTGTGCAAGGAGCCAGTGTCTGGCAGCTCTGGGCTGTGGGATACCTGGAGGGAATTCCTGCCTGGAACAGCAATTTTTGTGCTCTTACTTAGTGCGCAAACTCTTCGGGAGAAGGACCATCGCTTCTTATGACTTTGTGATGTCAAGTGCAGCACGTCTCTCCATGCTCTCTTAACATGAGCAATAAACATGCCTTCTGGGAGGGGATCATCTGTCTGGGTTTTTTTTTCCTCCTTGAGAAGAAGCTTCTTCCATGGCTTTGTGCAATAGCTTCTTTTATTTTTCATCTTGTCATGGCTCAGTTGTTGTGTTGAGTTGAGGCAGCCATGGCACCGTTCCTTCTCGTAGGCGGTTTCCTACAGCTGAGCAGTGGTGCGCAGGAGAGGCCCTGGCCTACGATCAGTGCAGCCTTTTCATCCAGAGACAGAGAAGAAAATGCAGTCAATCAAGCTGTTGTTGTTGTTGTTTTTAATGTAGTACAATCGTTCAGTCTGTCATGAGAAAATGCAAATCAGGGGAGCGCACTGGTGAAGCAAATGAATGCAAAACGTAGAAATCAGTGAGCTGTGTTTTCTCTCGGAGCTGGGCTTTGATTCGTGAGCAAGATTGACTCATATGGGAACGGCTGATGTGGGTCTTGCCCCTGCACAAACACAATCTGTCCCATGGCCGCTCCATCGGAGCCGAGCTGCTCAGGAGGCACCTGCTGTGCCCCATGGGCCAGCCAGCTCTTGTAGGATGTAACCCTGTGATTTCACATACATTGTTTTTGGATTTGATTTGCTTCAGGGGGTTGCCCTGTAAACAAGCTGGGTTCAGAAGTTGCTTCTTGAGCAAAACCTCAGCTATCCAAGGAGTAGGAAGGGGAAGAATAGCTAAGGGTAGTCCTTTTTTCTTTTCACAGCTGGTAGGTATGATAGAGGATGGATGGGAGACCTTCACTCACCAGAGGGGTAGCTGGCGATACCAAAACCATCTCAAATGTCCCCAGACACCTTCGTGTGGGCAACTGAAACCTACTTCTTCCCCATATAGGCAGCAGAGCCTAGGGAGCTGCTCGGCTATGTGTAAAGTAGACATCTGGGTCATCAGTTGGAACACTCCATATGCCCTCCTCACTGCACGGGTTATGTCTCCACTGACCTTTACAGAGCTGAGAGCCTGGTGTCCTGCCCTGAGATACCTGCAGGTGTCTTAATTTAGAGCTGAATCTCATCCTGAAGTGAAAGGGCTTCATTCCTTGGGCTCCTAGTGCTCAAGGATACCTGATCTGACCTCCAGTGGCTGCTCCAGGAGGGCATGGGCCTCCTGGAGGTCCACTGTTGTCTCTGCCACCCCTCGTGCCATGGTGGGAACAAAGCAGTACTTATGTCAGGGCCAGCACCCCGGCGAATCCTTTCCACCTATTCAAATGGGGAGAAAACTAATCCCACACCAGAACAAAGGTAACCTATCCAGTCTTTGCTGGGCTGTGATCCCACACTTTCCTTGCCCCGCCATGAGCATGGACAGCCTGGGAATGGGGGTTCATGCCACCTAACTGTTGATAACTACAGCTGTGCTCTCTTTGTAGTCAGCAGAGAGACAGAGACACTTCACGGTGTGGTTTGTCTGTATTAAACCCCCACTGACGGCAAGAGGAACCAACCTGACTAGCACACTCATTGTTGTATCCAATTACATAGTCATTTTGTTTTTTCTTCTTCCTTTCCCTTCTAGCTCAGACTGCAGGATGACAGACGGTGACATAAATCTCCCAACTATCGAGAGAAAGCTGGGACTGCAGATATGGGGCATAGAGGTATGACAAGAGGCAATGACGGCATATGCTCTCTGCACGTGTTTGTGTGTGTGTATGTATGTATGCGTATGTTTCAAGAAACAGATATTTTTGAAGTAATCTGGGTGGGAAAAGAGGGTCTTACAGATAAGATGCAGTGGGAAACAGGAGACCAAATGTCTCACAATGCAACTTTCAACATGTTGTTGCTTTGGTTTCCTGCTCTGTAAAACAGGGATAATACTGAGTAAGGAAACATGAACGTGGTGGGACTGAACCTGTTCCTCCAGCACTGGAGGCTTTCTCACCCACTTTGGGAACCAATGCAAGGCTGCTTTAGCGCACCAGAAATTAATTCCCTGTTTCACCCAGAAGAGGGGTTATGTACAGGTAACCTTAGTCTATACCAGCACCTGCCATGGGGAAGGCACACATTTTTGCAGCAAAGGCATCCCATGGAGCCTGTTTGCACCTCATCCCTGTCTTTCCCACTCTGATCAATGGATCACTGCAAAGAGAGATACTGCTGCCTGTGAGGTCACCTTCTGCTTGTGGTGGTATTTGATTTTGTACTGGAGCCAGGCTGTGCTCAATTCTGCCGTTTTCTGGCCAAGTTCTCCAAGAACATTAACCTGCAATGAGAGAGGGCATAGACTGAGGTGCAGAGTCCACTCAGGGGAGCAGTGGGAAGGGGCTCCAACACGTCTCCAAGTGGTGGTGGCCTTCTGCAAGTCCCAGCTCTGTTCCAAATATCACAGGGTCTTTGCCTTTCTATTTCTCTCCAAAGCACTGTACGAAGCTTCTTTCCAGAGGATCTGTAATTAGAGATGTGTTGGGTTCACAAGGGTCAAGCTGGTATGCTGGGAAACAAGTTAGGCCACCAGAAGAATGTGTGTCTCTCATTCCAGGGAACCACAGAGCCAATTCAAGCTCAGGAGCTGTGTGCGTACTGGTGGGTGGCACATCCAGGCACCTATGCTGGGCAGACATGGTTGGTTAATTGTGCATTTGTACCAGATGATGCGTGCAATTAGGGTCTGGAGAGGTGGAGGGTAACACAGTTTCCTCAAGTCTGTCTGTTCTCAGCACTGCTAGTTGCTATGAATCCCTGGCAAAGTGGTTAACCTAACAAAGCTCTGAAAGTTATCCTTGAACTTGTAGGTCCTGAGTAAAAACTATGCCCCAAAACTAAACCTAGGATGAGATGTGCTCACTCCCTGGGAAATTCCCTACAAAGCAAGCTCTAGAGCACTTCAGCCTGACCTCCAGGTCTTCTTGCTCTAGAGCTACACAATTGCAGAAGGGAAAGGAGACTAAAAAACACTGGTCAATCTGTCCAAGGAGCATTATCATTTGCCCTTTCTCACCCCTTAGTACTTTTGGGATTTCCCCCAGAAGTGGCTTTTCCTAGCTCAGAAGCACAGCCCTGGTTCTTCCTCCTCCAAACCCTGACTGACACCTTCGTGTTTCATGCACCCCAACTGTCCTGTTCCACACGCGTCAACTTCTGGCTCTGAAGTTCAAGCAATGACCCAAACTCTCATTTCCTTGCAGAATATGAAGATGGTTCCTGTCCCTGAGAAGGCTTATGGGACATTCTTTGAAGGGGACTGTTACATAGTTCTGCACGTAAGTAAGGCTAGTAGGCATTGGGCTCTGGGGTAGGGAAGTGGTTCAGCCCTTTTTGTTTAGCTCGGACTTGGACGCTGGGTATCCTCACTGCTGAGAACAGCACTGTGGGTAAAAGTGGTTGGTCGTATGCCTTCACCATCTAATCACGCACCTGAATTTAACGTGGCTGTTGCAATAAGATTGTATTTAGTAAATAAGAAGTCCAGAGGAACCGTTAACTTAGTAATTAAATAAAATTGTTTATTTTCTAATCATCTGAGTCATGTCCAGACATGGCAAAATGACCAGTACATTCCTGGCAAACTAAATCAAGGTCTACATTTGCATGACTTAGGGAAGTCTTCTGGGTGTATGCGAGGTGGCTGACTGGAGGGTCTTGTTTTCAGCAGGTGGCATGGGTTAAGAAGGTGTGCCACTTATTCAGTGTCACAGAGAGGCTCTGCAGCCCTTCTCATGTCCCCATTAAAACACTTTATCTGTCTAGACCTCCATGCAATTAGGTCTAGGCTTACTTGCAACCAGCTTAACCCAGGCTAGCTAGAAGCATGAGGAACTTCTGAGAACCAACTCTACTATATGGGCTGCACAAAGTGCCTTGTGTTCCCAAAGCTCTGTGGGAGGATGATTGCACTCAGCTTCCAGAGTTCCTTCCAAATCTCTTCATCTGCATAGAGCAATCTGAGCCCCATTGCATCAAACAACATCCATACGGTGGAAACCAGAAGCATTTCCCACTTCCTGGGTCTGAGTGTCCTTCCTGCAAACATCTCCATCAGTCAAGAGACACCAAAGCCTCCGTTATCCCACAATAAACAAATGGACATCCTCTGTATGTGAAGCCAGGAAAGCAGGCTGGGATAGCAACACAGAACGAGTCTCCTGCTCTAATTCCCCATCCATATGCCTTTAAGCTACTTTTCGAGTGCTTTTGGTGAATCATTTTGGTAGCAGCCACCCAAAGACATGCTTAGAGGACAATATGAGTGTCCTTGCAAGAAGCTGACCCTAGATACCACTGTAGATTTTGATGCTCAGCATATGTTGCAATAGCTTCCCCAAGTAGAAAAGCCTTTAATCAGCCCACTACTCTCCTTTCCCCCCCCGCAGATGGGAGGGTAAAAATACTAATCTTTGCATTCTGCATCTTGACTGGAGGCTCTCCAAACAAAGGCAGTCCCCAGAACAATGGGACTTTGATCATCTTCAATAACAGTGTATTAAATTGAGCGTTTTTGCAACAAATTAATTAGCTGTGCCTGGAGGAACTGAGCTGTATTTTATTCAAGTTGTTCTAGCGTGTTTCGCTGTGGTATCACTGCACAAAGCAAATAAACAGAGCTTAGTGTCAAATCCAGTTTATAAAATGAGCTTTTATTACCCTTCCCAGGTGTCCATGATAGGGTTTAACACAGTAGGTGCTGAAAAATAAGTGGCACAATTCACATAACGATAAGCACACCTGTTCTCAGATCGCTCGCCTCCTCTTTCTAGGCTATTGGGTTTTTCTGTAATAAGATGAATCACAGCATGCACACACAGGCTCGGCTTCATTTGGAGTTAAGTCTGTTTTGCAAGTCAGCAGGAATTCAGAGGCAGTTTGTGTTACTACGTAGTGTGATATGAGAAAGAGAAAGGGAAAGAAAGGATCGTATATCCAGGTAAATAAATAGCAGTGTACATTACATTTAAAAAGGAGATCTATGAGAAGAGTCTCCTTTAAGTTTTAATATCGAAGTCTACAAAGGTAGGACCGGTTGAGCGCATTGATTTTTATAACTGCACAGGTGCTCAGTTTTCCTTGATAACAAGAGTTATAAAAACACATAAGACACAAACATCCTTCAGTGCAATGCTCTCCCAGATCAGGTCCTTGGGTCTGGGATGAGCTCCCAGGGAGTATCCTAAGGCTCCGTCTTGTCTCCCCTTGCCCGGGAGAAAGGCAGAACTGGGAAAGGGTTCCATGGTCACTTGGTTTTGCCAGGTCTCCCTGGCCAGAGATGTTATTTGAAACACACGTATGGGCTGTGTCTTCATCCTGACTCGTCTTTCTCACCTCTTCCAGACCAAAAGAACCTCTCGTGGCTCCGCTGTGGATTTGCATTACTGGATCGGCAAGGACTCATCTCAGGATGAGCAAGGTGCCGCGGCCATGTACGTCACCCAGCTGGACAGTGCACTCAGGGGGAGCCCCGTGCAGCACCGGGAAGTGCAGGGACATGAGTCTGAGACCTTCCAAAGCTATTTCCGCAATGGCATTATGTGAGTAGAGCAAAATACCCCGCAACGAGCTGGGTCATGGTCCCTGGGGTTCCCTCTGCTTCTCTCCATCTCAGAGCCATCAGCATTCCAAATATCCCAAAAACATGGATCAGAGCTGAATTTGGTCAACATTCAGAAGGAAAATTTCCCTTTTTGAAAAAATTAGTAACAAACGTTGGGACTGGAACCGTGTCATTCTGTTCTACTGGTCATTTTCCCAGATATTTGCTATAAATGCATCTTAACCTCCCTTTTGTTCACCCTAAGGTCTTCCTTCCTCTCCTCCACACACTTTAGATTAATATGCCCATTCAGGGCACTTCAGACTAATACCCACCTTGAAGAGAAGTGCTGATTTGGCTCACGCTGGGGGAAATATTCCTGCAGTGGAAACAAAGTTTGAGTCTGAACTTCGGACATCTAAAATTGGGTTGAATCCAACCCTGTGGTCATGGCTCCCTTTTGGGTCTTTCGAAGGTGACTCCAATAGCTGTCCTCCAGGAGGACCTTCACTGGCAATAAACAGCCTAAGTGCCTTGCTTTTAAACAGCTGAAGAAAACTCAGATGAAAACCCATCCTCTGTTAATACCCTCTATCCCAGTCTGGTTTTTTATACCTCTGTATTGTGCATCTCTATAACCTCTCATGAGTTACTTCAGGACTTTTGCAAGACAAAAAAGTGCTTTTATCCTCATCTTAAACATTATTAAGGGCCAATGATGGACTAGAATTCAGACCTCCAAAAGCGTGTAGGTTTAGAAATCTGTTTGGAAACATATCTGCCTGTGAAATCGGTATGAGTTAGACATCATCTTGGTCTAAACCACATGCCTAAGGTCAAACAGGAAGTCTGAGGCAGAATGAGAAATTAAAACAGATTCTTTCCACAACTTGGCAGGTAGACTAATCATTAAAGCATCCTTCTTGGATACGTTCAACTGGGCCAAACAAGTCTGAATTACTGTGAATCACTCACACGCCTGACCACGTTTGCCAATCTCTAACAAGCTATCATAAAATACACATATTACCCACGTGGCAAAAACTATAAAAATTTCAGCAATTATCTCTTTCCCACAAATAGCAGTTACAGCGTGTCAATTAGTAAGGCCTGAAGAATGAACATTGGATCTGCCTTCTAATATGGTCTAGGATATGTGGAAGTGGGTTAGACTTGTTCAAAAACCATTAAAAATGTTCTGGGAATTCCTTTGGGGACTGTGTCCTCTCAGGATATGATTGTGTCTTCCTTGCAAAGTTGCACGGAAAGGAGAGGATGGCATCACGTGGTGAGGCAACACAGTGCCAACAGCAGCTATTGCAAAGTCTGTGTTCAAGGGTGGAAGGACAACAAAATCGGTAGATTAAATCTGAGAGAAAGACAGTGTCCTGTACCTGTTTACAGTAGTATTTTGTTCTGCTTATGGCAACAATTTCTTATCTATCTAAGCTACTTTTAATAGAATAACTATTTTGAACAAAACCAAATTTTAGCATTAGTCCATTTTCTGCAAAATGTGTTTCATTTTTTAATTGAATGTTTATGGAATATTTCAATTCTGAGATGCCACTGCCATGGTTAATGGGATTTTCTGTTTGGTTGTGTTATGTTTCCATTTCCATCCCTGACCTGCCTGTTGATCTACACACCTTCTCCCAAGATCCACAACAGCAACACAACACCCGTAACAGGTGGATGGACACCATGAGGAGTCATGGTTTGACCAGGGACCATGAACAGTAGAGTGAGGCAAGATAGCATTTAACATTCCATTTTTAGGACTTTGAGATTATATTGGGTCTAGATTTTTCAGTTGTTACCAAAAGCTTGAGATGTTCTCAGAAGATAAAGGGGATAAAGATAAACCAGCTCTAACTCTTTATTCCCTGCTACACAACAGCTACAAGAAGGGAGGAGTGGCTTCAGGATTTAAGCATGTGGAGACTAATATGTACAATATCAAGCGTCTTCTTCATGTCAAGGGGAAGAAGCACGTGTCAGCCACAGAGGTAAGAAGAAGAGCCCTTTCTCCTTACGAATCATTTCTCCTTGCCTCTCCTCCTACACCCATTTTCGACCACCTTTGCCTGCTAGATATCTCATCTCTGCTCAAGGACACCCACTACAGGATCAGTTTCAAGACCTGGCTCAGGGGTTTGGTGTTATCATGAGAGCAGCCATTGGGCTCAATGAATAGCGGAGTGCTACAAAAATGAGCATGTCATTGCAGATCAGTTCTTAACATCTGCAGGGGCAAGTTCGCAATGGCTGTGACTTGTCTCCTGCAGCTCCTGTTGTCCCCCACCATCTGCCAAATGCTTTCATTTCCTCGTGACAGGTAGCGCTTTCCTGGGACAGTTTCAATAAGGGTGATGTTTTCTTGCTGGACCTTGGGAAAGTGCTGATTCAGTGGAACGGACCCAACTGCAGCATTGCTGAGAAATCCAGGGTGAGTACAGGAAAAAAACCCCTCATTTTACTAATGGTATTTTTTGATGCCGGGAGGGGGAAAAATAGAGAAACAGCGCTCAGTGTTTGCACAGTGAAAATCTCGGTAAAACCAGCATCATGCAGATGAACAGAGAAAATCACGATAAATCATCTACTTCTCCATCTGCTGATATCAGATGCCCAGGGAAATTCAAACCTGGCCTCAGCTTGGGTTTCACGGGCAGCTGTGGGCACATCACTATCTCCAGCTCCAGAAAGGCATCCAGGTCCCTCTGGGGATGTCCATCTGCATCCCTCTGTGCCCCGTAGTTTGCATGATGGGGGACTAAAAGTCAGCAGCAGCACCAGTAGTTTTAGCTGCAGTAGCTACCCCATCGGTAAATGAATTTTTATTTTTTTTTAGAGTACCAGAGGGAATTCCAGCTTGGTCAGTATGAGACAAGCAGGAATATGTAACCCAGGTGTTGCTGGATCAGATCCATAGCTCTTAAGGCACTTTTTGCAAAGGGGTCATTATCTTTATTTTTCTGATAGAGGAACTGAGATACAGAGATGAATAAAGCAAGATATATCAAGGTGTCATCAGCTAAGTTGATGGCCAAACTCATAGCCAGTCATTATACACAATAAAAGGCAGGTGGGTCTGCTCTTTATGTGGTGGCACCTGGTGAGCTAGGACAGGGGGAAGCTTCACAGGGAAAACAGTTTTCCAGGATACAATGGTGAGGGGAGAAAATCAAACCGAAGGTGGAGAAAAGACAAAGAAACCCTCAGGACACAAAGGAGGGGGACAGGTAGAGGGAAGCCTGCTCTGAGGAACAGACCATAGTTCTCAGGCCTGGAGATCGAGCAGGTCATTTTCTAGGTCTAACAAAGAGGGGAGCCTTTTAAAGCTATTGTGGTAAGAGTCATGGAAAAAAAAGCTCAATGGAAAATGGAGATTTCAGCCTAATTAGTTGCTTGGCATTTCACGCTGCTTTTTTCACAGAAAACACCCCCTGTTTTTGAATACTTGAAAGATTTAAATGCAAAATGTCACCACAGGGCGCCCAGGGTCCTGCAGCTCTGCAGCATCCATCCCCGTTGTCGTCAGCATGCGTGCATCCCTCTCCCAGACCATCTCAGAAGATCATTGGACCTGCTTAAGTGCAGTCACACATAGGCAACGCCTGTTGTGGCTACCGTGCACCTGTGCCCTGCGGGAGCAAGCACCAGGAGCAACTGTAATAAGCAGTATTTTCCTGAGAGTTAGTTAATAAGTAGGCATTATAAGCACATCCCTTTTTTAACAGCTAAATTTGGAGGACACTAGAAGCTTCAGAGAGTTGAGGACATCTGGCTTGGACTATTGGTGCTCAGTCATTGCTCTAGGTCTAAGGCTTATTGAATTCCCTGTCTGGGTCAGGACTTACCCCCTGGTGATCCTTGTGCAGGGTCTCGCGCTGGCTCGCAGCATCAGGGACAGCGAAAGAGGCGGCCGCGCTCAAATCGGCATCATTGACAATGAGAAGGACTCCCCAGACCTCATGCAGATCATGAAGATGGTGCTGGGTGAGAGGCGCGGGGAGCTCCGAGACGCCATCCCAGACGCAAAAGCAGATGAGCTGCAGAAGGCGAATGTCCGGCTCTACCAGTAAGTCTAGGGATGGGCGCCAAACTCCATCCTTTCTCACGGCGGGCACTGTATAGCCTGACTCTGATCTGTGACTCTGTCTTTCAGTGTCTACGAGAAGGACAATGACCTGGTGGTACAGGAGATAGCCACCCGGCCCCTGACACAGGATCTGCTCCAGCACGAGGTGAGAGGAAGCCTTCAGCCCTTACAGAGAGAAAAGGATGCTGTGGCTTGCTTTATTTTCAGCTGAGCACCTGTTTCAATGGGGTACCCCATTTCCTGAAAACTATCAGCGCTTCCATCCTTTGGGTTTGTCAGGTGTCCTCTGAAAACAGGACAGCTTGGCCCTGCTACAGCCTCAGTGGCTGGAGGTAGGTGGTGCGTTGAAGCTGCTCTAACGAGAGATGGCAAATCAGCCTTCTCAACCGAGGATGATATTAGCTTGGCAATCAGACCCAAGGAGAGCTGTGGGCCAGGAATAAATTCCAGATGGAAATACGTCTTCTCAATGCCTAATGTTCAGGGTTAGCTCTCCATCTGCAGAATTCAGAGCAAATAAATGTTCTGCTCAGAAAATCATGAAGATATGTTTTCTGGCTGTAGCAAGTGGCTGCTCTGTGACCCGCCCTGGAAGGATATTCCTTACAGACCCTCTGTCCAAAGGCTTTCAAAAAAACAGAGACTTCCCTGATATTGGCAGAGAATTGCTCATCCTTAATTCTCTGCAGTGCAAACCAGCCTATTCCAAACCAGTGTTGCGCTGCAAGGCTCCAGCTGCCTTATTCACCCTGGTGTCAGCCTTGTTAAAGTTCAGTCTCCTTTTACAAGCATGTGAAGATTTTGCTTTTCGTGTCAAAGCTCAGTTTGAAAAACGAGATGCCTTTGGTCACCCGGCGGGTTGTGAGTTTGGAGCACCAGCTCTCTGCGGTGGAGACAGGCTGCCTGGCAGCCACCTCATCCCCCGTGGGTTCGGGATCCTACCACGTTCACAAGGATGCAAGGCTTTTAGCTCCAGATCAGGGACATAAAATAGTCATATGGAAGATGCCTAACTTGGACTTTTCCTGCTCCTTTAGTAGCAGATTTGGCATAAATGAGCACCACCATCAGCAGTGCTGTAGCACAGCAGGCTGAGGGCAATATTTCAGTGTACACTTCTCCTTGACCCTTTCAGAGACACTCTGTTGGCTTGGGAACATCTCCCATGAAACAGTAATGACCAGTTTTGAGCAGTGCCTAGGAAAAATACATATTTTAACTCATTACAATTAAAGGGCAGCTGCCTGGGTCAGGTGTGCTTGTAAAGCCAGCATGCCCATGAATGCCCTCACTGTAGGTTGATGGTAGTTGTAGTCCATCTATGAACCACAGTAAATCCATCCTCTGTTGCCTCTTCTAATGGTTGCACCAGGGTTAGATCTCTGCAAGGCACGGAAATGAGCTAGATCTACATCTAATCTAAATCTTCAACAAGAGTCCAACCTGGGTAGACTACAAATGAGGACATTTCCCCGCACAGAGCTTTTTACGTATGCTTTTTTGTTTCATCTCAGGACTGCTACATTTTAGACCAAGGTGGTTTTAAGATTTACGTCTGGAGAGGAAAAGCCTCCAGCCTGGAAGAGAAAAAAGCAGCCTTCACTCGAGCTGTGGTGAGTTGTAGTACAGTGCAAACAATGTCGTGGAACGTTAACTAAGTGCTAATCTACATCTGACCACTAATTACAATTAAGTGTAGGTCTTGAGGAGCTGGCCTGAGTAATAATAGAGAGAGAAGTTAAATGTCTAAGGGAGGCATGATGACATAAATACAAAATTGTTAGTCAACAAATTGCTAGCCACCAAATTGCACTAGAACTAAGACCTGCCACTAAAACTAGGAAGAAATTCGTTAAAGAAAAGAAAGTATAAAAGAAAATGCTTTGTTACACAGTAAGTGGTTGACTTCTGGAATTTGTTGATTCAAGGGATGGTGGAAGCAGAGAGACTATCTGCAGGGTTGAGATGGAATTAGACAAATTCATGGTCAACAGGTCTGTAAACAGATATTAAAGGGGCTCTTATATCCTCTCTGACATCCATGATGTTGGGGAGAGGGAAGGGATCGCACTGCAGACAGCCACCAGGCTCATGTGTGCTTGCTAAATAGCATCTCGTAATGCCACTGTTCCAGGCAACGCGGACCACTACTCTGACCCTGAGAAGCATCTCTTGTCTTCCAACCAAGTGGGGAACTCAATTACTTGGGCTGTCTGGAAAAGCCAGACTTCGTATGTAGGAGCTACAGGCCTCAACCCCAAGTCCATTAGGGGCACAAGGTCTTTTTCACAATGCCAATGGGTCTGAGCCAGGTTCTGTGTGTGAATTTTAAGATGATACAGGGCTCTTCCACTGGGTAGAAAGAGATCTGTTAGTAACTGCTATTAATTCAGATGGCCAACCTGAGGCAAGAGCAGGGCTTGTGTTAACATAGAGCACAGCAGCATCGTGCCTTGGCACCTCCAGATGAGCTGCCACGCAGTTATTTTCTGGCAGAGCATGCCTCAGCGCTTCCTTTCAGAAAAAATTAGCCTCAAGGGAGCCTGTGTGAGTAAAACGTTTGGTAGGTTTTTTTACAGGTTGGCAAGTTGAAGTGAAGGCTACAAGGGAACGTAGCTTTTAATTTGTCTGTTTACTTATGTGAAGACCATAAACAGCCTCATCTTCAGTGAGTTCTTACTAGGAAATACTGAACTTCAGTGGCCCCACCTTCAATAAGGTCATACCTAGAGACACTCGGCTTCAATACTGATTGCAGCTATTGTTTGCAGCTATTGTCTCGGAGAAGAAAAGCTTAGACAAACTTTGCCTTACAACTTGTGTCACAGTCCTCAATGCTCTTTTCAAAAGCTTAACTCAGATTCTTTTTAGTAAGCAATCAGCTCTGTAAATTCTGGCCCTGAGCTACACATGTAGAACAAAAGATATCTCTTTCTTTCAGTGTGGCAGGTGGGAGGGATGGGAAGACCATCTGCTCTGCCTTTCCCTGGGGGGAGTGTGTGGCTGCAGTATTTACAGCGGAAGATGAATGCTCAGAGGCCTGCAATCAGGCTCTTTCCCTGAACCACGGCTGTACCTCCAGGTCATCCTGGAGCCTGCTGGGATAAACACAGAGCACTTCCCAAAAACTGCGCAATGACTTTGGCACTGTGGCAGAAAACAGATAATTTTCTTCCCTCGCATATTGTATCAAGCACCTCTGTTGAAGTGGTCTTCTAAGTCGATAGTGGCTCTATTGCAAAGAAATAATCTGGTTTTAGTAAAAAAAAAAGAAAAAATAGAGATTTACGAGGGTTTAGTCCCTTCAGAACACACATCATGCTCTAGGGTACTTAGCTGCCTCCACCCCTTCACTGCCCTGGCATGCGCGCTGTCTAGCCTGCTACAGGGAGCATAGTCTCCCTGTTTTAGAGAGGGACAAAAAGTTTGGAGAGAAGCAAAGAACTGCACTAGGTTCTCAGGTCATGGGCAAACATCATCACTGCTCCCTCTCCTCCACTCCTTGATCCACCACCAGAAGCCATCTATGGACCTCTATGAGATCGAGGCGGCGGCTTTTCATTAGACACATTGAGTAAGATTTTCTTCAAGACTAAGGTGCTGTGTAGAGATTAAATTTAGGATTTGATCCAGGTGACCAGCGTCTGGGGTCAGGGTTCAGGCTCCTAAACTCAGAAATAAGCATGATCACTACAGTGAGAGCTTGTAAACACCTCCATTTTTAAGTCTGAATGCAAGTCTTGGGGTGAATCCTGCCCTTGGTCATGCCACTCGGCTGGCTCAGGTCCACATCCCTCTTCTCATATCTGTAAAAAGCTCTGTGTGTCCCCACTAATGTCCTTTTTCAACACCACTAGGGCTTTATCCAAGCCAAAGGCTATCCTTCATCCACCAACGTTGAAGTGATCAATGATGGAGCAGAGTCCGCCATGTTTAAACAGCTCTTCCAGAGATGGACAGAAAAGGACGAAACACAAGGGTTGGGCAAAGTCTACACTACTGGCAAAATTGGTGAGCGTGTTTCTCCTGGATTTGGCTTTCCTACCTGTGCTAGGCAACAGCTGAGGGAACATCATTTGCATTAACTGTCTCTTGCCTTCAGTGTCTTGAAAATCTAGTGCACATCCTTCTCATGCCTTGTATTTCCTACCTTCTTCAGTAGATGCAAAGGTTTCAGGAACTGAACAGCGTTCAAAACTGCTGAGGCTTCTTTTACAAAACAAACTTCCACTTATTCCAAATGGGAGAAGATCACCCTTGTCTGAAAAATTGTATGCAAAGATTCACATTTGCAGAACTTCCTAATTGTCTTTATAAAGGGCTAATGATGAACCTGATAAGGAAGTGTTGAACAACATTATGCTTTCATTTACACTGACATCCACCCAAGGTCCTCCTGACGTCAATGGAATTATTCTGTATTTACACCAGTCTAAATGGTGCCTCGATTTATCACGCTGCTGAAGTAAATGTTCCAATGCATTAACCCCAAAGAGTAAACAATACTGAAGAGAGAGAACTTGGTGATGAATGATGGGATGGTGACAGAGATGCTGAATGTCTCCATCAATAATAGCTTCAGGGCTGCAAATCTCTTTCCCTCGCAAGTTCTCTCTTTCTCTCCACCTCTGTCTCTCTCTGTGCTGCCCATAAATGCGCTTTCTCTTTACCATGAGCTGGAGAAATGTAACCATTTTATTTCTGAAAGCAACATTTTAAAAGGAGGGGAATATGTATAGATTTGGAAACCAATTATGACTTCTCAGTCAGGAGACAGCTAATATATTTACCAGCCAGCCATCACTGGAACGTGCTATATGGCCCATTGCCAGCCTGTAACAGAACAACACTGAGGTGGTATGAGCTCTTGCGTATTCCAAAATCAACATTGGCGTGCTGGTGGCAAGACCTGGCTTCATGCAACCGCGGACCAGGTTTTTCTCATGCGTATAAAGATTGTGTGTGCGTGAGGGTGATGCAGATGGTTTGTACGTTATTGTGCATTCACTGGGTTCTTGTTTTTTTTCTGCTGGTGCGTGCAGCCAAGGTGGAGCAGGTGAAGTTTGACACCACTCAGCTCCACGCCAGACCGGAGCTAGCTGCTGAGCAGAGAATGGTAGATGATGCCTCCGGGGAGATAGAGGTGAGAGAGCTCCTTTTGCTGACAGAGGATGCAATAAGCGGTGTGTTTCCAAACGTCTCTGCCTTTTCACACACAGCAGCTGTATGGAGCTGTGAAGGTGTGCTCACCCACCTACCTTCCTCAAGGAAGCATGGCTGTGGCCAGAGCTAACTGCTTGCAAACTCTAACTAATGCATTAGTTACAGTAGCTCGGGGGCATTTCTCCTCCAACCCATGACCAGTGGAGCACAGCAGTCACCAAGCTGACTCCTCTCCTGCCACCTGTGTGGGTCATGAGACTGATACAGTCAACTCCCTTCTCATGCTGTCTCCCAGTTAGGTCCATATCAACCAAACCTGCGCAGAGCAGAGGCCCCTCTCCCATTCTGGTGGCCTCCCATAGAAGATGGAGCTGGTTGATAGAGGGGTTGTGGGATTGAGGGACCAGGAGGCTGCTCCTCCTTGAGGGCCACCAACTGCAGAAAGGCTCTGAATGGCACATGTATTGTGGCAGTCACTGGAGAGACCTGACTTTGCCAGCAAGAACTTAATCAAGCTGGAGGAACATAGACTGGCATCCAGGGGAGAAAGGAAGGGTTCTCCTTCAAACTGAAGACCTGAACTTCAGTGGTGTGCTGGCAAAGCGGCTGTGCTCTGTCTTCATGTTGACTCCACTGCTGCTCACCAAAATGTTTCTTTCACTAGGTGTGGAGGATTGAGGACTTGCAAATGCAGCCAGTGAATCCCAAGACATATGGGCAGTTCTACGGGGGTGATTGCTACCTGGTCCTGTACACCTACCTGAGATCAGGCAGGCCTCACTACGTCCTCTACATGTGGCAGGTAGGTCAAACCAAGCAGAAAGGACTGTGCTGTGTCTGCTGGAAGCCTGAAACTGAAGGAAGTAATTAGATGCAAAAATCCCAACCCAAGCCTCCAGAAGAACTCACATGCCCTTTTGCTCATCAGTTGTCCGTTGCAAATATCCTAAGCTGTGCTTTGTAGGCAGCACAAACTCTCTGAGCCCAATCTGGCATCAGACTGAGCGCCAGCAATTTCATCCAGAAATAGTGAAGGATTATGGGGCTTAGAGTGCTGAGGTCAAACTTTGCAGTCTTTCAGATCTTCCCTTAAAGCCTCAGCTCCTGGAGTCACGTGAGTATACGAATATCTCTGCTTTCCTTGTTAAAATAAATTTACCTCCCCTGGAAAGCAGAGAAAAGCTTTGAAAATGGGGCACTGAAGTCACCAAAACCAGATTGAAGTGGAATTTAAACATCTGGTAGTTTTAACTCTGATCTCACGGTATGCAGGGCTTGGGATTGGCAAGATGTTACATTGTGCAGAGCTTTATACCCTTCATCTCATCACGTTGCACATGGCGTCTCTCTCTTCCCCAGGGTCGCCACGCCTCCGTGGATGAAATCACCGCCTGTGCCCTCAATGCCGTTGAACTGGACAAGAAGCATGGGGACGAGGCGGTGCAGGTGCGCGTGACGATGGGCAAGGAGCCCACACACTTCCTGGCGATCTTCAAGGGCAGGCTGATCATCTACGAGGTAACACGGCTTTGTGTGCTTGGGCAATGGAAGGTGCAAGCACCAGTGTTGGCTTGGCAGTTGCAATGGAAACAGTCCAGAAAAATGGGCTGATATTCAGGAAAGGAGCCTGCCAGGTCTGCATGGGCTGGCAGATGGAAGTGGTGGAACATTTCTACTACTTCCCTAGTCGTATGAACACCATATGTGTAAACACAGTCCTGGACTGACCCAAACTCAGCTGTCCACCCCTGAGCTCCAGTGTTAATGTGTGATGTTCTTTCCAGCTCTACCCCAAAATATTTTGCAGAGTTACAGTAAGAGAGTCGTCCTGTGAATTGCAGATACCACTATCCAGAGATAGTCCTCCAAAATATCCTACAAACACACGATTTGAATTGTCCCTGCCTGGATTATATCTCATTAGCTATTAACCCACTTCACCTGCTGCTTTGGCTGTCACCATCTGTGGTGGAGACATTGGAAATGGCTGGGGGCGAGGGGGATTGTCCTCAGCTCTCAGTATCGGTCCCACCATACTGCTTCCATGGTAGATGTTCAGCTAAGCCGAGCGCAGCTGGAAATCAGAGTCCAGCTGCCTTGTCCAGGTTACATGGCAAATGCTTTGCAGATACTAAGATCTGCTCACATTGAACATGAGCATTTTGATGGGAGTGGTAAAGACTCCGAGTAATCAAGGAGAAATGTGGAAGTTATGCCATGTAGGTTTTATTCTGACCTGGAACCAGAAGTTATTTGGATTTCCTCACCTGCTCTGTGCAGGACCACGGTCTGTTGTTGCAGCAGAGTGGAAAGTTCTGACCCCAAGTGCCTTCTTCCTCAAACCAGTTGAACCCTGGATTTGCATGCCCTACTCACCTCCCAAAAGCATCGTTCCCTCTGTTTCCCTGCAGGGTGGCACAAGCCGGGCTCAGAAAAGCATGCCTGAGCCAGCGATCCGCCTCTTCCAGGTGAGGGGCACGGACGAGATGAACACAAAGGCCACGGAGGTGCCAGCCCGGGCCTCCTCACTCAACTCCAATGACGTTTTCCTGCTGACGACCAGCCAAGTCTGCTACCTGTGGTGCGGGAAGGTGAGCAATTGCTGATGTGAGGCTTCAGTCTCCTACCTGCACTGAGCTGTGGAGGTGTATCCTTGGGCATGTAGACTATTAATTCCAATGGAGGAAGGAGCACCCAGGAGAAGGCTCTGTCTGTGGAGGATTAGCAGTAACACAGCCCTCTGTATACAGAAGTAACCCATCTGGGGCTTCAGCTCACCTCATTTTAGAGGTTCATATGACTTTCAGCTGAATAAAGCACCTCAGATTCTCCAACTGTAAGAAATTAGCCAGCATTAGCATTCATTTATGCTCTTTTAGTCATCTGCTTCAGGATGAGACAGTAGATAAAATCAAAACAGAAGAGTTGCACGGAGAATTTATGGATGCTTCATCATTGTAAGTGTCCAAAGTCAGGTTGGATGTGGCTTTGAGCATCCTGATCTAGTGTAAGATATCCCTGCCCATGGCAGGGGGGTTGGACTAGATGATCTTTAAAGGTCCCTTCCAACCCGAACCATTCCATGATTCTACGAGTTGTGCCTTAGATGCCATTGGCTGCACTGAATGTCCCTTCAAGGACTAGAAATGGATTCTGAGAGATCAGCTCGCGTGAGACCCTCAAAGGCATTCCAGCAGGTCTAAAACTTTCCAGAGGAGGGCGTGGCCAGATGTCCCTTCCAACCAAGTTTTGCTTTTTCCCCCCAGATAAGTTGCCCCTAACTCCACCTCAATCTTATGTCCTGAACACAGGGATGCAGCGGAGATGAGAGGGAGATGGCAAAGATGGTGGCTGACATTGTCTCCAAACGGGACAAGCACACCATTTTGGAGGGACAAGAGCCAGCAGAGTTCTGGGAAGCCTTGGGAGGCAAAGCACCTTACGCCAGTGAAAAGAGGTAATAGTGACCTGCTTGGTCCTCTCTCTGGCCTTGGCCAGGCAACATTTAGCAACCACACCCAGATGTCTCTTTCATAGGTTTTGAGTCAGGTCTTCTGAAGTAGGAGCTGCAGATCCAAAATCTGCAGGCAAGGATGTGCTACAGCCTCCTTTCCCCACAGTAAAACCATCCCATATCTTGTTGTAGGGGCTACATGAACTACATGCTCCATTTCCAGCCATTATTAGCTTTATGGGCAGCCCCAGAAGATTCATGAAACTAAGCCTGATTTTGAGCAATCTCTTTTTCTCCAATCCTCTGGGCCAGTGATATGTGCCTTTGCAACCACCATGCGGCTTTCATCTGACAGCAGGCTCATCTCCACAGGGACAGAAGGATTCTGCCTTTGCCATCTTTGAGTGGAGAAAAAGTTACCTTTAAAAATTCTTAAAATGATCCGAGAATCCCCCGAGACCTAACATTGTCTGACTTTCAGGCCCTCAGAGGACCATTGCCATGTTCCCACCTCTTCCATCAAGGTCATGACAAGTAGCAGCAGGGCCCTGAGTAAACCACGAGGGAAAGGTTTCCATCTCTCTTGCTTTTTCTTTCCCTGCCATGCATGAGGAAGGTTTCAAGAGCAAGTCACACACTACCAGCCTCGCCTCTTCGAGTGCTCCAACCAGACGGGTCGATTCATCATGACAGAGGTGGTGGGCTTCTGCCAGGAAGACTTGGACGAAGATGACGTCATGCTGCTAGACACATGGGAAGAGGTCAGCAGTGACTCCCTCTCCTCTTCCCCCCAGACATATTTTCGAACAGCTTGTGGCTTAATTCATTGTAATCTGTCATTCAGCGTGAAATCAAGGGCAATATGTCCCACCTCAAAAACCTTCATGATGTTTGGTCAGACAAACAGGTGTACGCCCAATCCTGCTCACCCAGGTACAAAACACGAGTGAGGTGGTATTGTCAGCCCTGTTTCAGAAAGGAGGGAATGGAGACACCCGGTCCATGCCTTGCTTCAAGGCAAGATGAGCTGGACCTTCTCCAGTCTTTGCCAGCTCATACAAGGGGGTGGCACCCATAAACCCTCCCCCTCATTTCCCAGCGCTGATGGCGAGGACTTGCTTCAGACTATCGGAAATTGACTCCGGGGGGTTTGCTTTCTGAGGCCATTTGATTTTTTGACCCTGCAAGGGCTGAGTTTAGCTACCTTGAAGCATGTGAGAGCTGTTCTCTGAAATATTTATGCTTTGGGCCTGTCTCAAAAGCAAAATCCTTCTTGGCTGGGAGGAAGTCTGGGATCAAAATCCCAGGGGACTATTGGGAAACAACAATTCCTGTCTTATCTCTGCTTCAGCTGGCAGGACTGAACAAACAGCCATGCCTGTACAGGTCCTAAGTACTCACTGATCTTCAACACCATCTCTCCTTGTAGATTTTCCTTTGGGTTGGCAAAGCCTCCAACACCTACGAGAGGAATGAGGCAATTGCCTCGGCTAAGGAGTATCTCAAGACCCATCCAGCAGGGAGAGACTTGGCAACTCCGATAATACTGGTGAAGCAGGGCTATGAACCCCTCAACTTCACAGGATGGTTCAACGCTTGGGACCCCTACAAATGGAGCGTAAGTTGCTGGAAAAGCCCCATGATGTGCACGCGTGCTCAGTGATGCTTAAGGGGTGTGATTGGCAGCAAGCCATAGCCTCTGTGGTGCATGGAGCGAAACCTTGCTATGACATGCCCTGAGCTTCACGGCTTCCTGGTGCTACTTGAGCAGCTTTTGCTCCTTTGCCAGCAAAAAGTACCTGTTTGATGAAACTGAGGCTTTTGCATATATAAGTAAATGTGCTTTAATTCACAATATTCACAGTTTTATTTTAAAAAAGGTAAGGTACCACATCAGGTTTATTATTTCAGCTAAAAATGGGTTGGGGCTGCTAGTAGTAGTATTAGTAGTAGTTCAGAGTGGCAACAGAAGCACCCCACATCACTAAAAAAAAATGAAAAAAAGTTTCATTTTTCAAAATACAGCCACAGAGAAAAATTTATGACCCAGCTTTAAGGGCAAACTCTGGCGAAATGAAAGATGCGAGCAGACAGGTCTCGTCTCCATGTTTGCGGAATGGCCATCAGAGCCCCGGAGCTCCTGAGCAAGGTCACCCTTGGTCCTTACATACAAGCCTTCTTCCCAAAAGCTGATTTACAAATACCAGGTCTTCGCTGTATAGAAATGGAAACTTGCCCAAGGAGATGCCTGGGAAAGGAAGAAGCCCTTTCTTTCCTCTTTCGAACACACAGGCTTCAAATCATTTCAGGAGTATAATGTGGAGTAGAGATTTGCTTGCATGGCCAATGCATAGGGCCTCACCACGTGTTGTTAGGACTTCATCTCCAACTCTGGTTGTGCTCAGTGTGGTTGGGTGGAGGAAGGAACGATGCACTTAACTCCATGCAGACCGTGGACCAGCTGGTCCAGCCAGCCTCGGGGCTGGGTGCTGCAGCACAGAGTGTATTAGGCATAAAGGACAATCCTGGAGTGGCTTTGGTGGTTAATGGACACAGAGTATTGGTTCATAGCAAACAGCCAGGTGGAAGCAATGCTGTCAGGCTGTGCACCTAAATTCCTGCCACCTGATGGCACTGGTGGGAAGGGTTTAAAAAAAATAATTAAAAAAAAAAAATAAAAAAAAAATATGATGTGCAGCTGGGAAAAAGCTCAGCTCCCAGGTGATGTTCTACCAGACCCTTCCCCAGTGAGATCGCCCCTTCCATGAACATCAGTGTTCAGCCAGTTCACAAGCAATCCTGTCTTCTGGTTGCCCAAAGGCCTGTGAGTGAAGTCCCATGCTGGAGGTGGAACAGCCAGGGGAGTGGGGTGAAGGTCCCCAGGAGACTTCACACTGCAGGAAATCTCATACAGAGATATTATTTTCTTCCTGTAGCTGGGTTTGCATCATCTTTCTTTGCAGCTGGTGTGGTGGTAGAAAGCCTGTCTTGACAGCCGGATTTGGATAGATAAGACAGCACTCCCAGAGCACTGACCCTTAAAACAATGTTGATGCTTAGAACAAAGGTGAAAACTTGTTTGGTTGTGTTTTTTTTTTCTGAGGAACTGCTGAAAAACAAGGATACAGCTCATAAAATATGTGCCTCTAAAAATATCCCCTGCAGGCAGCTTCAGCAACTGCAGACAAGCAATCCAAACTGTTGACATCCCAGAAACATCTGGTGTGTGTGTGTTCATTGCTCAGTTTTGGGTCTAAATCTGTTTGCTCTGCAGTCCATGTGTTTACGTTGTTTGTTCTTGTTGGGGAACTTTGTTGGATGATTCTGTTAAGAACTGACATCTCCTGGCTGCTTAGGAAAACACAGTCATCAGCTTTGCCAGTACATCTATTATATCCCTTTTTTTTAGGAAATAAGGGGTAGCTGGTGACACATGCTACCAAATTACAAGAAGTCAGGGACTGAGGCTTTGAAAAATCTGTTGCTTTAGCTAAATGAATCAGGGAAGTGGGGGGGGGAAGGAATATTATTTTTATCCCAAATTTTCGTGCTCTCCAAGATTCATTTAAAATTTAAAAGATTTAAATCCAGTGGTAAATATGATTTCTCTTTATTTGCCTTATGCTCTCTGAAGTCTTTAAATTTCCTTTTTTCACCCGTTATTGTACAACTGCGAAGGCTAAAGTCCATTTGTTTCTTTGTTTTTGAGTGAAAGCTCTGATTCTGGCACAGTCTCCTCACTCCAGGAGCTGGGTATTGCGGGAGGCACCAGCTGCCACCTCAATGGGCATCACTGGGCTTTAAAATTTCTATGGTCTCCTGACCCCGTTAGAGAACAGGACCATGTGCTAATTAAAGGCCATCTGTTCTTCTTACAACTCTCTTTACCTTTAGGATGGCAAGTCCTATGAGGAGATGAAGAACAGCTTAGGAGACGTGTCGGCTCTTTCCGAGATCAAAGTGGTGAGTTGCTTCTCGGCCATGTGGGTGGGAAACACCCGGGTTTAGACACCACCGTGTCCTCCAGCCTGTTCACATGAAGGAGAGGATACAACGATCAGAGCAGGCATGGGGACCTCAGGCTGCCAGGGTCAGAGCTGGTCTCATCTGTGGAAGGCAGAGGGAGACATGATTAATAACCCCTATGTATGTGTAGTTTGCAGTGCTGTAGCCACTGAGAACCCAGAAAAGGGGACCCTGGTCAAGAAGCGCCCAGCCCAATGGGGATCCTACAAAACATGGAGGAAACAAGGTCCCAACAGTCCCAAACATGATGGTCACACAGGCTCAGTTCTGCCCTGAACAGGGGCAGGAGGAAGGTTGGAAGGAAGTGGCATGGGCTTTGAACCAGGAGAGATGCCAAGTCAGGGAAGGGTACCTAGGTAATTTAGATGTTTTAGACATGGCAGATACCTAATCTCACCTCCTGTCCTCCCTCCCACTCCTCCCCCTGCTGCATTTTTCTTGAGAAAAATGTGACAACTGTAAGTATCTTCGGTTACTTCTAAGGGCTCTCATCAGTGCTGGGCTTTTAGCAGTCCTACCGTCAAGACATAACACTGATGGAGGTACTGGACTAATATTTTAGTTTGGACTTTCTCCTTGCTGCTTTGGAGCAGCAGCCCAACAGATAGCCTGTGCCAGAAACAGACCCCTCCAGCCCCAACAGAGAGAAAGATCCTGGGATAACCCCCAGGTTGCTCCGTCAGATCTTCTTGTCTTGACATGTTTTCCTCCGTTTGGCAGGACCTCAACAACATCAGCCTGAACAAGAGAACCCTCAGCATGACCAGCTTGGGTGGTTCAAATATGTCCAGTGCTTCCCCAGACTACAAATCACACTTCAACCACAGCAACAGCAACAGCTACAGCAACAGCAGCAACTACAACAGCAACAGCAGCTCTTTCCTGGTGCACAACGGTGAAGGATTCTACTCCCGAGAGGTGCTGATGCATAAGACGGTGGATGAACTTCCAGAAGGCGTGGATCCCACTAAAAAAGAGGTGACAACATTGCTGGTTTGATGCCTTTGTAGCTTAACATGGAACTTGGTCATTGCCTAAGGGCACTAGTACTTTAGACTATTAAATCCTGCTTCAGGCTCAAGGAGATAGTAGCTGGACACATAGGCCTCATGAAAAAGAGGGAGCTTCATGTGAGAGGAAATTGTGGTAGTTTTACCCTAGTGGAAGTATATCTATTTTTTCATGGCAGAAAAATGAATTTTAAATAGTCATTTTTTAATTTTTTTTCTTCCAGTAGAGTTGTTCTACTCTGCCACCCAACCTCTGTCCTTGGAGGGACAGAGGATCAAAAGCACAGGTCCTGCGAGACAAGGTGACACAGCTGAGAATGAAGCCAGGATTTGCATTTTGCTTGGGCTGTGGGTGTTTGTTTTCATTTGAAACTCCTTCCAGAAGACATCACTTTCTTTTTTTTGTTTGTCAGAAAGCTTTCATTTCACCACCCAGGGACAGGGAGGAATGTCACATTTCAGACTTCTGATGAGCCCAAGGATTTTGGCAACGTCTGTAGCTGAGTCCAAGCAAGCCAATGGGGAGGAGGAAGGGGGAGGGCAATTGCCTCTGCTCTCTACAACCCAAGTTTGAGCAGTTTCTTGCCCCAAGAGATCTCCTGGCAGAAGGCCGAGACCCACAGACAGAGAGCTGACCCACAGCCAGGCCGGCAGCTCTGCCCCACGGCAACACCCATGGTTGTATTTCAGCTGGGCTGTACATGGGTGCATTCTTCTCCCCAAAATGCCAGGGAAAACTCAACCTCAGTTGCTCACAGGATCCACTGATGAGCCCGCTATCTACAAAACTTTCTGTCTTTCCAGTCCAGGGGGGAACTGAATGAAGGGGAGATGCTTTCCTTCTGAATCACTATCTAAGAAACCACTCAAAACTTCGGAAAGCAGAATTTCTCCCATGCACCGTTAATGGTCCTGGCCTTAGAATAGTTGGTTAGTGGGGACCAAATTCCAGCCAGAGCATGCTAACCCTTCAGAACCAGAATATCCCTTTGGGCTGGTGGGCTTTTATTCCCCTGGTGCTTTAGGAAGGGGGATGAGGAACAGTTGCTGGAATGTTCCACTTCCCACCACGAGGACAGGCAACAGGACAGGAGCTGTTGGCCTGGAGTCAGGGGTCAGCACTGGTACAGTGAGGAAGGGACACAGCTGATGGAGGTGTCCCAGCCCCTGCAAAAGCCAAAGCTGACCTGTCCTTGCTCTCTCCTCCCGCTGCAGCACTATCTCTCTGATGCCGATTTCCATGATATCTTTGGGAAGTCCAAGGACGAGTTCTACCAGATGCCCAAATGGAAGCAGCAGAATGAGAAGAAGCAATGTGGACTCTTCTGAGACCGCAGGAGCCAGCCGGCATCCCGTGACTCTGGGACCAACCCTCGCTCCCTTAGGAGCGGCAGGGAAGAAGCACAGACATTTGCTCAACAAACCCAACCCAACACCTCAATCAGGCCAACCTCCGATGCAATTATTCCAGCAGCAACTGTTCAGGGGATGGCTCCTTTCTCCCTGCAAACCCTGAACCGAAGGAGAAAAACCTTTTGCAGCAACAGCTTTGCAGGATGTTTTTGCCTCTTTTTTGACAGCTTATTGCTGATAACCATGAAGACGAGTGTGCGTCACACAACCATATTGTAGCCTCTTCTTTCCTCTCCCTTTTGCAAATCGCCACGTGCACAAGGTCGTGATCTTCCTTCATTTGTAGAAGTTCAAAATTAAGCCAGACAAAGGCCACTTGCAGCTGCTATGTAAATTCTGGGTGGGGAGAGGAGGGGGAAGCCCTAGGAGGACAGAGGGGGAGCCTTGAGTTCAGGAAAAAGGTAATGGAGTAGCCAGATGTGTGACGGGGTAGCCCATGGGGTGAGACCAGCCAGTTCAGTCCCTTCTCACCTTGCAAATATCTTCTCACCAAAGAACAGCGAGAATCAGTTGTAGACGAACAGGCATAGCCCAGTGCAGAGGACAAATGAGAACCTGGCTTGGAAAAAACCCACTTATTTGGAACATATTTATTAGCTGATCTATTTCAAGAGGATGATGAGATCTAGGGCAACACACAGCTGTTGATTCTGACTGCCAGACAAGACTCCATCTATTTTTCTCTCGTTCAGACAGCATCTCCAATCTCACCTGGCCTCCCTGAGCACAACTGGGTGCAGGTGAACATAAGAGTCCACCTCCCTGCAGACCAGAGGCTTGGGGAAGCCAGAATGGTTTGGGGTATGACCTGAGGCAGAGTCGGTCCCACTGAAGGTTTCAACAGGGCTCCATCCCTTTGATGTCCACGGGGCTGAGAGCTCTCGCTCCTCACTCTGAGCTCAGTCTGATTGGGAGGGCAGGGGGAAATGTGAGCCATCAGGGATTAACTGTAAACTAAAAGGAAGGAAAGATATTTGTTTAAAAACTCAGAAGATGTGGTTTTGCAGCTTTACTCCATTTCCAGCCTGATCAGTGATTCCAAATAAACAGCCAGCAGCAGCACCGTAAGTGTCCTTGGTCAGTGTGTGGGGTAGGACGGCAGTGGAGAGAAAGCTCTGCAGGGCCACAGATCCTTCAAACGCCTGGTCTTTAATGGGATTTGGGATTTTTTTGAAAAGAAAAGAATAAACTGAGAAGGTGGGGCCCTCTCTGCTCCCAAACACCACATAGCCGGCACCATTTGTCTCCCCGTGCCCACGTACCCTGCACCTGAAGCCCCTCCATTGCCCATGGTGGGTACTTGGCCAGTCAGCAGGTGGCCTGACTGCCCACTGCTGTGGCAGGGATGTGAGGATGGAGCTGAGGAGCTGCAGGTGGTGGGCTGGAGGCAGGGACCTCCAGGCGATGGGGGTCTTCTGGACAGATCTTCGTGTTCAAGAACGGGTAGTTACTTCACGTAAGTCCACAACCCCATTATCTCCGTGCTCCTGCCACCACTTCATGCCATTTCTGCTTGAGGGTCCAGCCCAAAACCCATTGAACCCAGAATAAGGTAAGAGTCAAGCAGTGACAGTAATCAGCCAAATTACCTGCGTGATTGCTCCTGTTGTGCTCACGCTGGATACAATCAGTGCACATTATCCCTGTTTCAGCCTCTATTGCCACTGCTGGAAGCAACAATATTTGCATCGCCCCGCTGCGGCGTGCTCCTGCCAGCTCCCGAATTAACGAAGCGTGTGCGCTCCTCAACAAAATGCAGCAATGCCACCTATCAGCCCTGAGCGTGGGCCTAACGAGCATCGTGCAATCAAATGGGGACCAGCAGAAATACCGTTGGATTAGGGAGATTAGGCCAGTTTGCTACAAATTGTTTTAATTCCTGTTGCCACAATGCTCACCAACACACATTATCAGAGCGCTCTAGCATGGGATTTTACAGACAATAGATTCCACTGATACCTGGGCTTGTTGGAAACTTCTGCCGGTCTCCTCTCCTCCTGGAGAGAGCTGGTTTTACTCTCAGCCTCCTATTTCTAAAGGAAAGCTCCTCACCTTCATCTTCCCTTTCACGTCACTTGCCACTTTCACTGCAGTGTCTGGTGGGCCATGTCCTGTTTCTGCTGCTCTGTTGACAGGAGCTCTTCCCTTGAGTGGGGCTCCAGAACTTCCCAATCTGCTCAGGGATGAGGTCCCTTCATAATGACATGGACCATGTCCCTTCCTGTGGGGAGAGAGGACATCTTGCAGCATTGTCCATCATGCCCTGGTCCATGCCATCGCCATCTCAGCTACTTTCCCCCCCGGCTCCAGTAGTTTTTGCCCAATTCTCTTCCCTGATGAGGGATGTTCTCTCTTCCCATGGATCTTTCCTGTCTTTATTTAAGTGCACAACAGGCAGAGGAAACCCTGGCTTCTCTGTGCAGCCCATCTAAGCCTACCCTGGCCCTGGATAGCGTGGTCCTGCCCCCACATCTCTTCCCGCTCCCTGTCCCTCACTTCTCTAGTGCTGGCCGCAGCAGGCAGGTGAGGGCTGGTACCTGCGTGGCACAGGGCAGTCCTGGCTATCCATCGTTCATGCTTTTTATCTCATGGCTCCTTAAAACAAAATGCTCAGAGCATCCCGGGAGCTGGGACCGAACTCAGGCTGTCCCCGATTTGGAGTCAAGGATGTTCCAGCTTTGGCCTTCAAAGGCATCTCCCGATACAACGTGCCCCACCCCAGAGGTGAGCTGAGAGACAGCCCATGTCACTGCCGGACACCCTGTGCTGCCTCGGTGGCCTCTGCCACACTTGAACTCTTTCAAGTTAATTCAGTATGAGCCTTTGAGTTGTGGATATAATTCACATTTAATTGGCAACGGTTTACAACATCCCACAATATTGTGGTGAAGAGGAAAAATCAATGCGTCCGGCAATTACTGCTGCCGCATGACAAACTCCAGGCAGGACTAAATGAAACCCAGTTTTGCAGTGGACCAAAGAATCACCAAATCCAGGTTATTTTGGAATCAAAAACAGGCGGGGGAGTGAGCGGATTGGGATTTGCTTAAAAGGACATTAACCTCATTGGTAGCAGCCCATCCGCTATACCACCAGGCATGAAAAACCCCAGAAAGACTGAGAGCTTTAAGAAATTAAGCACGTCTAGCTCCAACTTCATGTGTGTTGCATTCAAGTAAGACAAAGAGGCAAATAGTGACAAGTAATTGGACTTCTCCAGATTTTTTTTTTTTTACTTTTAATAGTCTAACATATTGTTAGTAACATAGTTGGCACGTCAAAATATATATTATTTTATTTCAACAATATTCCCTTAACTCTGTAGTTGTACTTGAAGATAAACCACCTTTTGCCATAAATACTGTTGCTGTTCAAACCGGTCTCCTCTGTTTGTGCTAGGCTACCTCTACACCGCAACCGGGACCAGGCTGACATTTACAACGGTTTCTACTGCCACTTCCTCTGCGTTAAAAAATGACGTTTTTCTATAAAAACACAAACAAAGAAAGTTTAACCGCATTAAAAAAAAAAAAAAAAAAGCCCTACTGTCAGTTGAGCGTATTTCCACTGTCATTGGGAAAAGACATTCTCTGAGGTCCCTTTGAAGGGGTTTCACTTTGGGTTAGAGGGAAACCTGCCGTTCGGCAGCTTCTTTCTCCTTCACAGGATGAGAGCCGGGCTTTGACTGCAAAGCGAGCTGGCTGAGCGCCAGGCACGCAGGCGGGAGTAGTGTTCATGTATTTTTTATTATAATACAAAAGGAAAGTCGAGTTACATAACACGGGCCTTTGTCGCGCAGCTTTCTCTTTTAATCTGTAAAAGAAGGGAGGAGAATTGCGTCCCCGTTTAAGACTTCATATGGTGAAAGATGGCTGACATCTGAAGTCGCAAGAAACCACCTGGCATCTGGCCACTGATTTCAGTGGTGGGGTGGATTTTTTTGCTTGCGCAGATGTTGGGTGTTTTGTCCAGCTGTCTGACCAAACCCAACCCAAGAGCTGCACTTTGCTAAGAAGGAGTCCCTATCCTCTTGCTAAAAGCAGAATTTAAAAAAAAACCACACTAAATAAAGTGAACTAAAACCATAGCTGGATTGGTCAAACAGGTACAAAAGGATTAATCTCAACAGCAGCATTAGGATGTTTCCAGCATGCAGAATGGAGAAGGCTGATGGCTATTTCACATCAGGGGTCCTATGGAGCACTGTGTGCTGCTCCAGAGAAGGCACTGGGGATTTGTTGGGACCCTGACGTTGTCAGACTTCGCAAGCTGAATTCCTTCTAGGTCTGTAACGAGGTTCACTGTTCCCTGAAAGAGCTGAGCTGCTAATCACAGTCCTGGATATCGATGTACACAAAGAGGGTGGAGGAGGAGTACGGGTCTCCATTCTTGGTCAGAAGATGGATGTGGCGGTAACCTGGAAGCAGACACAGATGGGAAGTGACCTTTAGTCTGATTGGAAAAATATTTGCTAACATTTGCCAAGAGCCTGCAAAAACATCTCCCTGTCTCAGAGCGTTTTCCTCCCAGCACCTCACAGAACAGGTAGGTCTGAGACGCACAGCTTTGAGCATTGGTAACGTATCGTGCCCAAGGCGACTGGGGACAAGGGGACCCCTTCCCCAGAGACAGTGTTAACAGCTGCACAATAAACCGTTTATCATCTTGCTCATAGCCCAGAGATAGGACCTGTTCTGACCCGAGGTGTGATGGGTCTGGACCACTCATCTAGGACACTGGAGCTTCCCAGAGGGCTCAGTGATTGTGAGGTGCAGGGAGCAGGGCCTTACCTTGCTTCAGACTAGTGAAGGGCAGGGTGTACTGCCCGATGAAGTCGTTCTTGGTCGACATGTCAAAGTCTTCCACCACAAACCGGATCAGGGCAAGTGCAGGGATCTCTATGTCAAATGTAAACTCTTCATCCCATTTCGGGTTAAAGCCTGGGCAACATAGAGAAGGATGGAGATCAGAGCTGCTCACAAACCAGGAAAAAAGTGAGAGATGCTCACAATCGAGGATGGAGGTCAGAGATGTTGGCAGATAAGGACGGAGGTCAGAGATGCTTGCAAACGGATGGAGACTTTGCCTGACTGCCAAACTAATCTGACCCAGGCCAATCGTCTCATGAGGTGTGAAGACCATTGTTCCCAGCTCTGACACTGATTTGCTACCTGATATTAATAAATCCTTCAGCTTAGGCTGCTCATTGCAGACCTCAGCACCACGCTCCCAGAAGGCAGCAAGGAGCAGGTGGGAGGTGAACTCAGCTCTGCTCCACAGGCTCTCGCTGGCTGGTACGTGGAGGTCTTTGGTTGCCATTGGACCAGCTACAAATTTTTACAGCCCTAAACTAGGGGGAGAGCTGTGCCTTTGTGTTGTGACAGCCTTCTGGAACCATCTGTCACCACTCTGTGCCTCAGTTTCCTTGTCTGCAAGAAAGGTATCTGATTACAAAAAGCATCATCAGGTCTGGGGAAAAAATGGTTTATGTCTCCCTATATAAGAGCAGTGCCTGAGACAGCCAGAATAGCCCCACTTCTGTTATGCATAAGGATCTTGTGATCCGGACTTGCAAAGCAAACAAAACCCATACTGTCACCTCAGATGAGGAATGAAGAGCAAGCTCAGTGCTCTCTCTATTGGTCACAGTGGGTGCTCTCTGCAGTTTCAATAAACCACTCCCCAGAAACAAACGGGAGGAGTGGACATCCTGTTTGAAACCCTGCTGCAGTCGGCCCAGCCTGTGCACAGCAGAAGGTCAGCTGAAGCCTGCCGGTCATGGAGGGTCTGTGGACAATTTGGCAGGAGGCAGGGATCTTTCAGCTGGCCCTGAAGGGGCTGAGATGGGCCTGTGGGCAGTGTCATCACAAAATACCTGTGTTGGGTCGGTGAACTTTATTTGGACTTTAGTAGGATTAAATCAACTGAACTGCTCAGATAACAGGTAACTGCTTCTCACCTCCTTCATCTTTGGGAAAAAAAAAAACAGTGTTGCTGATCCCATGGGAGCAGAAATCATGAAAGCTGAGGGAACGTCATCAGCCTTAGAACAGTAGGTTTCACTGTACTAACATCTGTGGGGGACTTTCAACCCACCTCAGAGCCATATGAGATGCTCAGAGCTTCTGAGCCAGCAGGTTCCCACAGCCTCTCACGTTACACAGCTGCACGGCTGGGACCTGATCTGTGCCCACAGCACCTGCTTTCATCCCACCAACACAGAATCATAGAATCTTTTAGGGTGGAAAAGACCCTTAAGATCACCAACTCCAACCGTAAAATATCAAACCAGGTGAGTTGCTGAAGTGTGGTCACATATATGAAACATCAGCCCACAAAATGTAAGCCCCTCTCTGCAGCTGCCCCTTTCCAGCACTGATGTTTTCATGGTTTGATTCACTTTCCACTGGGCAACGCTCCCTCCAGCACCATTCCAGCACTGCTCCAGTATCACTCCAGCTAGCCAAGGGCTGGCCATGGGGCTGGGTGTGCTGAGCAGCCCTGAGGAACAGGTCTGGCAGGTCTGAAACATTCCCTACACTGCTTTCACTGGCTATAAAAATGATTGTAGGCGACGGAAATGGCCATGAGCTTTAGGAGCCATGCCAGATTTAGTCAAACAGGAAAGAGGAAAAGGGAAACTTTGTTAGCAGGGAGGAAAATATGCATTGGCTTTCTAGCACTTGGCTCTTACTCCATGCAGAAAAGCAGCGTGTGTGTCTGTGTGTGTGTACCCGTGTGTTTGTCAGCGGGAGGGTGAGGACTGATTCTCAGGCTCCTACTGCCTCATTACTCCCACAAGAGAGAGGGCTGAACTTGCCCTTTACAAACTCAGGCGGCCACAATATTCACACCCTCACTGCGTGGAGGGAAATCACAGCCATGTTTGACCACTGAGAAGTGGTCCACAGGGAGGTGAAATGTCTGTGAGATCTCTGAGGTTGATGCTGGGTAAGGCTTGAGCCCGGCTCTTTGGAGATCGGGTCTTGCGGCTTTTACCCCTCGCCTGTAACATCGCTGTGATATGCCTTAATTTAGCAGCAGTGCCACTTTGGCTGAGAGGACAAGCAGATGCAGTGTCCCTGCCTTGTGAGGAGGCTCTGAGCTACAGGAAATGTTTTCCTTTTGCACAGGCTATGTTACATATGAGAAGAGGCCGACAGAGGTCAAGTTATTCAACCTGGAGAAGGATATGGGGGTTATTATTGCCATCCTCCATACCTCCTCATAGAGAAAATAAAGCCAGGCTCTTTTTACACATGCACAGCAAAAGCGTGATGCATAATGGGCACAAACTGCAACAGAGGAATTTCTGGTTAAGGATATGGGTATCTTATTTTATCATGAGGTCACTCAAAGACTGGATCACTTGAGAGAGCCCAGAGAGACTGGGGAATCTCCATCTTTTGAGATACTCATCCGGGCAATACCCTTGAGTTAACTTGAGTTAACTTTGAGGTTGGTCCTGCTTTGGGCACGGGCTGGAACAGACATTTCCAGAGTCCCTTGTAACCTCAACCTTTTGTGAGTTTGTGACACTTTCAGGATAAAATCAGCCCCACAAGAAGCCTTCTCTGGGAAGATCTTAGTGGTGATCCATGCGTCCCAGGTCAAGTCCAACTGCATGGAGGTAAAGAGGCTTCCAAAGTTCTAGCTCTGCGAATTTGGCAGCCAGCCTCAAAGCAAATCATATGGCTGATGTTGTTTTGGAGGGAATTTCTGTTTCCAAACATCTTAGAGAGAAAAGAGAGGGAAGAACCCCTGAAAAGTAATTCTGCATAGGGACATCGGTCTGTGGGGCTAGTTCATGACACCAACAGTCTATAACCAGGGTCCCTGCACTGAAGTAGGCCAACAGCACCTGGGCAGATCTGGCCACAGGGCAGCAGTCTTGGCAAGGAACACTACTACAAGAAACCACTGAGTTACTGCCCCATGGGAGCACAGCATGGAAGAAAACCCCTTACCATTGTTTTCAATGACTTTGGTCTGCTTCTTGTTGTTATCCTGTTGGACGCCGTGGATCTCTACTGTTACCTTAGGATCAACAATGGAGTTTTTGCTTTTGTTCACCTTCGGCAGCTGCTGACCAGAGATGATCTGTGGAGGAAACAGAGGAAGAGGTCAGGACATCATTAGGAGGGAGGGCTCCCTGGCAAACTTCCCTCTCCTTCTCCAGGAGTGCAGGACCTGTTGTGACAAGCTGGTGCTGGTCTTTCAGAGCCAGAGCCAGAGCCAGCGTTGTGACATCCTTCAGTTTAAGCTGTCACAAGCCAAAGCACCTAATGAACATTGCTCCAGCCCAGCCAGCTGGCTAGGGGGCAGGCAACTTTGCTAACTGTCGCCACAGATCAGATGATACTTGGAAACAACAGTGGCGACTCTTGACTGTACGTCTGCCCGTATGTTTCTGTAACGACAGTGAATATTGTCATTAGCTCTCCTATTGCTGAACATTAAACATGTGAGTAAGTCCCTGGAGGATGAGAGTCCATGCAGGACTGAAGCAGAGAGGGTTAGGATAACATTGCCCAGGTGGGACCAGGAGAAGGTACAACCTACACCCCCACCCCACCCCGAAGGTGGATGCTACTGAGACATTTTCCGACTTCTATTCTTACTTTAAGCAGAAGCTTCTTCTTTGTCCCCCATGTTCCTTCTGTGATGGATTTTGGATTGAATTTGGTTTGCTCATCCCGGAGGAATTCCGGCTTTAAGACATACCCAGAAAACCCATTGTCCTGGAAGCGACCCTGGTAGACATCCATTTCTGTGCCTGCTGTCTGGAAATTTAGGGCAACTGCAACATAAATAAACAAATTCAGTCACTTTCAGATAAATCAATGGGACCTTTTTTATACTAATTCTGTTCACATGAAATTGCACTTTATGGACATAAACATTGTCTCTTCCATGCTCTAAAGAGCACTGATAAACTCTGACCCTCGCAGTCTTCTACTCCTGAAGATTGCTTGCATTCATAGACGTTAGAGACAGGAAGCGACATTACAGCCACCTCAGTTGTTCTGACTGCCACAGGGTCAAAAAGAGTCCTGCATTGAATTTCTGTCACCTGGCTGGACAACAGCATCTTTTAGATAAACCTATTCATTTCTATGCTGAAGGAGTTATCTCCTGCAGTGGAGACAGAAAATCCTTCTCAGATTGTTATTCTGGCTACTTAGCCTCATTATAAAACTTCCTTTCCAGCCCAGATACGCCTATGTCCATTTGCCATTCCAAGGGCCATTGATGCCTTTGTTGGTTAGCCTAGAGAGCCCTTCGCTGTCTGAACTCCTCATGCTGGAGTACAGAAGCTGTGATCAAATCATCTCTTTATTGTCCCCTGCCCAAAATAGATCAAGCCTCACTGGTGTCCTAACACCAGGCAGATTTCTTGTATTCTTTCCAATTTGCCACCGTCTTTTTAAAAGCATTGATGTCAAATCTGGAAGCAGTCTCAGCAAACAGTCTCACTAATATCACACAGGGAGTGCACATGGATCCCAGCGCCTCCTCAGTACTCCGCTGATTTTTCAGGGTGATGCTAACCTTTTCAGCAACTTCTAAGACAGCTCTAGGACAGACAGCAAATTATCCTGGCCCTTGGTCCTACATAACCTGTAATGCTTGATGGCCAAAAGCATTTTGAGGCAATCCCCTGTTTTTCCACCTGCAAACAAGACTTTAATAATACTGGTTTTACTGGGAGTTGCAAGTACTTGGGGCTTCTGAAAAAAACTTATTTTGGGTGCCCAAATACTGACTTCAGGTCAGATAAGGCATGCAGGCCTGGCCTCAGTGTACCCCGAGGGACATGATGTTGCCTCCCAGGGACTCACCTGAGGCCAGACTCAATACTGGAGAGACAGGCCAATGGGTGGTACTTGTGCCCCCCCACCCAGGGGTGGCATCACCCAGCGAGTTCATATGCTGCCAGGCACATCCAGCCCATGTAGGTCTACACAGCTGGGGGCCAGGGAGCCCTGCATCTGCAGATTCTCTTGTCCGGCTGGTCCACATAAGCATAACTGGGACACCTCCACCATACAGCATCACCAAGAGAGCCACACACGTCATCACCAGCCTGCCCACTTAACACTGCACCAGGTTTCCTGGATGAAAGCTACAACATAATTCACTTAACAGGCTCTGTGTCCCTTGTTTTCATCAAATCTCTGAGACATCAACATACTACCAGGGGCCTCCATGCCCTGGGAGTAGGTATGATGAGCTGCTTTGACTACAGGGAACAGCTCAGGTCATAGCTTGGCCCTTACGGTTATGGCCTTGCTCTAGGACTCAAGAGAGCTGAGTTAGATTTACGTCTCTGCCAGAGATTTCAGCACACTCTTCAGTAAGACACTAA
The DNA here is from genome assembly GCA_013398915.1 of Dromas ardeola. Taxonomy (NCBI): domain Eukaryota; kingdom Metazoa; phylum Chordata; class Aves; order Charadriiformes; family Dromadidae; genus Dromas; species Dromas ardeola. The sequence goes on along the minus strand of VYZM01013938.1, from coordinate 215,493 downwards.
CTCCTGGCTCCCTCCTCCTTTGTTAAATGGCAATAACTCATCTTCCTGTGAAATTGCAGGGATGTGCACGTTAATGTGCAGGAAAGACTCTCTTAATGGTTTTGAGATGGGCCAAAAATAGTCTATGAAAAGTCATTGGGCGTTGGCTGAAGAACTGATCCCTCCCAGTGACCACTGAGCCTCTCTGCCTGCAAATGCCTTGAGATCGCACACCTACCTCAACTGAAGCCCCTCCATAGCTAGGCCATGGGTGACCCACCCATGTTGACCCTCTCCAACCTCCCAGTTGCACCCACCAATCTGGCAGCCGACATTCCACAAGTCAACGGGGTTGTAGTTGGAAGAATCTGTCCTCCAGCCTGCAGGGTAGATTCGGCTCAGGTGCCTGATGTTGTGATGGATAAAACTGGTTCCTACAGAAAAAAATGAAGAAAATGTCCCTTTCACTGATAGGAGCTACTTTTATCTCTTCTTGATGCTGCTGGATATACTGCTCCTCTGCCTAGTGAGTCTGGCTAAATGTGAACTACCTTTATAAAATGCCCTTCTTGGTAACAGCCTCTATGATGTTAAGTTATTCCCACTGTTTCTCAGTGACATGCATGGCCAAAGGGATCATAACCCACATCTTTCAGGGTGTTTTTTCCTCATGCTTAACCACCACTTGCTGTCCCTTTAAGGGGGACTGGGACAGAGGATGCCTTTTGCCAGGGCAGAACATACATACCAGACTCCTGGGCTAGTTTCAGAGCTTTGCTCTCCGTGAACGATGACATCTCGTAGAAAGCCCGGGGATGGCTGGGGTCCTCAAAGCCATTGAAATGGACACTCTTGCAGTAGACAACTGTGTCTGACAGCTCCTTGGCCAGCTTCAAGGTGTCACTCTAAAACCAGGAGAGCAAGAGGTTTGTGGGGAGTTTCTGCAGTCACACTCAAAAGTCATAATCATGTTTTGTCTAGGACCCCTGGGACTTCTCTTCTCCACCATCTTCACATGAAAAGGATGCACACTATCAACACTCAGTGGCACGCCTATAAAGAGAGAGGGTGGAAAAGAGGCAGACTGCCCTTGCCATGTCCCTTGCCCTGCATGAAGAGTGCTAATCCCTCCTCTCAGAGCATCACTGCCCCCTCAGGCCCACCCTGGCCTGTCCCATGATAGCACTGACTTCCCAAGTGTTACTACCAAGAAGATTTCATTTCATCTGAGCCATTCCTCCTTCTACATTTATTTGCACATTATGTGAACGAGTATTTCAGCTTGGCTATCACAACTCACAAGTGATTAGGGCTACAAACAGAGTAGCAATCAGTCCAATCGGCCTGTATTGGTGAGCTATTGGTGAGCTAAGAGAGGATTTCACAGAATAGATGCTTTGCTGTCCCAGCACCCTTGTTGCATGATGTTCTCCAGATGGATTCTCTCTGTTGGTGGGATACCCTTTCTGCTGCTCTCTGCACTTGTATTTCAGCATCAATGGCTGTCTCCAGTTGCTAAACCCTACAACAGAGCCTTAGCAATGAGTTTTCCATACTGTCCTGGTCCCAAGCATGCAAACCTGGAAATAAGGGGAAAGGAAGGATGTTTTGGCCTCTACAGAGCTTGGACTTTCTCCCCTTGAACTAGAAAGTTCTCATAATGTAGGTACCTCCTACTCCACAGCCACATTCATTGGTGCAAGGGTGAAGTGAGAGCCACCAGCTCCCATCAGACGCAAGAAAATAAAATGACAGACCTCAAGATTATACACATTATTGACTACAGTTCAGAAAAAGAAATAAGACCCTCAAAGAATGAGCAAATCAGCAAGGGGAAGCATAGATCAGACCAGATCCAGAGGCAACATCAATTAGCTTGGCCATCAGTTGGACTGAATGTATATCACCTATGAACCTTGTCCATAAGGGATATGGCCTTCACAAAAACCTGCAGTCTGGAAAAATGAATGTCCTCACACAAGGGAGAAAAACACTGGTGTAATGGCCAGTCTTTTCCTCCCAGAAACAGTGATCCCAACTGCTTTGGTAACTGGCCACCCTTTCCCCATGGATCCATAGATCTTCCCTCCCTCCTTCAGGTCAGAAAAACATGGCCAGTGAGTGTGCAGGTACGTCCCAAAATGTGACTAGAAAAGCATCAGTCTCTGGTAATAAACAAAGACATGATGGTCCCATGACAAATACATTTCTGGAAATCAGACTGAGAAAGACTGAACATGTGCCCTTCCACTGCTTCCATAAAAGCTACACGGTCTGTCCCAGCTGCAGGGTCCTGCAGCCTCATTTTAAGGAAAGAAGCCAACCTTCATGCGTGGCTGGCTCTGCAAGATCTCTGTTTGTGCTTGGGACAGAAATCACTACGTTGAGCAAGGACCCGGGTCATTAGCTTCAGCAATTTCAACAATTCACCCTTACATGTTCCCAGCTGAATAGCTGAAACCACACTGAAAACTGTCTTAGCTGGGAACATATTAAAAGTATATTTCAATTCCAGCATGAGTCATGAGATAGGCTAACAAGATGGGATTTCCTGATGCAGGACTTCAGAGCCTCTGTAATAGGCAAAGATCTTGTTTATAGCTTTTCTGCCTCTCCAGATCTGCCTCTTTTCAGGACTCAGTTACTTCTTTTACTTACCTTCCCTTTCTGCTGTATCTCGGACTTTACAGATTCATCTTCGATTTCAGCTGCTTCATCTTCGTCAGAGACATCCTCAGCCTCCAGATTGTTGTTCCCATTTGTTCCGGTGGGGTCCTCCTGCCTGCTCAGCTTCTTGCCTTTCACAAGGATCTTCCCTTTCAATTGCTGCACAAGGAAAAGTGGACAAAATAGATGGTGATTAAGAAAAGGTTCTGCCTGCTCTGAAGAAGAAAGAACGTAACAGCTCATCAGCTGCAACAAGGGCCAGGGCCTCTTAGAGTTGCATCAGTCACTAGTTATTATCCATACATACAGGTAAAAATAAGTCTGTTTTTCCACTAAGGCCTTGCCCTGCCTCTGGCCAGCCTCTGAGACCACAAGCCGTGAGTTTGAATACCCCAGATAGCCCGCTGATTCCCCTCTAATACAGAGCTGACCATCCCCTCAACTAGACAACTTAAACCCTCATGCTGTTAGAGGCAATAAAAATAGACAATTTTTTTTCAGAACTGAATGGGGCCCAGCAAACAAGGCCAAGCCTGGAGGTAGGTGGTGGCACTGGTGGCACCATGGTGATATTCGTGGCACTGTTTCTGCCCCTCTGTTATTTAGTCTACCCCAGTCTCTGCAATGTGTGGTTATAAACACATGCACAACTTGGGAAACGGTATGAGATCCACGCAGGGCGTGAAACACTGCAGCCCTCTGCTCCACTAGACATTTTAATGGTGAGAGAAATCCATTAAGTTCCGAATGTGTGCCTTGTGGATAGCAGACATGGGATTTTAATATGTAAAGCGATTTTACAGGTGCAACATTAGGGAGCTGACAGCCTAAGGACGAGTTCCCAGACCCTTCTCAAAGATACCTCCTCTTCTGAAAAGTGCTTCTCCTGCGACTGCTACCATGGTACAACACTAATAACCAGCAGCATGTGCCAAGGTAACACAGCTTGCTGCTGAGCTAATCCAAGGAGCACATTTCTTGTGCTGAATCAACTCTCTCCAGCCTCTTTTAAAGTCCACATAAAACCTCAGGTGAAGGAACACACCATCAGCGCATGGTTGCTCTCAGACCACCATACCACTGATGTATCTCTCGTGGTGCAAGATCTGACTGTGGGAGGAAGGCTGAAGCTCGTAGAGGGCTGACTGAGCCCAAAAAAGGCAGCAGCGATGCTGGCAGCAGGGAGCAGCACTGAGAAGGGTTACTGCCGGGGTACAATCTCTAAGCGAGCGGATTATGCTCCCAAATTAGTTAATTCAGCCCAGAAGCATCCCTACATCCTGCAGTTTCCAGTGAAATCAGTGGGAGATTTGCTGCCACATGGATGTGTTTGGTAGTCCTGGTTTTGGAGGGTGCTAGTTATTCCAGAAAAATGTAGTCTCAGAATTAGCCAACCCCTCACTCTGCGTAGCATGTCTCCCCCCACCCCCCCGCCCAGTGACACCCTGTATGTGCCCTTTCCACAACAGCAAAAGCAAAGTTCTCAAATGACAGGACTGTGGAAAATCAGGGATCTTTTATAAAGCAACACAGGCATTTTCAAAGAACATTATTCCCATTTTGCGGGTGCAAGCAAATTGCATCATGTCTTTTCAGAGACCAGCCCGACTCCTCAACACCCGGCTAAGCTGGCGATGGAGCTTGGTTTGAGCTGAAATTTGACACTGGCACCCGAGGCAGAAGCCAAGAGCATTTTTCTTCAGCTACCACAAATTATCTGTTTACATTGGGGCACTTTCTCTGTCACTCAAAAGGTACACATAGGCAGCTGGAAGGAATGTACCAGTTACCGGGAATAAAAAGCCCAAAGGAGCAGTCAGAGCATAGCAGTATCCTCCTCATCATCATCCTCCATCCTCCCAGCTCCTCAGCCCTCTTCCAGCCTGAGCTGTGACCTGCTTTTTCACGTCCGTGGCTGGGAGATGAGTTGGCTCATCCTCAGAATCTCACTTCAGTCTGTTGCTCACGTGTCTCTTCCCACCCTCCTGGCCTCAACATCCAGCTTTTCACTGTTCTTCCACAACACGCACTGGCAGCAAGCAAAATCCAGTTCTGTATGTTTTTAGGCTCCAGTCAACATTTTGTATGGACAAGTCTGGAGGGGTTGCACTGGAGACAGCGAGGAGGGGCTCACAGAAGCCTTTCTTGTCCTTCATAGGCTGCAGATAGCATAATGCTATATAAGATATTACCTGCCTCTGCTTTCTAATGTCCCATAAGAAATGTTACCGCCTCATCTCACAGCTCAACAGTAGAGAACTAGGGATAAGGTATTTGGGGCAGGTTGCTTGATTCATAATTACCAGTAGGATTACCAGCCCTTTTTAAGCTTCTCCAGTTCAGGACAGCCTGTCCAGCAAGTGGGAAGTGTAATTTCTGGCACAGACTGACATGGCTGAATAACATCAGCAGTGAAGGCACAGCAACACGGCCACCACCCTGTCTCCCCCCACATCCCATACCAGGGCTGCCAGCAGTGGATCCTTGGTGCTGCTGTTATCCTGTCTAGACTGTGGTTACTCTGGGAAATCTTGGACATGCTGCAGATGCTCCCCATGGGCACAGGGACACTGGCCAGGCCAAACTGTGTTACACAAGACTCCCTGTAGGGCGATTATGGTGGCCCCCTTTTGGCCTTGAAATCTAAGAAGTTGGCTCCATTCTGGAGTCCTGTTTCATTGCAGAGGTTTAGCATCCCCCTGTGCAGTTGACTTCCACTGTGCCTACAAGGGAGAGAAGTCCATGTACCACCTAACTCCAGAGGAGGTGCATTAGCTTATTGATCCACAATGAGGGGTGAGATTCACCCCAAAACAGAGCATTTTCATCTCCATTTCCTGCAAAAGGTGCTGCACTGCAGTGAATCTAACCTGCAGAAGCTGCCAGTCTCAAACATTGTCTTCCTTCATTTAGGAAGCAAAGTCCAAAATTGGAGTGCTTATCTTCTTTAACAAAGTTTTAAATAAGTCAATACACACAGACACAAACACATACATGCACTTGTTCCATCTCTTTTGGTTCTCCTTCATGTGATATTAAGTATTTCTAGCCTGAGGCAAAAGACACTCAGCTTATCAGTTCAGCTCTGTTGAGCAGATCTCTTGTCTTAGGAAGAAGCATTAGCTGAAATACTCAATAAATATTTGCCAAGTAGACCATAAAGCTATTCTAACTGCCTGTGGCAAACCCAAGGTTGAATACAACATAAGAAAATGGGACAGGCTACATGGACATAGACTCTACTGAGAGTATATAGTGGAGTGGCTGCTGGAATAGATGCAACTCTTTCCCTTCCTCACGTGCCCTGTAAACCACATTGCCTTAGTTCTCCACAAGTGGAGCTCCCCTGCTCTCCCACCTTTTCTACTGCATGCTGAACAAGCTCAGCTCTGCAAATGAAATGGTTCTGACACATGGCTTTGCCTCCTTTAGGAGTCTGTGAATCGGGACACGGAAACCATCTTAAGTGAAAGCAGCATTGATTTTATCAGAATGAGCAAAGCTGTAAAAAGCAGAGGATTTTCAAAAGTCTGCATATACATTTATCCTACCTGAAAGTTTCTTGCCCCTACTATCAGCCTGAAAGCCATGGCAAGGTCTGATTTCCAGTTTTCATCTCAGTTGGGGGTGGAAGATTTGTAAAGTGATCCACCTCATCAAACTTTCTTTGCCTTCAACACCTCCTTTAGAGTCAACAAAGAAAACCACACACTCCCAGGGTGTGATTCTTCTTCTCTATTTAGACAAACACTTACAAGGAGGTGGACCACACCTCCAACTCCCCTGGCTGTATTAACTAGTTCTCAAAAGGAGCCCAAAGTGAAGTGCTCACGTATATGGATATACAAGGTCTGAGCACTGCCACTTTACATCCCGCTCTCAGGATGAAGATATCCATCTCCCCAGATTTCTGAGAAGCTGTGAGGATTAGTGTATTCACATTCATAAGAAGATGTGCAGACCACATGCACTAATCGATATCACATCTCCACCTGGGTATGTCTTTCAGCCTAGTTGTAAACTGAAGTGTTGCAGGGTTTAACAATGAGTGGCACCAGAGCACGAAGAAAGTCTCCATAAAAGGGGAAGAAACACATTATCAAAGGAGGTTTTGAGAGATTTGTGGGAAACTCAGCTCAAGAACTTCAGTCAAGAAAATGCACTGCAGACAAGGTTGACACAAGCTGTGCTAACCTTGGAGAAAGGCACAGATGTGGAGTTAGGCGTAAGGCAGAGGGACTTGAAGCCACATTCATGCTGAGTGTATGATACAAAAGTAACCTGCCCAGGCAGACGGCTCCCAGCATCCACTGCTGACTAAGAGACCTGTGACTGAACCTGGTCTGGACTTAGCTCAGACAAATCTAGAGGCGTTTACTGCCTTGCCATGAGCACATGGCAGAGCGTGGCAGCCCCCCTGCTACTCAGATCAGTTGTGCCGAGCCCTGCATTGCCACTGCTATACTGGCGGTGGTTCCTGAGCTGCATTGCTCAAAGTGATGTCAAATGGGGAAACTGGACACAGCAATGGATCTAACTGAAGGGACGGCAGGTGGGACAGTGAAGGTGTGGGACTTCACTGGGGCTCCCAAGTAGGGGGGTCACGGTCCTAAGGGTCATCTACCAAGACAAGTCTGTTAAACCCAAATCCACTGTTGTTGTAAACAAGGAAGTCCAGTAACAAAGAGTTGGAGGGGTTTCGGTTATGGCTGATACACTGAATAGTTGCATGCGCTGTTGGCAGCTGTTTTAGTCTCGTTCCAGGGCTGGGGTTTTGCAGTATTTCTAGCTGGGATGCAGGCAGAGGGAGAAGGGGCCCTGGCAGATCACTGTGCAGATCAGAGATAGGGCAGAAGGGCCTGCAACACGCAACCAGCAGCAGAGATTGGAGCAGCTCTTCACTACAACCCTGGCACCGCCTGGAGATTTTGTGTGGCTTTTGGCCTTTCATCCTATAGGCTTTTAATTTTAGTACCGGAACCTAAAGACAGCAGCTTGAGAGAGGTACTTAGATGCTCTGTGTAGTCCAACACTGTTCCTGAATGGAGCCTAATAAACAGATGCCTGCCCTGGGCTGTGGTATGAATCGTTAGCATGAATCCAAACTGTGTTGATACTCCTTTAATTACTGACACTGCCCTCCTAACACAATCTGCTGCCATTCTTCACCTGGTTTTATTTGCAGACTTTCAACCCTCTTTACAGTGACAGATCCCACCCTTTTTCTAATACAATAAACAGTGTGTCATCCCGGGCTTCCCCATGCCAGCTTCACAAGGAAGTGGAAAATCCAAGAGATTTTTGATTTGGGTTTTTTTTTCCTTAACGTTTTAGCTTCAATGTATTTTCCACCAAAAAAATCAGCAGTTCAGCCCTTTGCCCTCTCCTAGTTCACATAGCAGGAAGGCAGAGGAAAAGTACCAGAAGGAAAAGGATAGATTTTGCTACATTGGCAATTTTTCTCCCTTTAAACTAAATGGATCAGTCCCTCCAATGGAGCATATCAGCCCAAATCCATTCACTAAGGTAGATCTGGGCTGTTTTGTTCTAGCTGGGGCCACGTGTCCATCTGGGCAATCAGAGCAGGAGGTTAGACGAGCACAGGAATGGGAAAAACATCTTTGGGAAGCTGGGGTCATTCCCTTACGCTCACATCACACATTTCTTTCCCTGGTGTTTCTCTTTTCTTTCTTCATATCATTCCTCTGGTCACAAGGCAGTGTTCTGAAAAGCTATCAGTGGCTTTCCTGATACCGCACCAGGGATAAATAGCAAGCCAGGAGGTGACACTGAAGACCGATTTTTCCAACTCACTAACAGCCTGCAGAGACCTGTCTCCATGTTGGGTGTATCCTCACCCTGGGAGAGTCACTTCTTAAATGGAGGCACCTTGTCTGTGCCAGTGCAAAGGTCCTGCTGAAGCAGCAGCATTCAAAATTATGATTCATCATAATTTATTGCACTAGTGCCTAGGGACCAACCCAGACCAGCTTCCCTCTGTGCTAAGCATTGTATCAAGCAAGGCATGACACTCCCAAACGGGAAAAGTCAGAAAGGGAAAAGAGAAAAAGGGAGAGGGAGAACAAATATAGAAGATATTTTGGGTGGATCATCTTCCTCTCCTTTCTCCCCTGCTGACTGCCAGCTTTATCCCACCCACAAACTGCTTCCAGCTCTGGCTAGGCGTGCTGATCCAATTTTTGGCAAATGATTTCTTTAGCAAAGAAATGCAATTTAAAGGGGACTGCAGATATTCACACACAAGTCTGTTTCTGCAAAGTGCTTAAGAGAAAAGAAAGAAAGAAACCACAAACCCAAAGGGTGGAAACAGATGATTGTTTCATTTCTAGCTTCTGTTTTGGACACTGGTTTTTTGTCATATCAAGATTCCATTTCCAATTTTTTCTAATTGTCAGCTAATGATCTTATAGTGGTGGTCCACTGTTGAGGGCTGTATATCTCCTTCCCCCCACAGGGTCTGAGGTGAGCTCCCAGCTTCATGGCTGCCCTCACTCATGGGGATCAAAGGGGCATTTCTATGCAGCCTCCTGCCTGCCCTTGTACTCCATGGACATCTCCTTCCCCATCACCCCAGGCCACTCTCAGTGGGAGGACACTTTGTGCTTGATACAGTTTTAGGCTACCGGTACTGGTTTTCCCCTTGAGTTTTGAGAGGCAAGAAATCACAGCTGTCCTTCCAGCCCTCATTGCTTCCTAATCCACAGTAGAGCACCCAAGGCATTAAAGGAGGAAGGGAGCGTACGCTACATCCCTCAGCACAGGGCAAAACATCTCACCTACATTGAAATCAGGCAGTGTCTAGTCTTGTTGGATTAAAAACACAAAGACACCTTCTAGTCACTCCTTGTGATGCTTATCTTCCCTGCATGTGCAGCAACCTAACAATGCTTCAGAGGATTAGCCTGAAGAAGGTCATATTCAGCTTTGGGGCCTGGGGAGCAGACACAAGACAGACTCTCAGGATTCAGCTCCTCTGGGACAAGCCAGAAAAGCAACGTCCTCATGGGATGAAGGACATTCCCTGGCCTTGGTAAATGGATCAGGAATGTCTTCAGTCCTGCAGGGATGTCTCCTCTGAGACTTTAGACAACAAAGAAGGAGCAACAGGGCATTTTGTGTTTGATGTGCACGAGCTACTTCTAGATACTCCTGTTTCTTATTCGACTGCTCCCCACAGATAACCTCCGTTCCTCAGCAAGACCAGTTCCCACCAGTCTTCATGCATATTGTCCACTACTTGGCACTCAGCAAGAAGACAGACTTCTCTCTTGTCCCACCCTCAGAAGGCAGAAAGCTCTAAAGTGGCCTTGATTACCTCTGGGGAGGGGAACTGGAATCTGTTTCCATCAACTGGGGCGACCAAGAGCATGTCCTGCAGGATTGTTGTCATGTGCTGAGCCATGACCTTCTGCTGGTCGACGCTGCAGTGGTTCTCCAGGGAGATGATGACAGGGTATGGCGAGGTCTAGAATAAGACAGCAACATACATCATCAGTGAACTCTGCAATTTCACCTGTCTATAGCAATTGTTACAAAACCCAGCACTGCTTTCTGTGGAAATGAGTGTGTCAACAGTAAGGTCTAGTATTCTGCTAAAATGAGCAACTGTTAAAAATGGACAAATTTAACTGTGCAGTACCTACTCAGATCTCTGCTGATGCCTTCCAGACATGATGATCCAACGGACAGGGCACCAGGCTGGGTCAGGATGCCTCCTTCAGACTTGCTGGGGCACTTTGATGAGGCTCCCTGTACCTCTATTCTCCATTTGCACTGTGGGTCAGAGCACCTTCCTACCTTAGGGGAAGGAGACTGCGAAGGGAGGCTCTGAAATCACTGGGTTTGCTCAAATCCTTAGGTGATGTGAATCCTTCCTCCATTCGTGCATATGCCTGATCTGGTTCCCTGTGGCACCCTCTAGTCATTTTGTGTGCTGAAGGCATTGTCATTGTCACTGCTTTGTAGCCCCACAGGAAACTTGACACTAGCTCTTAAGTGCACTGAAGGAAAATAGCGGAAAGCCCAGTGAGTCTGGACAGACCCAAGGTTTTTTAAAGACTGCCGGCCCAGCACTGCCATGGAAGACTCCAGACCTGCTCATTCCTTTTAAAGCAGAGTAAAAGCAGTCCTTTGCATTGGTCCCTCCAAAACACATGCCCATGGGTTCCTCTAAACTAGGAATTGACCCTGAGACATCAAAGCCACGCAAATCATGGGCTTGTTTGTGTTTCCCACCAGGTATGCTCAAGATGTTGGGCATTATTTTCATTGCAGTGGGGTCCAGGATGCAGCTGTGCTGGGATAGATTCAAACTCGTCCCCAGATAGTGCTCTGCCTGTCCAGCAACCCCCAGGAAAGGATCTCTACAGAAAGCAGAACATGGATGCCCAGATAGAAGGACACATCTTGTACCCATGAGAAAGGTTAAGATGAAGTCTTCATTGTTTATGCTCTCTGCTGGGAGGGCAGAGACCTACTATCAGTCTTGGATTGTGCAATATGAGAACTCTTAGAGGGTTCCTCGTCCTTACTTTGAAAGCATAGTTCTTGATGGCCTTAATGACATCGCTGAAGAGGATCTTGGAGGTGAGAGTGTAGCCATGATAAATGACAGGCTCCGAGTTAGGGCCATCCCAGCAATCCAGTTCCACACAGCGGCAGCCTTTGGTGAGGGCTCTGGAAACAAAGAAGGGACGTGGTTGGGTTCTAAACTTTCTGCTCCGTCTCAAGACGAGGGTGTATCAGGCACAGGTATTGCCTGGGAAGGCTGACAGGAAGTTTAGGGAGCAAGGGGAAAAAGAGGAGCTTGGAAAAATAGGAAAGCAGATGGAGAAAGGATGGGATCAGGAGAGCTCAGAGTCAGCAAAGAGAGCTCAAGGTTGAGCAAGGAAAGCACAGTGGGATCTGAGAAAGGAGGCAGTGAAAGTCCAAGGTAAGAATTATCCAAAGAAGAAGACATAGTGAGTGCCAGATGAGAAAGGACACTCATGACTGTGCCCCAAATCTTTTCCCAAAGATGGTGAAGAGAAGAGAAAATCAAGAGTGGCTGCACTGGAAGAAAGACAGTAAGACAGTCAGCCTTAGAAGCCAGGTCGTAAAGACTGAATGATGCGACTTCTTCATCTAGATCTGATAAGACACGAGAGATGAATCCTCAGAGCTCTCAGGGAGGGGGCTGTGATAACTCCACCATAGCTGAGGAGACTGCTGAGGGCCAGTTTCCCAAACTGAGTCTACAGACTGAATTTTGACTTGAAACTCCCACCTCTACATATCCATACTTTCATTTTAATTTACTTTCAAATGTAGGTTTCCCTTATACAGATCTGGGAGGTGATCTTGTCTCTTTTACAATAACTCCCTATCCTTTCAGATAACACAACTCCTTTAACTCATTGCAATAAGAATCATGGGATTTTTTTTTACAACCAAAACTTAATTTTGCAATTTTAAGATACTGTAAGAGGAATTCAAACAACTACTGAAAAGCAACTTGTGCCAGATTTCACTCTCTACTCTTTTGAGCTTGCCACTCTAGATAGCCATTGTTCCCTGAGAATCAGATAAATAATAAACAAAGACAGAATTGCACTCATTGGCTTGCTTACAAGGAAACACTGTCTCATTTGATAAAAGTACAGGTCATAGCAGAAGTAATGTAAGGTGGTTTTGCATGTTCGTAAAGGCCACTGCAAACATCTGGCCATGAGACATCAGACAGCGGTCATTGTTAAAGGCAGAAGTAGGCAATATCTAATGTTCTGTCCAGGGACACTGTGGGAGCATCTGAGCTACTGAAGAGGGACCAGGCATAAGTTTCCTGATCACCCACGCTACTTCATTAGCTCACATCCTACCTCTTTTTTTAGGTCGCTCAAACTAGGTCTCCAAAATAAACCCCAGCATGGTTCTAGGGATAGTCCACACCAGGGGCTACTCCCAAAAGGCAGTTCAGATCATAAACATCATAACAGTATGCATCATTTTGGCTCCTTCCAGTCCCTACACAGTCCTGCAGCTCTATCCCAGAAATCTTTGCACCTTGTAAGCTCCTTGCACTCTCTCATGCCATATTCTGGGGAATGCAACATTCCCCTCAGCATCATGATTTGAAAACATCCTGCTAGAGGGCTGCAATCCAGCCTCCACACGACTGCAGGTATTTTAAACTACTCCCAAATGTAGTAATTATACATCTTACAGTCATGGGGCCCAGCAGAGACCCAGGTCAAAGTGCTATGAAAAGGGACGCATGGTCAACCTGGTATAGAAACAGCTCACTCTGATGTGAACACGGGCTAGTCCACACTACCTGGTCTCAGGGTGGGAGATCGCTTCTTGGTCCTCTTGCATCTGGCAGTATATATGCACCGTATGTCTTCTATAAGAAAGAGGTCAACCTCTCACACACACATCAACACACACACACACATTACCTGATATAGGCTTCTGTGCTGCTTGGACCTGTGAGCTGGTCTTCCATAAGATAGGTATTGTGCGAGGATGATACCAAGTAGTGACTGAGAGGTTGAGTCATGTCCTGGTAAACTTTACGGTGAGAGGAGTTGAATATATTTCCATCATCAGACAGCAGGTACATCAGGAAACCATCTTTGCTCATGGCGTTACCCCTCTTGGCTGCCACATAAATAGACAGAAACCCCATATTGAAAATCTGACACCACCATCATCTTCGTCATAATGCCTGTTGCTCTCCAGAGGATCTCAAAGGCAAAACATGCTCCCTAGGTATTCAGCTAATAGTAAAGATGTTGATGCTGTTCAGACGATGATGACAGCTTCATCTGCCTGAAAATGCTTTTAAAACTCCTTCACCAAGCATGGCTTTTTACGACATTTACTGTCCTTGATAAGACCTTAAAAGTGTCAAAGACAGCACTTACCTCACCTGTCTCTAGAGAGCTACAGTATAAAAATCTCCATTTGAGCACTTCAAGCTTCCTTCATGCCAACACAGAGTTGTCAGATATCTAAACGTAGCCAGATAAATCCTGTCTAGATTATCCAGTGAACACATGATTTGCAAAGACTAAATGCAAAATTACTCAACTTTGGGGAGAAATTGAGAATTCCCCATCTTGAGGGTCTGAGATAGACCTCAGTCTAATCCCCAAGCCTGACATCTGCAAAGCATGTCCCTCTCCTGAAGGTATACAAGGATAGGACAAAAACAGCCTATGAGACTGTGTTCATTTCTTGAATGAACAAGGTGTTCCAGACTGGCAATTTGCTTAATTTCTGAGCAGACAGTTCTGTGATTGCTCTCCTAAACAGCTGTCACCTTCTTGGCCTTCTACTCAGATATCTCAACGCTTTTCAGGTGCCCACATTCAAAAATATCTGCCTCCATTTCTGCTTTTGGAGAACAGAAATATTGGTACATTCTTGACCTTGAAAAGCCATGAAAGGCCATCAGAGCCTTTCCCTCAGGAATTCTGTCACCCTCTAGCCAACTCTATATCAACCCCTCTCCAGCTGCTCAGTGTATCCAAGATAAAATTGAAGAGAAATATTTCCCAGGCTCTCCTGTGCCCTCCTCTCCTAGAGCTGCTAATGTTCCCCTAGAAGACTGGTGTTTCAGAAGCAGCTGTGAGGAGAAAATAACACACATGGCTGTACAAGAAAGCAGCAGAAAAGCAATTCATAGTTGATCAAGAAAGCAAGATTTTGAACCAAACCAGCCAGTGTTTCCAACCTACCTCTTTCATTGGGCTCATATTTCTGAATTAAGGCAGGGGCAGCAACAACAGCATCTTCTTCTTGCTGTGTCTCATAGAGGAACCTCACGAGGTTCTGGCAGGACATGAACCCTTCTGCATCTGAGTACTTTTGGAAGATCTTGTCTATTTCCTTCCTCTCTGTCAGTATCTTGTAAAATTCCTCTATCTCATCATCCTCCAGAGCCTCTGTTTTGGACTTGTCACAGTGCTGTAAACGTAGAGGGGAGAAGGAGTGAAAACCTTCTTTCCTTCTGGCATATGCCAGCCGTAATCTGCACCAGGGCTACACAACGCAGAACACAAAATATATGGAAACAGTTACTGGCCAGTGAATGAGAAGCACTTGGTCAATGACAATGGTTCTCACTGACAAGGCCAACAGTCATATAACAGTTACAATTATTATTATTTACTCATATTATCAGTGTGCGGAAAAGAATCAGGCATGGCCTTGAGCTCCAGCGCACTGTGTATTATGCAAACTGTAAGTTAGACAACTCTAAGACAACTCAAACAATCTAAGTACAAATCAAGGCTCCAGAGAAATGTAACTCTTGATCTCAAGAGGTGGAGGAATATAGGGAAACAATTAACTCAATGCATCTTAAACTATTGATAGTGGCCTAAAAAACTTAAACTATTGATAGTGGCCTAAAATCCAGTAAGTAAAGTGAAAAGGGCCTTCCCCTTGCCCTTAGTGGGTCTGAACTCAGGCTGCAAGAGACCGTCAAGGCTAGTAGTAGTGCTGCTTGCACAGATGGCATCAAAACAAACTTTAAAAAAATCCTGCTAAACGTGTGCATGTTTAGGTATGAAAAAAAATCCCTCTTTCCTTGGAAATTTTCCATTCTCATCCGAAACCCACCAAGTAACAAAATCTCCACAAAATTTCAGATCAGATATCAGATTCTTGAGGAGCTATAATTCAGAATCTTCATGCCCACATGCTCCTCTGTGGTTTGAACTTCTCTAGATAACAGCTCTGACAGAAAACCACAGTCAAGAACTTGGCTGACCATGAAAGATCAGGAGTTTAGGGTACGCATGTTAGTGTCTCCAAGAAGGACAGCACCTTTTCCAACAACAAATTTTTCCAGTTTATTTAAAATATTCCCAGATTCAATTTTCCATCAGAAATTAAAATTTTTCTGTGGCAAATCTTGATACAAATTTTGTTGTTTGTTCCTAACAGAATTCTTCATGGAGAGGTGAAAAACTATTTTTCATTCATCTCTGGGATGTAAACCTCTGCTGAGCAAAACAAGCTGCAATGGAAGGCAAAAGCCTTTCTCAGAGGAATCACTTATGGGCAGGGAACGTTATACTGCTTCCAAGTGTATTTCCCTGCAAATTTCAGCAATCAACCCCCTTTCAGTGAATGTCTTGTTATTGTGATGATTCCTTCTTCCTCAATATCTAAAGCAAGCACACAGACCCTTAACAGTGGTGTCCTCATCTTATACAGCCCACTCACATCTTAGATTTCACATAGGTCTGAAAAATGTCATTTTTGGCATGGACACACAAACCCCTGCAGGGCGTGGCTTGCCTTTCTTAGTCTTTGGCCTAAGAACTTCTCTTCTTCAGGCCTGAACTTGGAACGGAAAGTGCGCTCCAGGCCATGCAGGGGAGGTTGCGGTGCATTTCATTTCACCCTTGCTATGGACAAATTGATATCAGTTACAAGGACTTAGCTGACAGATTGTTAACTTGTGAAACCAGAGGAATTAAGCTGCTTTCTGTCTTTGATATCTCATGACAGATAGAGCTATTGTTCTTGGGTTTATGACCAAAATGCATGTCTCAGTTTAAGCAGTCATCATACTAATCTCAACCAAACTCAACTAATGAGCTCAGTGATGGCCATGGTGGCTTTGGCAGTGCCCCAAGAAAGATGACAATGAGGGACTTTCATCCCCTGCAAACCCTCCACTGGAGTCCTTCACGATCTGTTTATGGTGCACATACAAAACCAAACAAAATTATAATGATGTGTAGCATTTCACAAACTGAACCAACAGCAAAAAGTTCAACTTGTCCTGACTTCAGAATCTGCTGGGTAGAAGCTACAGGCTCATCTCAGGGATGGGACGACTTGTGAAATGCTCAGTCCTACAGACACCTTCACATTAGGTTTGAGCAGTCCAGGGACTGTCTTTTGCTTGCTGCCTTCCATGTCTATGATTCTCACAAGCTAAGCTGAGCATGATGCTTAGCAACTGAAACAGGAATATAAAGAGGGAAACCAACGGGTGGGGCTGCAGGGATGCTATGAATGACAGGCGTTCTTCTGTTTAAGACACAACAGGAAAAATGACACGATATTACCTCTAGAAAACTGGCATTATAAGTGATGTGCCTTGGGAAGTTTGCTTGTTAGCGGCCATTAAAGGTTGTGATGGAAATAGGACAATAGCATTGGCATCATAGTCATATTCCAGGACAGATCAGATGCACAGTATGAAAGTGTGCTCCTTCTGCTTGGGCTACAAGAGCTCCAAATTATAAAAAGAATCTCAATCCAAAGTACTGTGTTTTGCCTCACTTGTATGGACCATGAACCCTTCTGATGCACCAGAATGACTATTCAGGTTGAAATGAAGTGAGCAATTAGAGGAGCTCTGCACGGTTTCTGGTTGCATTGTATATGCCTTACTCAGGTGTGCCAAAAACCTAGATGTGGACACAGAGTTATGTGATGAAAAGCAAGAACAGTGTGAGAACATGCCCTGTAGGTCTCTCTTGAATCCTTGATCACCCTTCCTTCCTGTGACTAAATGAAGAAAAACTCACTAAGACAGAAAAGATCACCCTTTTAATATGCTGTAATGTCTCTCAGTCCATCTAAGTTTAGGCATTATGTAAACTGAAAATGTAATTGCTTTAGGAGCAAGACAGAATTTTCCTGGAGGCAATTCAGCCCACAAGAGATGTGAATTAACCTCCGAAGAGCCTCCCTTTCCAGTGGCTATACAGGAAACTTATAACAATTACATGCCTAATGAGGGTACTTCAGCTTGATGCCTGCATTTAGATGGGTTGAATCAAGGTTTAGCAATTACTTGGAGTCCTTAAGAAAAAAAGAGAATTGAACATCAAGTTTCCACTCCTAGAGCTCCCTTGTAACTATTGTAATAGCAGAAGAGGTTCATTGAATAAAGAAGAGACTGTGCCTCTAAAAAAAAGGGTGTCTTTTCAGATTTTTGGTGTTTGAAGATGTAGGTAGTGATTGATCTGACAGATGTGAGATGTATCCTTTAGGACGAGGTGAATCGCACCCCAGTCTCCATTATTGGTTTGACCTACACAGACAGCAAAGGAAGCATAAGTGTTGGTGACTAGTTCCAATGTAGATGTCTGCACTGGAGACATCCAACCCAATCAGAAGAATCCTAGCGTTATTGCTGTTCTGCCAGGGTCTTCCTGAGCAGGGAATAAAACATGGGATGTGCCAGACAGAGCGGACAGTACATCTGGAAGATTCCGCAAGTTGAAATTCTTTAAGAACTGCTGATGACCTTCCCCCAATTCTTGCAGAGTTACCAAAGAGAGAGAGACCTTCGTAAAGCAAGGATTAGGAAACTTGTATCTCCTTTGGGGGAAGATCCTACTGAAATCTTGCCAGCTTTCCCTGCTATCTGCTTACAGGAAGAAGCAGGAGAACTACTGCCCAGTGCCCAAAACCACCCACATGTTACTGGTGATCAGTAAAAGTGTTTCTGAAACTGCACACCCATGAATTCAAATCCTGCTTCAGACAGATGAAAGCTTGGAAATTATCCATATGTTTTATCTCACCTCACCAGGAAGGCTTCTTTAGAGAGAAATCAAAAGCTTAACAACTGAGAAATTTTCATTCCTTTCTTGTCTCCTGATAGGCTCAGCCAGAAAGCTGAGTCCTGAGAATTTCAAAGTGTATGTCTCTGACCAGAAAGCCTCAGGCTATTAAATCAACAAGGCTGGTCCAGGCTTGGGTTCAATGTTATGTATCTATCATGAATCTGGCAGTTTTTTCCTAATTTGCACTTTCATCTTTTTTACAGCTGTCACTTGCCCCTCCTCCTCTGAGAAGGAGAGGATATGGGTTCATAATTGTAACCAAACCAATTTCAGCCAGACTTAGGCATTGACACGTGGTTGTGGCACGCAGAACTCCTGAAACACCTGGGACGCAAAGTGCACTTGAACTTTGCTTTTCCCTTTTTCTCGCATTATCCATGTTTGCATCTCATCTTCTCTGAATCCTAACAGAATTGGGCATCAATTGTAAAGAAAGACCTTAACACACCTTCATCAAAAGCATTGTGCTGGCCTAATTTAGTTGTTAGTGGGAATCTGCTGAGCGCCAAAACCTGAGAATCCTTCCTTGGTATGAGAAAAAACACTAGGAGTTCTCTTTAGAAAATGCTAGGAGTTCATTTAACTTAGGTCTCCAAACAAAGCTGAAAGCTGTGGGAGACCTTGACCTCCGCCAACAGCAAATACTTTATCTGCTTGCTCTCATTACCTGGAAAATCTTCTTGGCATGATAGTCATCGACTTCAATGTTCACTTCTTTCAGGAAGTTCTTAAGCTCTTTCAAGCTCATCTTGTTGTCTTTGTTTTTATCAGCTTTCCGCAGGCAGGTATGAATCCAGCTGCAGGATGATGTAAGGAAATCTTTCCAGGTCAGTGCCTAGCCTAAATACCACCCTTCTGGTGCCCATGGTGGGGGGTGGGGGGAAATATCTTCTAAAGACTCTGAACCACCTCTCCAGCTGCTGTAAATCAGCATGCTACCACTGAACAGCTTACATCATCTCACCTTCTGCTCCGAAAGAGCAAAATGGTGCTTTGGCAGAAGCAAAGTGTTCTGTAATAAAAGCGATCATGACCCAGGAGAAGCTTTTCACCATCTGGCCAAGGCTGGATCAGCTCTCTTTACCCTGTAGGAGTTTCTCGCCACAGCCAGAAACAGTCCGATTTCTCTTTTATGAAAGAAAGTGCATTCTGCTCCAGACTGTTAAAAGGGGATAAAGGACGGATGAAGAGAGCTCCCAAGGGGAGTTTGGTAAACTCATTATTATGGATTTGATCAATATGCAGTATATCAAGGTGAACACTGAACAGAGATTCTCCAAAAGAAGCATTAATATTAATTTTTGGGCTCACCTTCAGCTTCCATATTTTTTTAGCGATTTCTACCTATATATCTTAATAACTTTGTTGTGAGCAGATTCAAACCAAACTTTGTAGGTCTCTGCTTCCCCTCATGAAATGCACAGGGTATATTACTGTATCGTACTGTCATAACAGTTCATGAGAGCTTGGCTTATAATAACTTTAGTATATCTATGAACCTGGAGTAATTACTATAAAAAATGAGATTTTTAATGTGATGCTGGATAATTTGAACTGGGTCTCCCATGTTCTTTCAGTCTCTTGAGAAAATAATGTTAGACAGTTGAAATACCTTGCAGTTTTAAACAAGAAAAAAAATGTGCTTTTTGCATCATGGAACTGACTCTCTAATTTGCTTTACTGTCAAATAAGAAAGGTCATCCAGAAAAGTCTCCTATTTTTCAATAGAAAAATGACTGAACAATTTGATCCCCACAAATGTAACCATCCACATCTTTCATAGGTAGCATTGCTTCAAACTCATTCTAAAAAAATCTTTTAAAAATGCCCAATCTGGATGTTAAGCAGAGTAAACCTCAGGATCAGCAAATTCTAGCTGAGACTTATAGTACTTTAACATCTTAACTAGGTCTTTCAAAATAACCCCCAAAAAGGGCACTAACTGACAGCCTTTGGGGCTATAGACATAACCCTGAAACAGAGTATTCACCACAGCTACCATTGCATTCAAATATTTCCGAACTATGGAAATATGCGTAAACTGTTTGTAAGTATTGTTTGTCTCATGGAAAGTTGAACTTTCTGTCTTTAAAAATCTTGGCAGGTGCTAAACAATGACCTCACATTGCATCCGTCTTAGCCTGGTAATATTAATATTCCCCTTCTTTAGACATGGAAATCAAAATAAAGAGAAGCTACATTTCCCCAGCTCCCAAGGACAGTCCAGGGCCCTGAACCAGGGTCTGGCTTGGACTGATTCTTCCCAGAAAACCAAGTTCGAGTCATGAAGCTCCCAGAGGATGCTATGCTGGGAACACAAGACCATCCACCACTAGCTGTGCTCCAAAGAGAGTCTGCTCAGCATGTCAACATGGTGCCAGCGGTGGTGGCCATTCATACCTGACCCCCGCACCCCAGCTCCCCTTCACAGCCTTCCCTAAAAATACAGGCAAGAGTAACATGCAACTCTAGTAAGCCAAGAGGAAATCCAGACTGTCACAGCCAGAGGTGCGCAGCAGGGTTGGATAACACTAGCTGTGTGTAGAAACTACTCTTTTTGCTCTAACCACTGCAAAAAAACACCTTTTGTAAAAGTCTGCAGTCATTTCCACTGATCAGGAGCACCCAGAGGTCATGCACATATCCAAAGTTGACTCTGGAAGGCAATATGTGGGCAGTAAATGCATCTGCAAAAGAGTATGCCCGGGTCCTGCCTGCGAATGGAGGATGCTTTCCTGTTATATCCCTCCCAGCGGGGCTGAGCAACGTAGGAGGGGAATCAGAGAGCTCACAAAGAGCGTAGGCACACAGTGGACCCTCTTGCTGCAAGACCAAGCAGCCAAGAGAGAAAAAGGAGACTACAGACAACTGGGGCCTCAGCCTGTTGTTTCAGCAAACAGCAGCGTTCAGTCCCGAAAACACCCAAGCTCCCCATGCATCTGGACATTCTCAGGTTTGAGAGAGCTTAAAGGAGCTGGATGAACATCAGCTTAAAATCTTCTCATCTGATACAAACACCATTTTGCAGCCCTGGTTGTAGGCCTTCCTTTCACCTTACGTGCCTACTTGGGCCTGGGTGGACTAGGAAAAAGCTGGTCCCATTCCTCTAGGAGAGAGAGTGTTCTTCCTGCCTCTTGTTTTTAAAGGATCTGCCAGCTTCAGGGCTACCAGCTTTCTCTTAGAAACCAGAGAGGGATGACTGAAACTATCTGGCAGATATCCCATGAATGTGCTCAGAACAGAAATGCTGCAAAACTTCTGGTAAGTGATTTCTAACCAGAAGAAAAGCTCATACATAAATCCCAGAATCAAAGCAGACGGTGCCACACTACTCAAATGAAAAGTGCCCTCTATTTTCTGGTCTAAAGTCTTCCCTGCACACATACCCGCAGTATTTGCTAAATAACCTATGCCAGCTTGTTGCAGGGTTGAATCTGAGGCTTAATAAAACAGTATTGTATGCATAAGGACATCAGAAATATTCATCAAGCATGTGGGAGTTTTATCTTTGTAGGAATACAGAACTGGAAAAGACACATAAGACACTAAATCAAGTCCCTTGCTACCACAGGCCACTCCATCATCTTATAAACTGAACAAATCCCATCTGAAACCAGCAAGGTTTTTGCTTTCAATACTTGTTTTCAAAATCTTGCTCATTCCTTGCTTGCTTTGCAAGGTTTTGGAGGCTGGAAAAGATACACTGCAAGGCAATTCTCCAGTCATGGGGAACAGGCAGGGGACCCAACACTTCTCCTCGTCTACCGACTCTTCCCCTTCTGTGCTCACAGATGCGGAGAACACTTCTGAGGTTTAAGGCAGATCTGAGTAAGCCCACGCTGCCAAGCAAACCCAGTGAAGACAGACTAAATTTAAAATCCCAGGCTTTAATTAAACATCATCAAATTTCAAATGAGAAATCATGCTGTTCTGTAATTCCAGGTTACATTAAATGGCCTGAGACAATCGCAGATTGGAAGCCAGCACTGCACGGTAATTACTATTCCAGAAATATGGCTTGCCTACCCACACTATTTAGCTTCGATTCTGCTTTCCAAAGACAGAGAGGCACTTTTCCACGCTGGAAATTTACAGCCTTCTTCCCTTGCAAATGTCATTGTTATTTTTCCCCCCTTAGCAATCTTGTCTCTTCTTATGGAGAAGTATTTCAGCAATATATTCAATCTGACACGCTCCAGGGACAACCTTCTGTAGCCCAGATCTTCCCCAAACACTGTGGGGTGGGGGAAGCCTTCGCATTTAAAAGGAAAACTGCTAGGGTGCAACAGTTCCAACAGCATCAAAGTTTCAAGATTTCAACTTGTCTAGGGACTGCTGCCTACCACCACGGACACACAACTGATAACGCTGCTGAGAAATGACCTTACAGCCTAGACCTTGAAAAACCATCCAAAAGACACTCACAGTGCAGGAGACAAACACAGCATCCCATGCACACCAGAACTAATGGAGTCTGATTCCTTTAAACGAACAGCACTATGGTTGTGCAAGTGCTTATTAGACTTCAGAGAATCCAGAGAAGAGTAAAGCCTGCTGAAAGCTCAGCATTTATGTGCCATCTCCTTCATCATCAGTACGTTATTACCCAGCAGGGAACCCACATGGAGTGAAGCCTCGACTGAGGGCAAGACTCCCTGGTGCCTGCTCAGGCTCAGACTCCAGATTTGTGATTTTCCCCAGCTAAGGATTTTGTATCTGCCCTCCTCCCCACAGATGCTTTGATGTTGAACAAGGCATGAAGCTCACGCAGCCTTATCTCACTGAGAGCGCTCTCTGGTTTCCTCTCTGATAGCTGGATGCCTGCCTTTGTGAAGCTTAAAAGAATTTAATATTTTATGACTGCTGTGGCTCTGTCAAATCAGGGTGAAATCAGCCAACAGGTTCATATGTCATGGTTAGAGCTTCAGACACACAGGGACTCCAGAAAACCCATCAAAAACTGCACCCACAGATATTCTGTCTTTTTATATGAACATGAGACCTGTGGTCACAAAGCAACTTACTGAGTGAAATACAGCCCTAGGGAAAATTCCCTGTGAATTCAGCAGAGCCAGGATTTCACCCAATAACTAACTCTCTCTCCATTTCACAACTAATTCACTCTCTTTTCCTGCTCTGCTACTTTTCCTTTCAGATGTCTGCATTGTCATCAGAGCAATTGCAAATTCTTTCAGGGCAAAACTTCCGTCCATGCTGAGGCAAATAAGAAGTAATTTCACTAAAGTCAGTGGAGCTACCCCAGAGTAAATTTGGCAGTCAGAAGAGGAGAATCAATTCCCTCGCCCTGTATTACTGAGAAACATGGTAAACAGTACAGGCTTTTCATGCCTTGCCAAGAAGTGCCTGACCTGGAGTTTACTGCAATTCAAGTGAAACAGACCCCTGAAGAATACAAAAAATAATGATTGTTTTATCTGGAGCTCCCTGAAAGAGGCAATTCTTTGCTTAAGGAGCTATGTGTAGCCTGAATCCACTCTTGCTTGTATCACTGTAAAACAGGGAAAAAAAGCACCAGGGAGTTTGCCCGGGTGCAAAACTCCCTGTGCAAGAGAAAACTCACTGCCCTGGGCCAATAGGAAAAAAGGGGGTTAATCTACTATCTCCACCCACAGAGAAAGACAAGTGCATCTTTGTGTGTGATTAATCATTTCATAAGGCAAAGGATACTGTTGGAGTTTCTGTTTCTGGTTCATGGAGTTGCTGTGGGCTATGATTTTCCCAAGGCCGGAGATCCAGTGGTTGGCATCGTCCTCTGAACTCGCAATGAGGTCCAGGTTTTTCCGCTGGTCTTTGAAAATGATGGAAAAGCAGCGATACTCTGGGACATCCTTGGCGTATTTTTCCATACCTTCTGTTTTATGGCCTGACCTCACATCCCGAATATCTTCAATGGAGACTGTGGAAAGAAAGCAGAGCCTGCTGTCAGCAGGGGTTCAGTCAGCCTTATCTCTACTTGGTGAGGGATATTAAGGAATTACTCTTTCTCCTGTTCCTGCAGCCTCTGGAGGATTCCCTTCCTTTTCCCCTCTTTCCCAAACTTTAGTACTAAAGAAAGCTCAAATAAAAAGGAGCAGAAAAAGCAAGAAATTAAAAAAAAAAAACAAACAAACCAAACAACCTCTTTCCCCATGTCCTTTATTTAACAAAGAAGCAGAATATGCACTAGATGCCATACTGTGATATCATGTTTATGAGATACAAATCACTGCCAAGAATTTGGTTCCTGTCCTTGGAGCATCCCTGATTTGATCTCTGCCCCCATCTGAGAGCAGGGATAGCGGGGCTGTGCCTCCCTGTGAACACCATCTCACAGGAAAATGAGAGGCAACTTCAGTAAGAGCAGGGCAGGGACCAAAATAGTCAGCCTTTAGGTTAAAAAAAAGTGAGAAGGTAAAATTTAAAATCCTATATATTATTCTCAGTCACACTAGTGCAAATACGGAGGCAAAAAACAAAGCTTCAGAGCAGTTGGTGTCACTCGTACTCCATCCTCACCCCTGTCAAGGGTAGACTTGATCCTCCCTGCTGTTAGAAAGCAAAATGTTGCTTTCAAGACCATCCTTCCCCATTTCCATCTCTACCCTTCAGCTACTGGAAATGAGCCCTGAAGTCGCACCAAGTTTGCAAAATGCACACACAAGGCAATCCAGAAAGAGCAGTGCATTCAAGAGACTACATTATTAAACAAATATAAGTAACGGAGACACCCCGACATTGTCCCAGAGAGCACGCAGATGCCCGCAAACTGTGCTGACACCAGGCGAGCTCCCAGCAGCATGCACAGCCTTTCACGGAGTTGATGGGCCACTTAATACATCTACAGAGGACTGAGAGGAAAAGGCAGAAATTCTTAATCACACTTGACTTCTGAGAAAGGTTAAATACACACAATAGATGGCAAAATGCTTGCAAACAGTGTTGGAATCCATAACTGAGAAAGTTTCATTGCAGTTTCTTGGGTGGGAGACAGACTAGTTAACATTTTGTAAACGTCTACCAACACCATCTCAGGGCACACACAGAAAAGGCAACATACATGAGAGATATTCAGCCATCTTCTATAACAAGCATGCCAAAAAAACAGGTATAAACACAATAATTTGAAAAAAAAAATTAACTTCTCCTTACCTCAAAATGTAAACTACATGTAAAAATTATTTCCTGTGTCACAGATGTGTGAGATCAATTTTATTTGTGCTTATCATGAAGGAGTTTCATTGAAAAGCAGTATGTGAGTGTAGAATATCCCCACTGTTTATCTGAATAGGAGAAACTTGCCTTTAAACATCCGTTTTATCTGCTCCTTCATTTAAACTTGTGCAATTTCACCATTGAATCGCCCAGTCATTCAAAGTCAACACTGCTGAAAAACACAACTCGGCACCCACCCTGCACGTTTTTAGCATGGCTGCCCTGGGATAATCCAAAATTCATCAGATGCTCACTAGAATTTGAAAACATTCCTTTTTTCCCAAGGCAGTCATGATAATGCTCAGCTGCTGGGGGAAAAAAAAAAACCACAACAACCCCAAACTTCAGTCTTCAAAAATCAGTGACTTTCCAAAACCAACACCTGAGATTTGCTTTAAATTCCCAACACATGTTGGGGTGGTAAAACTTCTTCCACAGCACTTGCTGGTTTGGTTCCTATGCAAGAGCAAACCGTGAGGACCTTTCTTGAGCTGGCAAGGCTCCTCCCTGACAATTAAGAGCAATTATCTTTGTGTGGTCTTTTATTATCACTTCATAAAGGCCAACAGTTGATCAGTCAGAGGGGAGTGGAGGAGATGGTTGGGTTGGGATGGGCTGCTGTGGAATTACATTATCTGGCCAATTGACTGCAGAGTGAAAGTTTATGGCTTTGAGTACTAAAACCATCCTTGAAAGAAAAGGCCTGCAATTTCCTTGCTGCTGGGCTGCCTTGCTGGTGATTTTGCCTGTTAACTAGGACATTGGGCAAATGATAGTGATTGTGCCTTGGGTAGAACTACACCCTTAATGTAAAGGATGCTGTCATGTTTGGACGGATTCAGTTCAGTCAAAAAGTCTAAATTTTAGTCAGGCTCCTTTTATAGCCAATGGGATAAAAAGAAGCTTTTGCAACACAAATGTTCTGTCCTATTTAGACAAAATCTTTAGGGTAGGATAAATCATACCCTTAATCCATGGCTACAGTGGATCCTTGACCAGAAAGGAAGTCCAGGCTGAGCATCTCAGATGCAGACATGTGCCATGCAGGTGGTCCATAAGTAGTCGATTCTCCTCCAATACCAGTCTCTTCTTGTTATGGCTGTGCAATTGGAAGGATCATCCTGTTGCTCCTCATCACCTGCCAACTGCTCAGCACTCCTTGACTCATAAGAGTTATTGTCCCTGCAGAATGGCTAGCTAGTCTGCTTGTGCAATCAATCTCTAAACTTTGGGTTGGCAACGACCTAGTGTTTCCAAGACTAGAAAATCTGATGTTAAATATTGGAAATTTCAAATGGATTCTCTGGAAACCATTACCTGGCAAAATGTATCCACTGGAAAAGAGAGCTGTGTGGGAGGAAAAAAAGATTGAAAATCTGTGTCTGGAAGGGCTGCCTCGATATCTTTGGGGTATGCTGAGAAGAGGGTGATAGAGGGCACAGAGCTCCTCAATGCAGAAAAGGTACAAGGAAGGCTGAAGAACAGAATTGATGTCTACCATAGTCAAGCAAGAGACAAGGAGAGAAACTATCAATGCAGGAACTATTAAAAAAGCAGGGTAAGAGAGGATACTTTTTAAAGCTTTCCATAGCTTCGTCATGTGTACTGCTTTCATCTATCATTAAAAAAGCTGAAGCCAAAGGAGTCAACCCAAGCCATCTGCAAATGTTATCTCTTTTCTGGAAAATCTTAACCCAGCATGAGTACATTATCATCTGATCCCAGACAGCGAACATACCGTATTAGCAGTCCCAAACTAACTGTGTGCTCAACTGAGCTATCTGCAAGGAGAAATCAGAAATAACTGGGGGACAGACGTTTCACAGCAGAGGAACACTTACAGCAAATACCCATCAATCACGTATCCCTGCAACCTCCCTGTTCCTTCCCCATCACGCCACGGTGGGGAGGTAACCACAAGCAGAAGAGAATCTGGAAAGTTTGCATCTACTTCTCCTGAGTGTTTACGTCTGCTGAAAAGGTGGTTTGTCTAAAGCCCAAAACATGAAGCATAACACAAGGAAGCTTGTGTCCTTTCTGGCCTCCAAACACTGAGTCAACCAGGTTACATACTGGTCAGCCTTCCTGGCTGCTGCGGATGCTGCTTGGCCAGTGTCACAGGAGTCAGTGGCTCCCCACTGACATGGATATACAGCAGCATTCCCTGGAGCCAGTGAAATTACTCCTGTCTGAACTAGTCTCAGTGATGATACCAACATACTACAGTTTGCATAACATGGTATGTTTTAAGGGCTTTAGAATAAAGTATGTAAGTTTAGAAGTTAAGATGTGGTGAACTTTGTACTGTATGTTCTGCTTGCGTAAGTATCAGTAGACATGAGCAAAGGAAGTCTGAGAGACAAAGGAGAGACAAAAGTCTGGCAACATAGAATCATAGGAAGTGCTGGGTTGGAAGGGACCTTTAAAGGTCATCTAGCCCAACCCCCCTGCAGTATGCAGGGACATCTTTAACTAGATCAGGTTGCTCAGAGCCTCATCAAGCCTGGCCTTGAATGTCTCCAGGGATGGGGCCTCCACCACCTCTCTGGGCAACCTGTGCCAGTGTCTCACCACCCTCATTGTAAAGAACTTCTTCCTAATGTCTAATCTAAACCTGCCCTGCTCTAGTTTAAAACCATTGTCCCTTGTCCTATCGCTACATGCCCTTGCAAACAGTTCACCCCCATCTCTCCTGTAGCCCCTTTAGGTACTGGAAGGTCACTATAAGGTCTCCCTGGAGCCTTCTCTTCTCCAGGCTGAACAACCCCAACGCTCTCCGCCTGTCTCCATAGGAGAGGTGCTCCAGCCCTCTGATCATCTTCCTCGCCCTCCTCTGGACCCGTTCCAACAGGTCCATGTCCTTCTTGTGCTGAGGCCTCCAGAGCTGGACACAGCACTCCAGGTGGGGTCTCACGAGAGCAGAGTAGAGGGGGAGAATCACCTCTCTCGATCTGCTGGCCACGGTTCTTTTGATGCAGCCCAGGATGCAACTGGCCTTCTGGGCTGCAAGCACACGTTGTTGGCTCATGTCTAGCTTTTCATCCACCAGTACCCCCCAGTCTTTTTCCGCACGGCTGCTCTCTCTCATGTAATTCCCCAGCCTGTATTGATAATGAAGATTGTCCCGACCCAAATACAGGACCTTGCACTTGTCCTTGAACTTCATCAGGTTTACTCAGGCCCACGTCTCTAGCTTGTCCAGGTCAACATGCAGTTGAGCAAGATAAACATGAGATAAACCACCCCTGAAGGTAAGAAGGAAGTTAAGATGAGGAATGGAACCCTGAGCAATTGAAATTTGCACATCAGCAAACAACTCCTTTTCAGGAAAAACAACCTGAAAAGCTGGTCTGAGGTTAAACAGCAGATAGGGTTGGAAGTGCCAAAAATGACCACCAGGGACCACCAGAGACGATCGACTCAATTCATCAAGCATGCGTGACTGGGAGGAGAACACGTAAATGACTTCTGGGAACTCATTAAGATATGTACGATTTTTTGAGAAATGTAGTGAGTATGTAAATATTATGACCATAAATATGTCTGCTCTGTGTTGCCAGACAGACACACTTTGGAGGAGTGATCCCCATGTGTCTCCAACACTGCAGCTTTGCCAGTAAAGAATGCCTGCTTTCTAAGATTTTCAAATCAAGTCTTAGAGAGTTTTAGTTGCCGCTTTTACAGTAACAGGGAGATCTTGAGAACTTTCTTTTTAATCCTCCTCTAAATTTTCATCATTGGATACTGCCCTTGTGCTCCTCCTTTGCTAATTCTCGGCCCAGTGCCCTTTTGTTTCACCCATGGCATTAGCAGGCAGGTATGAGTCAGGCCCGCAGAACGCAAGAGGCCAGGTTTGACAGCCATGATGTTTTCAAGCAAACAACATGTATCTTTCGGGCATCTCTTTTGATTTGGGTTTCTCTCTTCATGGCTTTCAAGGAGCTTGCTGTTACACTTGCAAGCTCATCTCCTCATGCAGAAGGACGAGGAACACCTCTCACAGGAAAACAAAAGCTGTGATTCACACTGATGTGCCTGTAAACAGACTCAGAGGGTCTGCAAGCACCCAAGTCCAAAACAGTGACCCGCAAAACCTTGCTGAGTGGATGCAGAGCCTCACCTGTGCCTCTGCATGACCAAAAAGCTTCCCTGTGCCCCAGAAGTTAGTTTCTTCCTTCAAGTGGCCCCTGGACAACAGGCTCCCCACCTCCTTCCAGCAGGACCTGGGCTGGCCTGACCGTCCTCCACGAGGTGTCCTCAGACACACCCCAGTGCCAGGATTTCAGCCCTACGTGCATGTGGAGAGGGGATGGCCATTTGTGTGAGAACCATTCCTGCAGTAGGGAGAGGGACACAAATTCCATCTTCCCATCACCCTAAAGGCTGTAACCCCAGAGCTTTCCGGCTTCAGGAGTGCATCCGAGTCACGTGTATGTACTGTAAGACATTGGGCAGACAAAAATACAAGTGTTGAGGAGCCAGAAGGACAAGCCTGACAAGGTGCCTAATGATTAGAGCACTTGTCTGAGAGATGAACCCTGGCCATTGGTCTCTCCACCTCTTCTCCAGTCGCTGCTCCTAAGGTGAAACATCCAGACTGTGCTGGGAGCATGGACAGTAAACCACTTTGGTAATTCTAAAGAATACAGGGAAAGGAGGAACTGAGGCAGAAAGCAACCACCCTTTGCCTTCCTCCTGTCTGACGGACAGCGCTTTGAGAGGAGATATTTTTTCAAGTGATTTAGAAAAGAGAAAGAACAAGAAACTGAACCCACATCTCCTGCAAACCACTGACCGTGTGAAGGACAAGGACAAAAAGGTGCTTCTCCTTCCTTGTGCCTTTGCTGATGAAGAGGGAGAGGAGGGTCAATGTATAGGGATTTAGAGGCATTGCCAAAACAGCTGGCCTTGAGTTACTCATGAGGGGAGGGGGGCAGTTTTTTCACTCTGCGGGAAATACTCCTCAGATCCTTCCCTTTCCTTACCCTGCCTCCCTGTCGTTAGCAAGTGATCTCTGCAATGTGGCATTCAGTCACGTTGAATTACATCCCACTCTAATTGTCTCAATAAGTCACTTCTGTTTACTGTCAGGAAATGCAGATGAGAAATATACTCAGCTGTTTAATAGCTTGTACCATATTTGCACACAATACTGCAGAGGGATCAGACCTTCACCAGCTGCAGCTCAGCCAGGCTGGCTTAGCATCTTGTCAAGAACAGATGAAAGCTGCTACCTGACCCCAGGACCGCCCTGCCAGCCAGGATGGCTACAGCGATACTACACGGATTTCACAACACATGGAGCACATGGGGCAAACGAGCACTGCGTGCTGCTTCTCGCTTTGGTTTCGCCCCAGAAAAAACAGTTTAGTTGATTTCAGTTTCACCACAGGCAGCTGATGCTAATGGCCAAACGCAGTTGTGATCAGGACCTTTGTTATCAGCAGGAGCTTGAACACTGTCAGCTCCCTGGACCAGGAACACCAAAGGCTATCCATCACCCTCAACGCTGAGGGATGCTTTAACATAATGATTCAAGGGTGGGTTTAGCATGAGCCCCACTGTGCTGTGCCTTCTTACCCCTGACCGCGTTGCTCTCTCGCCTCCCTGTGTGTGAATTACTGCAGGTCCCAGCTGCTGATTCCTCATCCGTTCTCTTCTCCTCTCCCCCTCCACTGACTTGCTCAGCACGCTGTTTTAACTTGAGATCTGCTGCACAGCAGTCTGCCCTCATTGCTGGTGTGTGTCACCAGCTGACAACCAGTGATATAATGCACGTGTAATTTTACAGGTTGTTTGGAAATACCTTTTAATAGAAGACCTTTACCCAGTCTTTCTGCCTACCCATCACAGCTTGGGGCGTTGATGTAAATAGATTGATTTCTATTTACATTCCTTCCACACATCACAACCAGGGCCCTGCAAACTATTTCTGTAACTAGTTCCTACTTCTCCTGCCACTACAGTGCTGCCAAATTTGGATCTAAGGCTCCCAACACTTCTGTCTTTGCATTTAACATGTGTTATGGAGAATAAGGTCAATATTTGTCAGCACACTGCCTGTGATGAAAACTGTCCCAGCAACGCATGCAGTGCCCTGATTCAAAATTAAATCAAAAAACCAGGCAGCTCTGCATTTGCAATGACTTGTTTTATGGGTTGAGTGATTTTGATAAAAACTAATGAGGCCCACAGACAGACGGTTTTGTTTTCACAGCTGACGGCTGCCTTGCATAACGCATTCACATCAGCAAATATTTTTCCAGGGACAATTACATGCCTGACCGTGAAGCAATGATTCCTAAAGAAACTGCCTAACCAGCTCCAGAAGGAAGGTGTAGGTGCAGTCAACTGCCTGCTGCGTGTATACAGGTTGCTGAGAGTTTCTGTTGACTTTAGGCACTTATCAGGACCAATTTAAAGTTTTCACTTCTTGACATGAGCAAGCACAGAGCACTATCACCTCCTTTCTGTTTTTCTGCAAGCAAGTTCAGGGCATTAATTCAATGGGGACAATCGTTCATTCTTCCACAAAAATGGTATGGTATGTTCTTCACATGGCATTTAAAGGGCCATTCTTAAATTTCACAGGAACCCAAAAATGAAGGAAAAAGTTTTCTGCTGAACACTGGTGGTAGGCTATAAATATAAAGCTTTTGTACTATTTTTGAACCATGCACCAATATCCTGTAATTGGTCTGGAAGTCAGAGGAACTGTAACAAATTCTGTGCATTTTTAATAGTAAGATATTTAATCATTAGATCAAAGTATCAATACCTTTAAATAATAATACAATCATCACTTGCAACACTAATTTGTGCAAATGAATTTATCTCAGTTCTGTAAATTGCTCCCAAAACTGATCCTTTTAACCAAAATACAGAAGAAAAACCCCAACAAAAGTAAAGCTTTTGGCCAGAAATGGAAATATTTCAGCCCAAACTCACAAACTTCTTTCTTGACTACACTGCTTGTGACTCTACAACGCACCCCCAGTGAGTCATCCTTGGTGCAGTGTGTGAAGCTCACTCATGGCTGTCACAGAAAACGTCATCTCCCTGAGCCTCCAGCAGAGAAGGAGTGCAGGAGGCAGCAAAGCACCAGCTTCTCTGAGGCTCCATCGGAGCACCCCTAAATATAAATGACTCATTCAGTCTAGTCCTTCTGGCTTTGAGTATTGTGCTTCTCCGCCAAATGCACAAAAGGATGCCTCACTGGAAAGTTTTCAACCATCCTTAGAAATCCCCCAGTTCAGAGAGTTTTTAAAGGGATTGAGTGTGGCTTAAGTGAGCTCACGATAGGGATTTCAGCTGGTTTAAGGAAAGACTTTCAAAAATCGATTTCACTGAAAGCAGCACATGCCTTTTTGTGCTTTTTTTTCGTGTAGGTGAGACCTGATATTTGACCACAGCTAAACAAGACAATGTTACTGACAGGTTCTTGCTCTTTGAACACAAGTCCTTCTACCTCCGTTGGCTCCCCTCCGTCCCACCGTAGTGATGCTCAAAAGTGAACAGGCTCTGACTGAACCGGCTGTTCCCTAGCCACCTTGCACAGACCTTTTCTTTGCCCCAGAATTGTTATTCCTGCCACTTGAATTGTGTTGTTTCGGCCCCAAGGAGAAAGCCGTCCCTTGTGTAAAACCCTCACGGGCCAAAGAAGCATCCACCCTGACCATGGCTCTATACAACATTTAAGATAACAGAGAGCAGCAGTTATGGGCCCAGTATGCAGCTCAGACACAGGATGTAGGAGGTCATAGAGAAAAATGGATTTTTAAAGGTGCCTTCGTGCCCAGCACTGCTATGTTTCTCCTGGAGCCGAACAGAGAGTACACAACGGACATAATATGTTTGTTGGAAAACTGACCACTTAAGATGCTTGAAGGGTTTTTGGAAAAAAACTGTTCCCTTGGGTCTAAATGGAACATACTGAAAAATAATGGATTTTGGATAAAAAGGAAAAAATGGATTAGGTTCTACCTGCATGGAAACCATAGTGAAATGGCAGCCTATCCCCCAGAACGCCCTGTGGGTAAATCAGCTATCAAGACAGCATCCAATCTAAATTTCCAGTTGTTTAAAATAAAGACAACAAAGGAAGGTACTGGTTGTACCCCATGCATCTGATCCAGACAGCATCTGTGCCTGTGACAACCCTGATATGTTAGGTTTTTTTAACTTCAAGCATCTGAGATTCTTCTGTCTAACCTTGGCAGCCCCCAGTTTTATCTACTAGACACCACCACACAATGGTTTACAAACAGCTTTTCCACATGATTGTAAGAACAGTAACAAGAATAACAGGAAACTGCCCAAACAAAAACATAACCCTTACCCAACCCAGACTTTGCTCATCTGAGGTGCCTTCATCTGCTTGCTCTCAGCAATGCTGCAGATAAGATTAGACTTGCTGCTAAAACCTCCCAGTTTCCATTCTGCTCATTCTTTTTCCTTCCTAAAAAAGGCAGCTTATCTGCAGTTTTAGAAAGGCTTTGTACTGGAGGGCAAAATTACTGTCTGTTAACAAGGAAGGGTGACCCTCTGGAAAGACTCGCCTTGAAGTCCCTGATTTTGAGTATCAAATCATGACCCTGCACTCTTCCTCTGCTTTTTGACCACCTACACACACCAGACCAAATAAGAAGGCAGCTGTAGTCATAGAGCCCACCAGAGGACAGAACACTAACCAGGGGTAATCCTCTCTATACCTAAGCCCAAAGCAGCCTGGTGAAGTTAAAAGCTCAAGAAAGAAACTCAAACCAAGCGATCACTCTGAAAACTTGGGAATGGAAGGTCTCAGAGGACCAACAGAGGAGAAGGGCATGGGAAGATGGATGTCCTTGGGGTTGTGGCTTGGGACTGGGCAGGCATCAGCCCTGTACTCATGTCTCTTGTTGACTTCCAGGTTCAGGTGCATCCAGGGTACCTGTTCAAAGCAGCCCTGAGGTGGCCCTCCGACCCTCCCAAAAGCTTGCGCCACAACTGCTGGCAAAGCTTCGCATCCTCCCAGGAGTGTGTGGGACACAGCCCACTCCAGCACGCTTGGTAGGTCAACCTGGCACCAGGCATCTGGCACCAGGCATGTTCCCACAGCCAGCTGGGTGTCCAGGTGCAAAGCCAGCCCAGCTAGAGCTCTGCGAGAGCTTGCTTTTTCAGAGCAGCAAGGATAAGCTCTGCCTCAACTTCTTTGTCTCCCTTCCTGCTATCCCAATGACAAAACAAGGAATCTTTCTCTCTGGAAAGGTTTGCATACATGAAGGCATTATGGAGCATACATGTGGGTGTGAGTTGGTAGGCAATATTACTCCATCTTCACTTTGCACTGAGGACAATCCCATGGCACAGCAAGCTCTTCCTGTAGTGGCACTGCATCTGTCTCCAGCAGTGTGGCAATGTTGGTTGTGCCCAGTTAGCAATGTGTATCTTCAGTGCTGTAAATCCACACCCACACAGATACACTCCCAGCCTGTGCCCAACACCCAGCTCAAAGGATTTGATCTTGCTGCAGGGCTCTTATTGCACCTCAGTATATATAAAAAAAGTTCCAGTTGCGCCAGGTCTCCCATACCACTGCCCCAGCCATGGAGAAAATGGGTTCGACAACTGCCTCTCCAAGCAGACCTCAAGGACCCTGGAGCCACAGCACAAGGACTCCCTCCCATTTATTTCAGAGGACCAGGTTGGGTCAGGACTGTTACTGGAGTTGCTCTCAGACCCCATAATTTGGAAACTGCTGGCTCAGAGCACAGGAAAGCAAGCTCTGAAATGGGACAGAGCTCAACAGAGCAGGCATTCTTAGGGAGCAAATGTTCACTGAGGCCTCTGCATTTGTTGTTGTTATCATGGGTTATTGCATTGGTACCTAAACAGCTCAGCTGAGCTCAGAACGCTGCCATGCTGGGCATGCAAACACACAGTAAGGGACAGCCTCTAATCCAAAGCCTTTTATAGCTAGATAGAAACGGAGAAATAAAATGTGTGGGGAAGAATGCACAAAGAGAATGAATAAGGCACCCAAGGTCATGTGAGGAGAGTGTGGCTGTCAGGGTTATAAACCAAACCTATTTTGCCCTGCTACCTTACTCCTCCTACTGAAGATCTTACCACTGCTTGTGGGAGGGGGAGTAATTTGGAAGATCCACCCTTCATTTCATTAATTGTGACTGTTACCAAAAGAATTGTGTAAATAACACAGGTGGCGTGTTCTACATTTCAACATGCCATAAAATATATTCCACATTATTCATTTATCTCCTGGCTTTAAAAGACTGTGATGATTAGTGACAGAGAAATATGTCAGAAAAATACCAAATGTGAAGAAAACACAGATATAAACAGCTATAAACAGATACACGCTCTGCCTGATCCCATTTTCACTGCACAATTGGGCTCCTGGGTGTTGCTGGCACAGAATGGTCTACCCTTTGTCCATACAACAGTGAATGTCATATCTGGATGTTTTACAGTGGGGCAGATTCTGAGTTTCCAAGATAAGGATGAGAACAAGCTTTCCTTCACACACAGATCTCCTGCCAGCCCTTGGACCTCCACATCTCTGTAGTTCCCTTGTGAGGTTTAAATGCCAGCTTTCCTAAGGGCTGCAGGCAGAAAAGAGGTGTCCCAGCAGAGCTCAGACCAACAGCCCAAGCGCACCATATTACACCGCAGATGCTCAAGCCATGTCTCACACCGAGCGTTAGGTCTTGGGCACCTGAGTAACCTGAACTCTTGCTCTGGGGAAGAAACGAGGCAGGCAGGGCTGCTGAGCCCAGCGTGGCCCACCCCACAGCAATTTTAAGTGGTAGCTCATGAGCTTGGGAAATGTGGCCATTCCTGACTCGGCAGATTCCTCCCAGCTGTCTCCAGAGCTGACAGCATCACTCTGTGTGTTACAGGAGGTGTGAAGGATCTGGTCTCGTTGCTCCAAGCCCTACCTCCACACCGCAAACATGATGGCTCACCTCAAGCACCTCTGCCCTCAGTGTCCCATGCCTGTGATGAAGCAAAATTTACTTACAGATCTGTGACTCTGGAGACCTCAGCATCTTCTTCGATTCCTGCCATATGGTTTTGCAGTCCTCCTGGAGCTTATAAAACCGCTCCTTTCTCCAAGAGCCTGACTTCACTTTTAGCAGCTGGCTGCCTTTCAGGAGGAACTTCAGATCCTTGTCATCTTTCAGGCCTGCAGAGAAACAGTATTGGTAATGTAAGAGTTAACTCGAGAAATTATGTACATAGGGTCTTCCCTTCCACAGGACGCTAATCACAGACACAGGCAGACCACTGCAGTGCAGCCAGGTCTGGGGGTGACAGCAGGGCAGAGAGACCCAGAAATCTGCCATGCCACACTTTACACTCACAAAAGAGGCTGGAGCCTTGTAGATTTCTGAGATTGAGCCC
Organism: Dromas ardeola; assembly: GCA_013398915.1. Lineage (NCBI taxonomy): Eukaryota > Metazoa > Chordata > Aves > Charadriiformes > Dromadidae > Dromas > Dromas ardeola. The sequence goes on along the minus strand of VYZM01013938.1, from coordinate 178,630 downwards.
AAAGACTTTTGTACTATAATTCTCAGGTGGTTTACAAACATAAAATATCTTCTTCCCAGCAAATATAGTCTAATGTTAGGATGCAAAAAACGTCAACAAACCCAACAACATAACAGTAAAAGCAGAGGAAAGAAAGTTGTATAACTTGTAATTGGAGTACTGTGAGGAACTTTTAAGTGATTTCAAATCTATTCTGCGATAAATTTCCTTTGTGGAAACAGGAATACACAATGATATCTCTCTTCCTTCTCTGGGAAGCAGTCCCCTCCTATCCACATGGGAATTTTGAAGATCAGTGTCATGAAGCTTAGGACTTACGCAGATAAGTTCGGTGACAGGCAGCATCACATCAATAAGGTAGCAATAAGGTAGCAACCATGCTTTCCTCATTGCCCAGCTAGTATCCGAGAGGACCTTTATCTTTCTACTAGGCCACCACAATGCCAAGTAATAATAAACAGACTTTCTGGTTCCAGGATCTTCATATTTCACAACTTAGGCTAGATTCAGGAAGGCACTTAAACATCTAGGGAGGCCACAGGCGGACTTTGAAAATATAGATTTGGCATTCTACATGGTTTTGAATGTCTCAGCAGTGTATTGACTTCCACGTACCTAAATACCTTGGAGACTCTGTCCCTCAAACCAACCATTAATTACAGATCTGGAGCGTGTGGGCTGGGGAGGGTGAGAGCATGAAACACGAGAAACACATCCTGGGCTTTCTGTAATAAGCACCTTGCACCTCCCTGACATTGCATGAGAGGCTGGTTCAGAGCTGGTGAAACACCATTTAACTCTGTAGTACTGACAAAGCACATCCCAACTCAATGGGATTTTTGCTAACCTTATCTTGACAATGCAGATGAGATTGTCACTGATAACCACTTGGCCACTTGCAGTCACCTGACACTCACGTCATGGGCAATTTCCCAATGCTACAGAAACATAACGCGGGGTCGCACAAAGCAGAAACCCAGGTTAACTGATTTATACAATAACATTTATATCACAGTGTGGCATTCCCCTGTGACATTGGGCTTGCTCTTCTCTGGAAGATACAGCTGCCTTGAACTGTTGTTTTTTGAACAAGGCAATAAACTACCAAGCATCACTTCAGGCCTCCTTGAAAAACAAAACCAGCATGAGATCCAAGTGGTCAAATCCCCTCATTCCTGACAATTCATACAGGAAACTGAAATGCCAGGTGCTGCAGACCACCAAGGTGGGTCATGGTGGCAGCAGCAAAAAGCAGACCCATGAGTTTGTAACTGGGATACACCGGCCTAAAGAGAGCATTTTAGGTTGCCAAAGAAAGCTTGGCATCTCCATCAGAGATAAATATTAGGGGTGTCCGGCATCCACTCAGTGACCCGCTCACACGACCTTACCAGTTTTGCAGATGCCAAGGAGCGTGACCAGAGCTGAGCCTGGCTGAGGCAGCCAGAGTTGAAAGTGCCACAGTGGGAGCTGGGATTCTGAAAAGGTGCCTGTGGCCTCTCTCTTTCCTCTACATTCAATTAGCTATCTCATTAATTAAGTGTCTTCCCATGCTACAGCATCCCCTGGGCTTCTTGGCTCATGTCTGGTCTGGAGGTTCCCTAGAGGAGAATCTGAATGCTTCTTCCTCTGGAAACCTAAGAAAGAAACTCATGGAGAGAAGAAAAAAAGCCACCTTCTACAAAGCACAGAAGGGTGAACGATTGACCCCAGCTATGGGATCTGGGACACCCTCCTGAGTTTGCTGAGGTTCAAGCATACCCAGGGGTTGACAAGAGGCCAGACTGTCCAGAGGAAGGACAGGCACAACACAGCTTCACAGGTCCTTGGTCTCCTGAGTTGTGGTGTTGAGGCTTCCTCTCCAAGGCAAAGGTCTTCCAAGTGCAAAGAAGATAATACAGACTTCAGCCTCACTAACATCACTGTGGTACCCCTTAAGGTTCCCAGCAAGAAAAAAAAACTTCTTCCTTCTCCCTATTCACCCACAACATTTCTTTTCTGGGTCCCATACTCATTCGCTCTGCTTCTTCAGATCCCAACCATGAGAGACATCTTTATGAGACTAGAAGGAGGACACGCCATCCTAGGGTGACATGAGAAGGAAAGCAGGAAAACCATCAGTTCCTTTGGATGCCGGTGTGCATATATGTGTAATGAGAAATCCCTGTTAACTGGGGCATATTTCATTACACAGACACTGCATGCAGCATGTGTAACGTGTCGTGCTACCTGGACATCCCAAAGAGATGCACCAATGCAATAAAAGCAAATCTGGATGGGCACAGGCAGTGGCCAAGGGCAGATTTGTCTCCTCTAGGCTTGATTCACCCAGGTCAGGCACAAGCTGGAGCTTCATCCTGCTCCAGCACAGCTGGATCAGTGCATTACTGTGAGTCAAAACTCCCCTTCCTCTTCAGAGGATGCACCTAAGGGTTGAGAGCAGCCCTCCCACCCATCCTTGCCACTGTGCCCAAGGATGAGGCCAAGTTAAACGACCCAGCAAAAGTGGCCACTATACTTTGCAAGAGCGGGAGGGAAAGATAAAGAGGGGCAGTGCATGGTGAAAGCATGGCAAAGATCAAAGATGGCAGGGAGTGAGAATCAGAGGGCAGTGAGAGAAGCCAGGGAAGGGTTGGAGACAAGCTTGCCTCTAGGAGACGGCAGGTTTGTCCAGGAAAGGCTGAGAGGGTTGATCACGGGTGTCTAACAGCTCCGTCACTCCTTTGATGTGGGAGGCCTCAGATAGAGAGCAGTTACCTAGAGCTGACCTCTGCCAGCGGTGACCCCAAGTACTGACTGAACCACCCCACTGTGGGCCTGGAGGATGGAGGGGCATCCCCTTAACGCGGTGGACGTGCCTATTTCAGGCCTGCTCTGTGTCTGTCTAGCAGCACTTCAAGCTCAGACAGCTAAACTGGCCGGGAAAGAGGGCCAGTGTTTTGGTCCCTGCCTCCTATGCCCAGTCCAAGCACTGCCACAGACTCTTTAAGTGACCTTGGGTGAGTCACTTAGCGTCTCTATTCCTATCTACAAAGCATGAACATTTTGTTACGCCAGAAACGGAGCAGAAGATGCTCTGATCTGCTAATACAGGAACCGCAGCTGCACCCGTGATGTGCCAGTGGGACATTACTTTCAGTTGGTCGCTTGAACTGCTTTCCAGGAAAAAACACCATTTCCCAGCAGAAACCTCAGTTCAGGATTTATGCCTGAACCAGCTCCTGAGGATTTCTGCCTAACAACCCATGGAGATGAGGAGATTTGCTGTCCAGAGCTCCATCTCACAGCAATGGAAACTTGTATGAAAGAAACAAGAGTCATCATACATATACATCATTTAAAAAATCAAAAACACTCTGCAGCAGGACAAGGATATTGGTTTTCAACTATATAACAACAGTGGGCATGAGAAGCACAATCGCCATACTGAAACATGCCTAAAATCACTGCCTAAAACACGTGGCAAGACTGTGTCTTGCTTAGCATCCTCTGTGAAATACCAAATACATACTTGGCATGCAAAATCACAGTGTGCGTTTCAAGGGTCAGGCCCCCCCCTCCTCGCAAATTATCAATCACACACTTTCTAAACAGAATATATTTAGCGTGCAGTAATGTTCAGAGTGAAAATCATGTTTGGCAAAGGTAGGAGCGCCTCAAGCACGTACAGCACTGCAATAACCATGAAGTTAATATACTGCACTATGAAGCTTTGGACACTAAGACATCAAAAATGTTAACCTTTGTATTATCCATCTCAGGCTTATAGCAAGCAGGAATCACAATAAAACAACAGCTGTCAGGGTAGAAGCCAGGCTCTGAGTTCACTAAGGAGATATTTAGGATGATGTCTATAGAAGACCGTGATAATCCATATTTCTGCATTGCTCACTCGCAAATCTGCTGATCTGATATAAACACATTAATTACAACTGCTATAAAACAAGGCTCCTCCTGCCTGGTGTCCCTCTCCCACCTGGTTTAAGACCTGACATAACTCACGTTCACCAGTTTAAAGGACAGAAAGCCTTTCTGATAAAATTCAAAGAACTCATGTGGGTAAATGGTCATTTTCTCTTTCCACCTGCCTTCTGTAGCCACGGAAATCAAGGGACTCACATCCACTTGGGCTGTGTCTCCAGAGAGCAGGAACCAGCAATGAACCACACACAGAAGTTATGAAACTCCCTGGGTTTCCTGTTTCTTTTCATCTGCTTAATGCAGACCTCTGAGTGGTTCCTCAGGCTCTTATAGTAACTGGCATTACACCACTGAGAAGTCCTAAAATCAGGCAGGAAAAAGGCACTGCCTTCCCCAAACATCCTCAACCAGCAACAGTTCAGAAAGACCAGCAAGAGATTTGAAAAATGACCCTTTACCAAAGAGGTCCCACTTTCTTTGATGCCTCAAATGAAGCGGTCTACACATCTGGCGGGTGGTTACAGGCAAAGGAAAGGAAAAGAAACCTCAGGAGTTTAAAAATAACCTTGGAGTTGCCTTTAGGGTGGAGCACTGCCTCTGCGCAGGGAAAAGAGGCAGAAATGAAGCGGCTGCCAGCGTGTGGAAGTGCCGAGGGTCTGGTCAACTTGTCCCTTACCCAGCCTGGTGCCGTTCAACTCGGCCACTCTACGGCTCTGCTCCCGTAAGATGTTTTCCTCAGACACGCTGCGCTTGGGCTGCCTTCGGATGCACTGCATGATCCAGCGTGGGGCTCGGGGAGAGGTGTCGAGCGTCGGGAAGGACGGGGGGCCACGCCACCCCTGAGGGGATCCCTGCTCATCCAGGAGCCTCCGGCGTGCGCGGTGTCAAACGAGGCTCCAAGGAGGGAGCGGAGACAGCGGGAGAGCGAAGGCAGAGGAAGGCAGGGGAGGGCAAAGTCCAGCTGGGGGTGGGGACGGTGGGAAGTCTCTCCTGCTTTGCTCACCAGCTTCACAACACTGGAGGCAAAATTACACCGAGGCACCAGCCAGCAACTGCCCAGGTAGAAGGAACAAGTTTTCCTACAGTCATATGCCAGTGGGGTTTTATGCATCATTTCCAGGCTGGAGGACTCTCAAATATTGTTTGTGGCTCCTAATCAGTGCCTAGGGCTTTGTCAGCACAGCCTGCCCACAAATGCCTGGATCACGGAGAGCTTGGCTCCACCCTTTCTCTTCCGTGCAGAGCAGCTCCGTGCTGTTCCCACTGACATGAAGTGAAAAGGAAGTTAAAACACCTTTTTGCCAGGGCAAACGTAGCCCAAAAGCAGCTCGGAAACTGTGTTTTAATGCTTTTTTTTTTTCCACCTAGAGAAGAGCATTTTCCTAAGACTCTGGAGACTGCCTTCTCTGCCACCGATTTCCTGTATGACTTGGGTGAGTCACTTACCCTGTGTTTCTGCATAGCTCTGGGTTTATTCTTGTAATTCAAATTTATCCTGCAATCTAGTACAAGGATAAGCCCCCACCAGTGGTTAAACAAGTCACTGATTACACAGAATCAGAGAACAATTCAGGTGGGAATGGACCTCTGGAGATCTCCAGTTCAACTACCCACTCAAAGTTGGGTCACCCTCACAGGTAGACCAGGTCGCTCACAGCATTGTCCATGTGAGTTTTGGACGTCTCTAAGAACAGAGACTCCCCAGCCAACCTAGAGCCCTGTTCAAGAGCTTAAATGTTCTCAAAGTGAAGAATACGTTCGTTATGACCAGTATAAATTTCCTTTGCTGAAACTCATGACCGTTGCCCATTGTCCTGGCAATGCCTGGGACTGAAATCCATCTCTTCCCTAGCCATGACCCCTCTTGCAGTGAAATACCGCAGCTGTACTTATTAACCTATTCCATCCTAGGTGAGTTTACAGACCTTGTTATGGATTAGGTTTCTTGTCCTTGCCTTTGCTAGCTGCTGCCTTGCCAGGCAAGCCAAGGGTGAAGATACCGCAGGAGATGGAGTCAAGCTGTAGAACCAGTACATGCTCGAGAAACTTGACAGCGAACCATATGTCACCGTTTCTGATAGAGACTTAATCCAAGGCTCTCCATCACCAGCCCCCCATCATATTCAACACAGGTTGAATACCCTACCAACACTCACAGATAAGCACAAAGGACCGGGTTATTTGACAGCAAAAGGACAGGATCAGAGTCATTAATCGCTGCCATATGCCACATGTAAGAAACTCCCTGGGGACAAGGCAGAGCCATTGCTTGGCCTTGAACAGCAGTGTAACTAATAATGCCTTATTTACCTATATCAACTACAAATCACAAACAGCGAAGGCAAATAAAGACATTTTCTGGATGAGGCATTGCTGAACATGTTAGCCAGGCAGTCAGGAGGTGTTTGATGAAACACCTCCAGTCTCTTCTGAGCCCCCTGCACACGCAGGGGCTGGATGTCGGAGACATAATCCCTGCAGTGCTCCCCTGGGGGCTGGGAGCTTTGCTTTTGCCTGGGCTAGGAGGTAGGCACCATGATGTAATGGCTAGAGGATATTTATTAGCTACCAGACCCTGAGCACTTCCCGTATTTCACATTGTATTAGAAAGGACTGGTCTAATTAAAGGAGTGGGGAACAGAGTGGTCTCCTGTACTTGCCTTAGCAAAACAATTTGCTTCTGTGCACCTGCTCTCCCGTCCAGCAGCAGCCGGAGTCCCATAGGGATCAGTCTGAGAGCACACAGAGGCCCTCTGCTTCATTTTCTCATCAATTCCTAATAAGCAGTGCCAGTGACAGCACTGCTTGGAGCTTTCTGGGCCCTCAGAGGACGTTTTACTGTACTTATCCCTGAAGTTTGCCTACACACAAAGCATGGTGGGATCAGCATTCACCGAGTTTAAATACTTCTCCAGAACAGCAATGTGCAAGTTTTGCCATTGTGAGGGCTTCAGAGATGTGAGACAGTTAAAATCAGTTTGGTTTTAAAACAAAGATGAGATCATCGGGCCAGAAATGTCCTGCTTTGGGAAACAACAGATCTGGATGTATTCTGGTCTTGAGGTCATTTAAAGACAATGTCACATCTCATAGATGAAGCCTGACAGATAAATGTGACGCTGTGGGTTACATAGCATTGCTTATTGATGTTACATGATGCTGCTCTGGTGCTGGAGGAAGTGATTCCTGCAAATGGCTTAGGGACAAATTCTCCAACCCTTATTCACTGCAGGTAACACCTGACTGGGTCTGAAGCCTGCAAACACTCAAGCATGCAATTTTACCCGTATGACCAATCCCACTGAAATCAATGGCACAAGTCACGAGTGAAGTTATTCACGTCCCCATGCCCAGGATCGGGGCTGTGCTAATCATCCTATTGATTCCAGCTGGATTAGTCATGGAGCAAATGGTAATCGATGTGAATGAGGATGTCAGAACATGGTCCCAAAGTCAGCAAAGTGCTTTAATAGCCAGGAAACAGGCACTTGAGACAGAAAGACTCTAGAGTCTGGTAGGAAATGGGCTATGTGAGAAAACTATTAATGCACAGGCTGCTTTTCAGACAATTTTCCAAAATGAATTAATCTCCATCACATCCTTATACAAAGGAGCTAAGGAAACACTATTGCCACTTCACAAAGGAAGAAGCGGGTTGGTTTTGAGCTCTTTGGAGCTAGACCCATCACTGCCACGTTTGGGCAACACCAAAAGTGGTGTAACCCTAATACTGATCATAGCCTCTTTACACCACACTGACACAAATGACATGCCAGAAGTCAGTTGCTGATTTGCCCAGTCTTGTGATAATTTGGGACTGGAATGAAAATACCTGTGCTGGTGATGACCTCACCACTTCCCCATTGCATCATGCACATGCTGTAAATTACTCTGTAATGACAAGTAATGCCTATGGCAGTTACAAAACACATAACACATGTCATTTTAAGACAAGATTTTCCCACTAAAGAAGCTAAAGGTTGTGCCTTACTCTGCATTTGTTACCAAGAGGAAAAAATGGGTTTATTTTATATGATGCCATTCTTTGAAGAAATACTGTGATTTCATCTTCCCTCCCAGGGAAATTCAATGGAATTATTTTAATAAGAGTAATAGCAAAATCAAAGTATCACTGCTTGTTAATGAACTACAGTGCCTGTCCCTACATATTCCTAGGCCTCAGCAAACATGAGAACATGCAATCCAGGTGAACGCAGAATCAGTGAGAGTTTGGAAAAGCTGTAGTTCAGCTGCTCTGTAGTAACACGACAACCTTCCGTCACTTGTTAGGGTGATGGAGCACTCAGACACTGAGGTTCCTGATGGTAAATAAAGTGTCAGGATTACTTTTGCACACCTAGTATAAGGACTGTTGTCAGTGCAGCAGCTGCTTGGAAATGAGTACAACCAGCTGCAGCACTGGGCAGTGGCTGCTGTTCGGAAAAGCAGAGAACCTGTCAAGTGACAAGGATTTTGTTGGTTTCCCCCGTGCTTTTGCAAATCACTGATGTTACTTGTGAAGTGCCTCTGTAGAGTTCCCTTTTGTCATCTGCCATCACCCCATCCAACCTGGGTTTTATATCAGCTCTTTAGCAGCCCTGTGCCTGGGATCAGTGTGGTCCCAGAAATGGCAAGTTGTTTTCCAGCTGAGACCCTGACAGAGGACAAGACAGCAAGGCTCCTGCCACATCTGCAGGCTCCCACCTGCCCTGCCTTTCCCTCTGGAGACCATTCTTCACTTCATTCATGCCCTCTCACATCCCACCTGTAGACACGCTGCTCTTTCCTCCTTCCTTGCTACGTCCAGGACAGCACTCGCCCCTCTCAGCTTTATTCTCCCCAGTCACGCCTCGCATCCTCCAAGGACCAGGCCTTGCTGTTGGCACAGGAGAGCTTGAGAACAGCCAGTTTCTCACCACCAACAAAAAATGCCAATAGCTCCTCTACACCAGCACTCCCCCTCTTGCTCCCTCCGGTGGAGTAGGGACCAGGGAGTGGGTGCTGAGACCATAAGCATCGGTGCATCTCTGGCCAAAGATGCTGCTGCTTGTTGACAGTGGGCGCATCTTCAGTGTATGTGGTATGTACCAAGTTCCACCTTGTGGTGACACTGAGAATGGGCTTCTCCACAAAGCCCGTGGCAGTATCAGCAAGCCTCCTTCTCTTCCTTACATTGGCTTTTCTTGCACACTCTAGTTCCCTTCCAGGGTGCTTGAGAGGTCCTGCTAAGCCGGAGTAGGGTGTTTCATATAGGAGGAGTTCTCCCCAAGTGTTCTGTTGCGGCTGTTCTTCAAATCATTGCCTAAAACCTTCCTCCATCAGCATGTTAGCAAGAAGCTGTATGATGGGCAGGTTTCTGGTACACCGAGATCAGCACTGTCACCCTGCCCAATATTTCTTAGCCTCACTTTCTCTGTGTATCCTTTGGATGTCTCGCCTTGTCCACAAGGTCTCTGGGAGGAAAACAGTCCCTTCTCCAGCTCTGCTCTGACCAGTCCATGCAGGCTAGCCATCTTTCCCCAAAACAGGCTGGCTATATCCAGACTGCCTACTGGGAAGGACTGCAGACCCATGCCATCACCCGCATCATGCTATGTGCTAGCTTGCTACGGATCAAAACCATGCCGGAGAGTGTATTGGCAGTTAAAAGGTGCAGAGCCCTGGCGCTGGTTTCTATAGACAAGCCAGGCTGCCTGCTCAGACATTTCACAGATGGTACAAATTGTGACCTTTATTTGTGAATATCTTCATAAATCTTTCTGCCAGTCTGGGTCACTCAAAGGGCATGGAGATCCATGCACAGCACTGGCTGTGACCCATCAAAAGCTACTGCTGTCTCCCTGCACTCTTGACGAAATGCAGGTAAAATGCCTAACTGAAGTTCATTGCACTCGGGAACTCAAAACCAGAACGAAGGTTTGGTTCAGTCCTTCCACTGGTACCTCCGTCAGGGTGCACATAGAGATCTGGCTGCAGAGCAGGAGGCATTGAAACAAACGCTGGCTTGCAGTAAATTATAGCTTTTCCAGTAGCCAGTGTGAAAAGAGTGGGAAGAATGTAATTGAAAAGAAGGATATCAATTTGATGGATAGGACCAGCACCAACAGCACTCTGCAGCTTAGTTGCCTAACTCCTAAGTCATTGTCCTGATTTGGGTTTCTGGGCACATGCTGATGAAGGTGTTCTCCTCATAAAACCAAAGTCAATTGTAGGTGGGTCCCAGCTTCATTTTTTTTTTAAGGCCACTTAACAGCTTTTCTCACATTTTCTTCAGGAGCTGAAATTTCTTCCAGAGACGAAATGCTGATCACTCTGATTATTCTTTAGCAGGGCGAAATTTGTGCAATAATTAAATTGCACAACTGAATTATGCAAAACTAGGGAAAAAAAACTTTTTTCCCCCTCAGTGATTTATCTGGAATTTCAGCACTCTGTAACTTTAGCCAAAAACAGCCAACGAGACTTGTGTGGTATCTCAACACAGGGCTTTAAAAGGTACTCATGAGAGGGGCAGCCCGAGGTGTGAGAATTCCCACACACATATTGTCTAAACTGGGTCATGTAAGGTGTGGAAGTATCTTGGTTTAGAAGAAACTGTGGCAAAATCTTCTCTACCTGCATAAAGAAAAAGAGAAACCTCTGTGTTTGAGCAGGGTCTGCAGCCTTCCATTCTGGTGGGCTTGACTGAGTAAGGACTGAGACCCTCCACCCACGGTAAGGATCCAGGAAACGCATGGGCTGGGGGTTAGTCTCGCAGTATTTAGATATCTACAGTGCACTATAGACAAAGGACCAGGAGAAGACAGGGTACAATTCACCTGTCTAGATCCCTATAAGCTTAAAATTTCTTGCAGACACCTACATTTAGCCAGCTGAATCCAATCCTGGATGATCAAATCAACAAATACTTGTCTGCAGCTTTCCTTCATAAATACCTATTTTTATTTTTATTTTTTTTATTTCCCTGTAAGGGAAACTAGGGAAACTATACTTTGCTCCCATATCATTGACACCTTTGGCTCCCAGAGCTGCCCAGCCAGCCAGCTGAGTTTCCAGATCTTCCACAAACCACCTCGTCCCCACACATATCTGCCTCTTGCTTTTCCCCTCTAGTTGGCTGTATCTTTTCATTTCTGCTACCTGCAGCAGTTTTCCAAGCGACTACATTTCCTTCTTCCTCCTTTCATTTCCTCCTTAAAATCTGTTTTTCCCCGAGGATCCTCTTGCCCTGACTCATGTGCTTTTGGGTGTGATGTCGGGGCTTTGCACACCAGCAACAATCTCAAAACCAACTGCAGGCTTTAGTTTTACTAAAGACATTGCTCAAATTGGAAATTTGGCAGCTTTTGTGTCAAAATAAAAAAAGACTCCAAATGAATTGTACTTGTCCTGCCTGAAAAAGGGACAAGTTGCACGCTTAATGCACTGAGAAGTGCCAGTATTGCAAATTCTTCTGCACTACTAGAAATGCTATGGCTCAAAAAACTCTCACATAACACATGAGAGACAATCTGCATTAAGTGGGGTGTGCTGGGAATATTTTGTTTTTAGGAAAGGAGATCAAAGTCACCAGCTGCTTCAGAGCAGATCCAATCTGATCCCAGGTAATATTATCTCCACTCTTGGAGGGTGGAGCCCAAAAGGAGCCTCCTCAGAACTCCCAGCTAAGAAGGGCAGGTGGAGATGATTCATTTGGAAATTCAAATCTAGGAGAAGTTAATTCCTGGGACTGACTGACAGAATAAACAAGGAAATGTCCTGTTTCATATGATTTTACTAACCCTTCCCTGTTGATTCTCATGCTGGGCTGAGGCAGAGGGCATTCCCATAACGGGGCTGTGGCATTCCCTGCACAATGTGCACAGTGTCTTGGATGAAAAAGTCAGTGTATAAGAATAAGGCATAGTACATATTAGCTATTCTATAATGCGTGCAAGCACAAGGGCTCCCAGTTCAGAAACAAACCAACTTAATGAGGCAAGAGAAAGATTATTAATAGCCCACAGAGTCTAGCAGATTCATTGCATACTAAATGTAGATGATCCTTTACAAAATAAGCGACAAGAAGCTCATCCAGCTGAATCAAACACATTCAAAAGAAAAGGCACAGACCACTAAATCACAGCAACTACTCTGGCTCTGCAAATAAGGGAGCATGCTCAGTTTTCTTCCCTGAACTCAGATCTCCATCCAAATGCAGAGTAAACAAAACTCTACAAACTTTTCAGAAACTCTCATCTGTACTAATACCAGCTTCTGCTACCAGAAGGTATCTCAGGTGTCTCCTAGCTGTTGTCAGATATTTTACTGAGACTAAACCACGTGTCTGTGGTTAATTCTGACAGTAAATACAGATGTTCTATCTATGTTGGAAAAAAAAGAGTGAAAACAAAAGAAAGAAACTGAGTTTCAACATACGGCCACAGACAAAACATGTCTATAAACCATATAGTATCTGAGAAATTTCTGACAAACTACATATCACATGTCTGATCCTGCTAACAAACAAACATGTGAGCAACTTTGCTTGTCTAAGTAGTCTGGCATTCAGAATGACTTTGGCACTTGTGTGTGTTATGTGTTAAGGAATTTCACTAAATACTTTTTTAAAAGCTGGGCTCGTTCAACACTTGTGTATTTTTCTGCCTGAGAGAAGAAAATAGATTAACAAACAGCCACTGAAGTCTTCTTGATTCCTAACCCCAGAAGACTAAATATTCACTGAAAAATGACACACAGCCCAGAATAGGAAATATTTTAATAGTTCCAGATGTATTCCTTAGCCTTCTTTCCCCAGTGGTTGTACAATGAATGAGATAGCTACAAAAAGTGTAACATTAACCTCTGTTTCACCTTCCTGTCAGATTTCTAGCATCTGGGGAAAAAAAAAGAGGGAAGATTTCTTGAGCCTGGGGGAATCTTTTCACATTTCTGCTGGTAATGCTAAACTGATTACGTTTATGGTCAATAACTTACTGCTTTATGAGTTGGGGTTTTTTTAATAGCTCATCTATGGTAAGAAAGCATCTATCTCATGAAAAGAAAAAAAAAAAAAAGCATTGTAGACTTTTCCCATTTCTCTGGGATCACAATAGCCCATTTCAATCTGTAGCTATCACAGTCCTGAGTTGTTTCTGCTCATCAGAGTAAGTAAAATACAATGAAGAGGTAACAAATCAATCTATTAAAGTCAGACCAGGGAATAAGGGCTACTTCATTACCCTGTCTATCAGACAAGCCTCCCAGCCTTGGTACCAACTGAATCTTCTTAAATCTCACTTGCTGGAATGGCAGAGAGGATTTCTTCTTTTTCAGAAACATGACTTAATTTGCATTTAACATTTATAGCATCCTGGGGACAGACCCTGAGCTGAGGTGGTTTATCCTAGCCCTGCTGTCTTCACCAGAGCCCAGAGAGTTTACTCAGTTGAGCATCCATCCCACTCTCAGTTTCACCATAAAGGGGAGGAGATTTGGATCAACTTTTCTGGACTTTCAGAAATCTATCCAGCCAACACACCCTTCCTACCAACACAGCTAAACCCATTAACAGAGAAAAATCTGTCATCTCTCTCTGTAACACCAAGTAAATGCTGCATTACTTCCAAATGACAGAATGGGCAGGCAAAGGAGGAGGGCGAAGAGAGGAAGAAAAATAAAGCTTTTGGACAAGATAAGAACTGAAATGCAAGGACATTTCTACGGACTTACTATTGCAAGCGAGGAAAGTGCCATTCGATTCCATTGCTGCAAAACAAGCCGATGTGCAGCAGCAGAAAGGGCTCCGGGAAACAGCTGTGCCCAGATGTTAGCGCTGGCCCCGCGGTGGAAGCCAGACCTGTGAGGCTCCCCCTGCTCTCTGCTCCAGTAATCCCCAACGTCAGCTCCCTTCGGAGAGGCCTGCTCCTTCCCCTTGGCTAGAAATGCCTCTTTGCTATGACTCCTCATTTATTTCTCTCCCGCATCCGCACGCCACTGCCTGCCCAGCGCATCGACTGAGGCCAAGCGCCCAAACCCCAGCGCCGCGCTGGCCCTGGCTCCTCCCCGCTGAAATCTGGCGTCTTCACCGCTGGCCCAGCCTCCTGCTTTTGCTACCGCTGCAGCTTGACAACGATGCCTCTTTTCCTGTTGCTGGCACATTTTCACGCTCCTCTTCTTTCCGGCAAGGCTTCCAGAAGGCATCGAGTGCTGCAAATCTGTCCTCTGTGGTCCTCAAATCAAGGAAAGGGCCTTAAACAGTAGCCAGGGATCGGAGTGTAGGTCTCAAGGGCTTTTAGATACTGGGAGGGGCATATTTCTTTTCACAGGGAAAAAAAAAACAAACAACAGGTCAGAAATTGCCAATGTAGAAATAGAAGCTGTATCCGCAACCACTCACAGAGGCATGAGCTTAAAGCAGGAGAAAAGTTACAAGCTTTGCTTTTGAGACAGCGAGACAGAAAGCAGAAAAAACTGCATTGTCCTGAGGCTTTTCCTGAGTGGAACTTACTTCTTCCACTCTGTCCCCTACTCTTGAATTAGATATTTTTTAAGGATAGAAAGACGATGCTGGCAAACAGCGAGGGGAAAAGAAAGGGAATCCAATGTGAGAAAATAAAGTTTCCCTCTACTTGAATGTTTGGGGGAGGTTTTCAGTTATTGTTTTGCTGTTGTTTATTTCTGTTTCTGGTTATTTAGGTTACCTTGATGCAAACAATTGATGGAATTGTTGGCAGATTCAAAGCCCTCGCTCCTCAGCAGCTGTAAACCTGGCAGCTTCACTAACAGAAGGGAAAAGTCCCTCTCTGATGGTGACAGATCTCGGAGGCACATCATGAAAAATACTTTGGGACTAGGACTGTTTGTCCCTCCCTGCCAGGAACTGGGCTGCTCCTTTGAGAGCCCAGACGTTGCTCTCAGCTTTACAGTCCACAAATACCAGGCTGCTGCCACCACCCAAGGAAAACTGCCCTAATATAGCAAAACTCCTCTGTGCTAGCACAAAGCTAACAAAACCAAACAAGTGGAGCAAATAAAAAGCAGTCATTTCATCCCATCATTTCTCAAAATCCCACCTTTCTACCTCACGGCCACCAGCATAGCACAGGGGGGGGCTCACACTTTGTGAAGGGCCCAGGAAGGAGCATCCCTTCTGCAAACCCACAGACAAGGAGACATTACTCAGACAGGGGCAAAGTGTTTGGCAGCAAGGTCAGTTGCTGGCAGGACAGCAGCTGGAGGCACCCAAGAGATTCCTTGTACAGCCTTAAATCCTCAAGGCAGGGGGATTTCTGGAGGACATCACCAAAACCTGTCGCCCTTTCAGCTGACAGGGAAGAGCACTGGAGGGAGTGTACAAGAGGCTGGCAGATGAGTCAGCCAGACTGGAAACTCCAGTAAAGCCGAGGTGATGAGAACACTGTGGTTTTCACAAAGGAGGAAAAGTGGAGAAGGGCAGCTTGAAAGTGGTGACGGCAAATAGCATTATACTAACTCCTTCGCTTTTGTGTATATCACATCCCATTGCGTCTTCACATTGCCTAACACAAGCCCCTCAGTTAGAGACGTACCAGCCAGCATCCCTATGCCCTCTGTGGCAAAGCGGGGAGATGTAAGAGAGCTACGTTCTCTTACGGACCATATTCTGGATAGAACCACTTCACAGCAGCCCAGGACATGACGGCACCAAGACATGACCATCACTCCCCTGCACCACAGTGAACACCACTGTGATTGCACTGGCTGGTGGACAGAGCACCGTCACCAAGTGAGACTCAGTTTCTCTGCCATCATTCCTTGAGATCTGAAGATGATCCCCGGCATTTACTCCTTCACGACAGCCCACTGTATCTTCTTGTCCTTCCTTCTTGCCATGCTGCCTTCTCCATGATGTAGCAGAAGTGGTAGCAGTAACGGTGCCTGTCACCATTCACTATTCACCAAACCTTGCCCAAATTTTCACTTTTCCCCATTACGCTTAGTCTCTCTGCTTCTGTACGTGTCCAGAAGCATCACCATTTGGGCTGCTCTGAGCACTGTGGCACCTTTCTGCCACCTTAAGCTAAGTCATCACCATTCCTAAATCCTTGATGGGCTTCATGTAGTATGTGTGCTCAGAGCAGGCCCGGCACTTCCAGACAGCCTTGCCTTCCTTGCATTCATCAGAAAGTACAGTCACTATCAGAGCCACTGATGCCCTGCAGCAAACACCCAGAAGCCGAGATCACACAGCACAGGTCTCATCGGAGCCCTCTTTCAGAAGGCAACAGTCGTTTTAGCTGTATTTCTGCATGCACACCATATGCACTTGAATTCCCTTCCCTTTGCATTGTTGAAACCAATATATGACCAGAATAACAATGAAACCAAAGTGATGTGAGGAGCTACTGGGCTCCTGTGAGCTGCGGAAATCCTACTAACAAACAATATCCTGAAAATAATACAGGAGTTTAAGAATGTCATATGAATCAAATCTCTGATCCTCATTTTGGATCACAGCATTTATTGTATTCCTTCTCTGGTTTGGATTTTGGCAGATCTAAAAGGTGCAAGGTGCAAAGTGGGATTGCCCTCTGCCTAGTTAAACCAGCATCACAGCTGAGCGCCAAGTTTAAAACTGGTGATAGATTTGCAGAAAGTCGGCGTTCATCTGGAAGCCCTAAGAGAGCAATTAATTTTATAACCAAATGTGTAGTTAAGATAGGCTGCAGCTGACTGTTGCTGTATCTTTGCTTATTTTTTAAAAGCTGTCTGAATTTTCTGACTGCCTCTTCCCTGTTCTGAATACAGCTCTTAAGCTCTATCCACCAACTCGCTCACAACCAGTTTTGTGATCTTCGAGATCAAACCAGGATTTGAAGGGGAGAGTTCAGTATGGTTAAAATTAAACAGCACTTCTTTGTGCACGTTGCCTCTACTTACAGCAACAATACTGTTGCTAAGGGTCAAAGTTAAATACATACAATTTATTCTGGGCAGATCGGTCCCGGCATACGTAAGATGGCATTTCAATACCTCTTTTAAGGATCCCAGGTTTGTCTTCTCTGCTTTAAAAATTAACTTTTATAGTGAGATAACAATAGAATGGTAAAATCTTTTATTTTATTGCAAGGTAACTGAGCGAGATGATTGCGTACTCTCTGCCCATGCTGACTTAGCTCTATTTATTCCTAGATAAAATTGCCTCCTCCAGGATTTTATAGCAGGTGAGTTAACATGCACTGATTGTTTCACAGGAGGAACACACCTTTTTAGCAATGAAGACAAAACCTAACAGAAAAACCTGCTCTCCTGAATACCACAAATACATTATAGATTACAAGGAGGGCTGGATTTATTCCCTCTCGACTCCTGTGGACACCACCCACAAGCAGTGACTTCACCGCTGAGCCCAGCTTGGTGTCTCCCAGTTTATCGCATGCTGCCAGTAATTATATTTAATGGCTCTTAGGAAGCCGCTTTATTTCCCTGCCTTTGTTGTCATGGATTTTAATTCCCAAATCATCCTGCAGGCTGAAGAGGAATGTGAGGGATTCCCTGTGGCGTCTCAGCCATGTGTCTCTTCGCCTTTCCAGTGTTCCTTGGAGTCAGGGTCCTGGTTGCCCACGGCTGTACCTGGACGTAAGCTCCTCCTCACTACCTTCTCAAAAGGAAGGCAAGGTTGGGGTGAAAAAGTAGAATACCAATAAAAATAAAAATGATAGGATAAGGGCATGTAAATCAAGGAGAGGGGCAGGCAGTTGTTGTAGGGCTTCTTGGCCTTGATGCACAGGGTTTGTTCTCCTTGTTTGCATGGGTAGGAGCTACAGGATGGGTCCCATATGCAGAATAATGCATTAAAGGGAATATTTAGAAATGCCAGTGCAGGAGGCAGAGGATAGGGAAAGACCCGAACTCTACTTCGCAAAATTTTCTCAGGTGTGGAAAGAAACCTAGACATGGCAATCACCCAAGAAATAAGCAACCTGTTATTTTTTTGTCCCTTTCTCCTCAGTCTTTCCCCTCCAAGGGAAATTCTCCCGTGTGGCTCTGGCACCCAGGAGGGAGGGAAAGCACAGCTCCTCCATCCTGCTCCCAGCCCTCCCAGCCGCAGGAGAGGGCTCTCAGGGCTGGAGGAGGGACCAAGATTCTGATTTCTCAGTCACACTGGAAAGGGGTGCAGGGAGGATGCATTTCTTGAGCAGGAGTCTCTGAACAGGAAGAAGCCAGAGGTGCTGTGAGATCCTCCTTGTGGCTTCTCTCTGGATTATGAGCATATGGATTTGCTGCACAAACACACCTGTGACAGCAGGAACTAAGGACCTGCTGCTCCCAAGTTGCTCTCGGGGTGGGGAGATGAGGCTCCTGCGAGGTGGAGAGGGGAGGAGAGGACGTATCGCAATACGTGCATCATCCTCTCGGACTATCACAAAATGCCTTTTCTCAGTCCACAGCTTCAGGCTTATGCCAGTGACAGTGTGACAACTCCGGTACCCCCAGATCCTGATTAAAGGAGGCACAAAGGCCTCACAAAGCCCATTTTGCTCCTCAACCTCTTTAATTTGGCTCATCCACAGCCCAGACTTGGGCTCAAACACCTCACAGCAAAGATGGGAAGAACTGAGCCACACTCATCTCTTTGCTGCAGCTGTTTAAGACAGGCCTTTTCATTGCACCAAATCACCTTCCAGCCAAAGAGACTCAATCACCAAAGAACGCACCATCAGACAAAGGCAATTCCATTTCAAATGAATAGCAAACCCCAAAACCTGCTTTGGGCACCCTGTTCATACCATCATTTTCTGAGCCCATCAAGAAGCAGAGTCTGGGCATTTCTAGGCCTGGAGACAGGCGGTAGGATGGGCACGGCCTTCCCAAAGCAAAGCTGCCACTTTCTAAAGAGTGTAAGGTAAGCGCCGTGGTATTTTACCAAAGGACAAGTCCTAAAGCCAGGACACACCTTCATTAACCCACTTGCTCTCTAGCCATATAAGTGAGCTTGAAAGGAGCCAAATGTTGGCCAGGCTGGGTGAGGAGCCTGCCTCCTTCTGCAGCCCACCTTCTAACACGTGTCTACACAGCTTGCCAAAATCATCAGCTGAACTGGAGTTGTGCAAAGTCAAGGAGAGCTCCCTTTTCTCGCACACCTACACCCTTTTGCATTCTCCTCCTTTGTTTGTGCACACACTGCCCAGCCCAGGCAACAAAGAGCCTTCACAGGGTTCAAAGCCAAAAATGTTCGCAGGCTGCAATTCAACAGCAAACCACAAATCACAGCAAACCCAAAGCAAAGCAGTTTACCTGTCTCCACTCGGAAAGCATGACTCAAGTGTTGGTTTAATTGTACACAGTGGAAGGAGTAGCTTTTCATCTCAGAGGAATGCTACACCACCTGATTACCAAGTATTTTCTGTGGAGAAGATGCCTCCTGGCTTCCTCTGCCCTTCAGACTTTCACACACACCCTCCTCATCACACAGAAATGTTCCCAACCGCCTCTCCCAAAGATAACAGCAAGGTGCTTTGTTTGCTTTGCAAAAAGGACTCAGGATTTCTGCCACTGTGACACAGCAGGAGTGTAAGAAGCATTTGGGGGTTACATGGCCAGCAGGGAGCTTTGGTAGCCACGTGTTTGGGTTTCTTTTTGTCAGCAGGAGAACTACTGAAACCAGCACAAAAGAAAATGTCATATTAAATAGACTTCATGTGAATGCAGAAGCGGGACAGGAATTTTTCAGATAATTCTGTTATGGTCTGGCTGCTCATTGAACTGTTTTTTCATGTCTTTTCCCAGTCCATTTACTGTTTTAGATAGGGTGTCTTACCATCCTCAGATCATCTGTTCTCTCTACATTGAACTATCATATAAATAAGTCAATAACAAATGGACAGCAAAATGTAAATGCCTTTTACATTTTGGGGTCTGCTCATTGCTCTTATTAAATAGTCTATATATCAGTTTGGAAGGCCAGATCCAGTCACCCTGATGACTCACCTTTTGTAAAGGTATCATTACTCTTTTGTTGTCCCTATTGTCTTTCATTAGGTGGACACAGTTCTTGTTGACAACAGGTTGTACTCTGTGCCTATGCAAGATCTGGGATTCAAAGGACTGATCCTACCACTGAGTTTGCTCCACCCAACATTTACCTATCAGTGCATTTTCCCAACACTGACACGTTTCTGGCAACTGATGGTCCTTCACTTCCAAGAAACACGTTGCAGCGTGGGGAAGATCAGCCTCACGGCTTGTCAGGAGCTGGCGGAGCTCAGCACCTCAGGAAGTCAGGTTCCCTTAGGAGATAAATTAGAAAAAGCTGAGGAGTGGGATTTATGACTCTGCAAGAACAGTGAGATTATTGGGTTTGTGGATGACTCACTGGACAAAGTAATTCACTGAAGTTTATAAACTAGGCTGGAATGGAATTAACACAACACAGTATCATAAAGTTCAGAGAACAAGTAGGGCAGCCAAATGCCTTGTTTATCACCACAGACAGCTGTGCCAAAGTATCTTCAGCCTGAATGATGTTGATGTATACATCTGCATTTAAACCATTTATTGCAACAGTTACTCCCATTCAGAAGAGAAGTACATGCCCACAGGAAAAAGAAGCAACAGATGCTGGGATACGTAAAGCTAAACCTGCTGCTGGCATAATCCCATACAAGTCCCATTAAAATTAATGAGGTATTTCTGCTTGAGCAGAAGATAAATTTGACTTACTAAGCTAGAAATACGCCTACCTGACTGTACATATTAAGTTTTTGGACGGGTTTTCCTTCCACTTAGTGTAAGTAATCAAGAGCAGCTCTAACCACCAAATAAAGCAATAAAACAATCAAAAGAGTCATCCATTACTGTACTGGTTGCACATAAAGACTTAAAGAGTTACCAGCTCAACAAGTCCCAAATTGTTTTCAGACTGAAACATTATATGAAAATAGAGGAAAAAGCAAGCTTATGCATAAGATTTGGCAATAAAAGACCTAGATTTCTCTAGTTATTCCAAAAAGCTCATTATAACTCTAGGAATTTCAGTATAAAGGAGACAAATAATTTGACCTCTGTCCAACAGTACTAGGTATGATTTAGACATCTCACTAATTTTGTCTTTGGACTGATTTTGATTTGTGTTGGAAGTTTTATTTCATATTGGTTTATCTAATTTCTGTCACTACAGGGTAGATTTATGAGTGGTTGAGAGTCATTTGTGTGCATTTCTACGCTTTAACAAATTTAGGTTTAAGTGAGCCTTCTAATGTTGAATTCCTTGACTTTACATATTCTGATTCTGGGATAATGAAAATGTCTTTACTGGAGAGCTAAACAGAAAAGTACATTTAGTCTTAAAGACTTATTGGCAAGATTTTTTTGGGGGAGGGACGACCCCAGGGACTTCTTTTAAAGTTCTGAAAAGCTCATCTTCTAACAGTGAATGAGAAGCTCAAAGAAAATGTCATGCATGCTTCTCATCAGCTTCTCAGTTCAGTGCATCAGTAAACAGCACAGATCAGCCACACGATACTAGACAACTACATATGATTTATAATTGTGTGAATGATTTAGCAAATCTAACCATTAATACGACGTTAATGTTGCATGAATGAGAAACAATAACCTAATTGGGGAACGTAGTAATGTACTAGACTTTATGGTATGAAAACATTACTTGGAGTGGTTATCACCGTTAGGAAAGAAGAACAAGTGGGAGACTGGTCCCAGGGTCCTGCCACTTTTATCCATTCACGGGTCCTTGTGATATATCCCAGATTACAACGGAACTGAGACACTGGGCCTCACAACCACTAACATCCAGGTTAGCAAGCACATTTCTAACCTGCAAAGACCACAGTCATTAGGCCAAGTCATCTGCTATCAGGAATGCTTGACACCCATCTCTTCTTTCTTGCACCGTTGCCTCTTTACAGCCAATAGCACTGGGGTATACAAGTTAAGTATGGAGGAGGGTTGATGATTAATGTCATAATGGTTCCTTTTAATATACTTCATCTGTCAGCTTAATTCTCGGTAACTGGGATAATCACAATAATTAGATGCAATTGTTCATATCATTACCTAATTGCAGCTTTTTTCAGTGTAGCCAATTCACATGAATTTTAAATGCAGAGAAACTATGGAAAGGCTGAATTACACCTACATTTTAGAAAATCTTATTACGTATAACATTGCCCCACAAGTTTAAATCGCACATGATGGTCTTGTGATTCCAGAGTGTACAACACAGGTAAGCAGTGATGTTACAAGTGAGGCGTTTTTATTTCTGATCCCAAAGAGTTAAAACTACAATTCACACAGGCTCAGTGACATCAGAGTTCCCTCCACCCCCATCTGAACAATTCATGCAGAGTACGAAAAGGTTCTTGAATTGCTAACATCTTCAGAGAAAATGTTTATGCTGAAAATATGCAAGGAATTCCTGTGTCTCCCAGAGTCCTAATGAATGGCCAACATTTTTGGTGTTAATTTATAATCAGCCATGTTCTTTGAAAAGCCAGACATGAGATGAAGAGAAAGCCACATACTGAAATCATCTAGGACCAAAAGAAAAAAAAAGATCAGACAAGGTGACAATTTATTACTAGATTAGTTTTTAGATTAACATGTTTCCTAAATGAATAAAAGGATGAACTTGTAAAATCTCAGCAAATGTATTCAAAAGGAGTATTCATAACCTCTAATTTAGCTTCTTTTAGTATCTAGTTTCATTGCATAAGATGAAAGTTACCACAGCTCAATAAACTGTCACTGAAGAGAGGGAAGCCTTTGAAAAGAATGAGGAGGACCAAATTAAGATGCTGAAGTATCTCAAAATCAACAGAGTAAATACCCTTCAGAGAGGTAGTGTTCTAAGTCTGAGATCACAGGCTATATCTTTATTACAAAGGGAATAATGAACCTTTGCTTTAAGTGCAAAGTAGAACTTAGGTTTATATACAAAGGTGCAACACCTACTTCCAAAATTACACATTTATACTCCTGATAGAATCAAATGCAGCCACATATCTTTGGCCAGTGGTGTTATTTGGATTTTTTAAAAGAAAACACTAAGGGGATATCAGAGTGCAGAAAGAACCATAAACGTTGCCCATTGAGGAAGTATTTTATTATTTTTTGGTGCCTCCTCATCAGTTCTGCGAGCCTGCTGCAGCCAAAGCAAAGAGATCAAATGAGTCATTTCCTTCCTGCTCCTGCTGCAGGGCACCTAAACCAGCAAAGCCTTCACGCAGGCGTGCATCTCCTCCGATTGTAGGAGACCTGGTTTGTGCAACTGTGTGCAGACGTGCCTGTGGGAACAATACCCGGAAATACAGAGCTATCCAATTGCTATTAATAAATACTACTGGGATCACAGCAACAAGCTTGTGGGCCATACAAGAACCAGAGAAGAAAACCCTGAAGCCTTGCCTTTGAGTTTGCGGCACCTCGGGCACCTCCCTAAGCTCCCCAGGGCTTCCTTCATCTGCCTAGTCCAAATTATGCCATCAGCTACCCTTGTGCCCGCCATGTGATCCTTTAATCCTGAAAACTTCACCCTCCCCACTCTCTCTGGCCACTTGCTTGCAGTAGGTGAGAATCACCACCAACATTTATTTTTCTACAGAAATTGAGCTCATAGCTGACACACTCCTGCTTATATCAGTGGTGGACCTCCTTTAGATGAAAGGTAAAAAGGGCTGCTCTACCACAACGGAAGACAACCCAACACACCAGCTCTGGCTGCTTATTGAACAGTTTCACTTAAAAGTGTTGCAATCGCGTGGTGTCTCAGCACAAGAACATGCCAGTAGGACACCTTCTATGAAGGTGTGACTGGATGGATAGATGAGGGGAGAGCGGTAGATGTGGTCTACCTTGACTTCAGCAAGGCATTCGACACGGTCTCCCACAGCATCCTCATAGGGAAGCTTAGGAAGAGTGGGTTAGATGAATGGACAGTAAGGTGGATAGAAAACTGGTTGAAAGACAGAGCTCAGAGGGTCGTGGTTAGGGGCACAGAGTCCAGTTGGAGATCAGTGACGAGTGGTGTTCCCCAGGGGTCAGTAGTTGGCCCAGTCCTCTTCAATATATTCATCAACGACTTGGATGAGGGGATAGAGAGCACCCTCAGCAAGTTTGCTGATGACACAAAGTTGGGGGGGTGGCTGACACACCAGAGGGCTGTGCCGCCATACAGAGAGACCTGGACAGGCTGGAGAGTTGGGCGGAGAGAAACCTTATGAAATTCAATAAGGGCAAGTGTAGGGTGCTGCACCTGGGGAGGAATAACCCCATGCACCAGTACAGGTTGGGGGCTGACCTGCTGGAGAGCAGCTCGGTGGAAAGAGACCTGGGAGTCCTGGTGGACAACAGGATGACCATGAGCCAGCAATGTGCCCTTGTGGCCAAGAAGGCCAATGGCATCCTGGGGTGCATCAAGAAGAGTGTGGCCAGCAGGTCGAGGGAGGTCATCCTCCCCCTCTACTCTGCCTTGGTGAGGCCACACCTGGAGTACTGTGTCCAGTTCTGGGCTCCCCAGCTCAAGAAGGACAGGGAACTGCTGGAGAGGGTGCAGCAAAGGGCTACCAAGATGATTAGAGGACTGGAACACCTCTCTTATGAGGAAAGGCTGAGGGAATTGGGTCTGTTTAGTCTGGAAAAGAAGCGGCTGAGGGGTGACCTTATTAATGCTTACAAATACTTAAAGGGTGGGTGTCAGGAGGATGGGGCCAGGCTCTTTTCAATGGTGCCTGGCAACAGGACAAGAGGTAATGGGTACAAACTTGAGTGTAGGAAGCTCCATCTCAACATGAGGAGGAACTTCTTTACCTTGAGGGTGGCAGAGCCCTGGCACAGGCTGCCCAGAGAGGTGGTGGAGTCTCCAGCTCTGGAGACATTCAAAACCCGCCTGGACGCGTTCCTGTGCAACCTGCTCTAAGGTGACCCTGCTCTGGCAGGGGGGTTGGACTAGATGATCTCCAGAGGTCCCTTCCAACCCTATGATTCTGTGATTCTGTGACATGATGGGACACATTCTCACTGTTTTATGCCTTATATTCTTCAACCTCAATAAGGATGCAGACCTGATTCTTTTAATTCCAAGGTGCCAGCTGCAGACCAGGTTAAAATGAGCTTTTGGAGCAGTTTGCTCACTTTCTAATGCATCAAGGATATTCTAGGGTGCACTTTGGAGATGTAGGGGTGTCTATTTTTAAGGCCAAGTGCAATTAAAAAAAGAATTGGGTTGTGAATCTAACCAGGAGCTGCTTTCCTTATTAGCTTTCATAGACTCCTTACAAATAATCAGTGGCCACAGAATGGAAACCACTGATTTTAACAAAACACATTACTGGGTAAACTGTTCTGGTCTAAATGTAATAGCCTTTGACAAAAGCAGGTCAGACTCTGTAGTCCAATAACCCTCTCTGACACAGGGACCTGTGAATATGGTGCTGAACATGGAGTATTCTGCTCTGCTTGAGAGTCCCAGTGTCACACCAGCACTGCACCCTCTGGATGGATCTCTCTGTGGAGGTGTAGCCCATTTCCAGCTTAATTAGAGAGTGACGTATCTGCCCAGACACTGTTGGAAAGGAATGACTGGGTCCTTTGTGTATGCATTTTCCACATGCTTCTCCTACATGTTGGGTGTGTCTAGTTTGTAAGATCCCATGTGGCTTGAGTGAAATTACAGCGTAAGTATTTCAGCAGAAGTACAGCAATACCCACTGACATGTTTTAGTGAGGGACAGACTTGTAGATACAGGAGAGACGTGTGGGAAACAAAGGAAAGCTTAAAGTCATGAAGCGTAAACTGGAAGCAAATGAAAGGGTTGACTCACGCCAGGAGACGGCCACAAAATAACACCACACAAGATGTTAAGAGAGAAAATAATGAAGAATATTCAGGTGGAAATGCCAATCACAGGTTATTTCAAACTGTCTCCAAGAGAACTGGAGATGATCTAAGTACAGCCAGCAAGGCAAGATCTGTAAGAAATGGATAGTCTTTAAACTAATTAGGACATCTGAAGAAAAAAACAACTTTGGCAGGACAAGGAAGCAGTGCAATGTGAGAAGACAGCTTTCAGAAACTGAGCTGTTTGGCATTTTTCACCTGAAACTGAAAGGTTTCTTCTCCACTTTCCGTGTCTGCAAATTTTACTTGGGTTTTAAAGTCAGACTGTGGATGCTGTTTTTAGTTCATCTTCAAGATACAGATGGTAACATGCAAGGGAGACCTGCATTCCAACGATACCTGTTTGGCTGCATCTGCAATAATTACAGGATAATATATAGTTTTGCCAGTGAAGTGAATAAACACCCTTTACCTAATACACTGGTAAGAAAATACGCTAGATTGCCATGAAAGTATTTTTACCTGCTCAGTTGCCTGATCAGAACAAACGTTTAGTACAATGCTCGTTTTTAAAGACTTTCCTGAGTACATAGAAACCTTAAAAAGACCACTGGAGGGCAGTAACGTCAAAGTGAATCATTCACCACGTAGTTTTGGGAATTGTTTCGTGAAAACCCAAATCCAGAAGACTAGCAAAGATATAGAACAAATTAGAAATAATTTTCTGCTACCCAGATGCAAATAGGCAGAACAGTGCAATTATTCTAGCATAAAAGATGATACCGCAGTGTCATTTCCCTTACTTTCCCACAACTAAAGAATGCCACCTGAAGCCTGCGTGACTTGTCCTGTTTTCAGAAAATGCTAAAAACATCCAAAAATGTTTGGAGTCTTGATGGATTCTAAACCCTATGGATTTGTGGTTTTTTAAAAATCAATATATAACCCAAGACTATTTTGTATATCTTTTTATATACATATATATAATTTGAATTATATGTACATTTGAGGTATGTATAGATACCTATTTCCAAATGAATCCATATTGTTGCATTAATATAATGGGGGCAGCACATTCAGCTGAATTTTTAACTTTTATTTTTAAGAAATTTCAAAGAAACCTTTCAAATATCAAGTGAGTGGAATCATTTTAGTGAGTCCTCCCTCTGTAAGGAAGTTCACTGGCATTAGTGAAGATTTTGGGGTCACCATGAACAGAAATGTATGAACTTTTCTGCAAGCTGTTTTGATTTAGTGAAAGGATGCTATTATTAGTTCAATGCTTACACATTTAAGGAATGGATATTGATAATAATTTAGGATTATACTTAGTCAAACTCAGCTATCCATTGCTTTAAAATATATAAAGAAATATATTGGCTGACTTACAGGCCCCAGTCATAACACCCATCTATACTTTTGATAAAATACGAGCAAGGTAAATAAAAATGCTATATAGCTTGCTATTTTTGTGAAAAGTGTAAGACACAGTTCCACTCTGCAATGTAACTATGTACACATTGTCTCTCACTCAGTGCTTGAGCTCCCTGATTGCATTCAAATCACATCTGGCCATTTTATATACAAATATGTTCCGCTACTGTCAGTCTTAGAAAGCTAACAAGCAGAAAGAAGGAGCTGGGCTTGCCTTATCCATAACGTCATTTGGTACTTGGATGCCTGAACAAACTACCCCCATGACTGTAAGGTGATTTTATTAGGTTACAATGGGAACGACCTTTTCTGAACACGTTACGACCAGAAGAAAACATGGTTTGGGACAACAGTTGATCTTTTAAGAGTCCACATGGGATAACAAGAGATGTGCAAGAACCACCCAGGGAATGCAAACAAAATAAATATAGAAAAGCAATACAATCCTGACAAGGCACAGAGACTACCTTTAAGAGTGGAATAATACAGACTTTAGTAGAACTTACGATTCCTCTTAGGTCTGTGACTTAGGTTACATCTACCTTAGCAAGTAGCTTGGTGGACTAGGAGCAGAACTGCAGTGCAGAAAAGTCGGTGCTCAGGAAACAATGTCCACCCTGTAGGCATTTGGGGATGCTTTATTTCAGACTAGCTTTTATCTGGTCCTGTAGATTGAGAGCCCAGTACCTGACAGAGCACATGAGGTGAGTTCCTGGAGAGCTTAGCTTCAGATTAGTTTCTTCCAAGAGAAATGCCATTGTGCTCCACACTGCACGCACAAGCATACAAAGTGGGGGCCCTCAGGAATCTCTTCAGGTCCATACACCCGATCCAAATCAAAACGTCAGCATAAAATCCAACCTTACATGATACCGAGAAGAAATACAAGGGAAAATGTCTGGTAGAAGTCATAGATGGCAGCTAGAGAAAGTGTCTACATTTGGACAAGTTATACCTATAAATGTAGGCAGAAGTTTCTCTTTGTTTTTTTTTCTTTACCATTTCCTACATGCATGGGTCTCTCTTCAGCCTTTGGAAGTATCTTAGAATGGTGATAAAGAAGATGATATAGATGAAATTATTCTTAATTTTTATAGCATTTATATGGAAATATTAATACATATGTAAATTAAACAGCTTCACAATTGTAACAGTGGCATTTATTTTTTTAGTTTATATAAGTAAATGACGATGGCATAAAAATGGAGATTAATGAAATATATACCAGGGTCATATGGGAAACAATTGTGTATAGTTCTGGATCAGTGTTTAAGCCCTCCCTTCTGATCTTGCATTTTGACTACTGGACAGATGGATCTCACCTTCAATTCCAGATTTCATGGTGGGTTTCTGGACTGCAGTTGGAAAAAAAAATCCAGCTCCTAAACTGAGATGATCTGCTTGGCAAGTTACTGAAAGACAGTAAAGATGAAAGTACAGAAAGTCTTTTCCACAGGCAGTTCTCATGTACATCTATATACTATTTTAAACAAAAACATCTGCTTTACTGCCACTACTCCAAGGCTTTTTTAAAGGCTGGGAAAGAATTCTGTAAAAAATGCTGGATTTTATTAACATTCCAGTTAGCAAACAGATGTTATAATCAATTGTAATAGCACATGATGGGAAAAGTTGGAATTCTGATATGCAAAAGTGTCAAAATGTGGATGCTCTAACCTACTTTTAAAGGCAAGGACCAACCTATGTGCCTGTACGGAAACAAAGCTGTGAAAACCTTTTTTGTGTGAAAACACAGGTACCTGGTCGCACCCTTGTCAGACATCAGATTTCTCTGACTTGCCTTAACCTTTGGAACAGGATATTGCAGATTTGCCGAGCTTTCCTTTGGGCAAGTTTCCCTTTTTCACATGGAAACTAAAAACACAGCAGTGCCTCTGAGTCTAATTCGGTTCCTTATTCCAAACACAGATTTTGATGAGCTGATGAACTAAAGCTTGTGACACCCTGCAGTCACAAGCCCGCATGCCACATGCCTACAAACACCAGTTCTTCAGCAACCCCAAGGCTGCTGTGGGGCTTGCACCCCAGGCCTTTTGCTTGTCTGCTCATGGAACAACACGCTTTGGTGTATTTTAATTATTTTTGCAGCGGTTATTTTCCTTGCAGTACCATCAGAGGGCAGTTACATTGCCCACATACACTGCCAAACACTGCAAAACCCCTTTACAGGAACCCTGATAGAGCCCAATGACCGTGGTAGGGACGGAGAGGCCCTGAGGCCCACAGCCTGATTCCTTCACTGAGTAAGACGCAAGGGGGAGGGTAAAAAAAAAAAAAGAAAAAGGGAAAAAAAAAAGGAGGCAGGGCAAGCAAAAAATGCTATGCCAGGACCGTTTCTAAGGAAAATATCATCCACTTCAGCAGGAGCAGGCGGCTGTTGTTAGCAACCGGCGTACACAGCCAGGCAGGCAGAGGGGGAAGATGGATAGTTCCTTGGGCCGATGATGAATTACCCCATCTTCCAGCCCTGCCTCCACGGGCGGCGCGTGGCAGCTGGGGAAGAGGGAGAGGATTCGTCTCCTTCCCTCAGCTGCCAAAGTCCGGGCCTGCACCGCAGCCTGACGGCAGTGGAGGAGCAAGCCAGGCCTCCTGCAAAGCCCAAATCCCCTCAGGAGTTTCAAGTCAACATTTTATTGCGTTCGTCACTAATTCGTGCAGCTGCACTGCTTTACAAGAGCACAAAAAGTACCTATTTTGACAGCGGCAGGGCAGAAAGTGGGCCTGGGGTTCACAGGCTGCTGCCCTCAGCCCTCCCGTTACTGGTACAGCGGTGGGGACATGGCGGCGGGGCGCTGCGTGAGGAAGCCCGGGGAGGGGAGTTAGGAAGGGGGGGCTGCTGCCGTTATCCCGCTGCGGGGTGGCCTCGGATGGAGCTGGGCCCCGAGAGCCTCCACTCCGCCCCTTCCCCGGGCCGGTTCCCCCCCACCCTCACGCCCGGCGGCCTGGCCCTTCTCGCCCTCACGGTCGCTCAGCAACGGCAGCGCGGCCGGGCGGCGGCGGGAGGCCGAGGGGACCGGGCCGGCCGCAGCCACCCCAGAGCCGGGTTTGACATGGCTGAGCGGAGCCTCTGGCCCGGCATGCAGGTAAGGCAGCAGGGCTGGGCCACAGGGGCACACGCACGGTCCTGCACACAGGCTCACAGGTATGGGCAGCCGTGGAGACAGACATGCAGATGCCTGCACGCACCCTGGGGCACGCAGACACACGCCTGGATGCACCCTGGGGCACGCAGACACGTCTGGCCCGGCATGCAGGTAAGGCAGCGGGGCTGGGCCGCAGGGGAACACACGCAGTCTGGCACACAGCCTCACAGGGTGGGCAGCTATGGAGGCAGACAGACACATGCCTGCATGCACCCTGGGACACACAGACACATGCCTGCATGCACCCTAGGACACA
>VYZM01013938.1:94761-141015 GCA_013398915.1 Dromas ardeola | reverse complement strand
AGGAATTACGATTTAGTTATAAATATTTGATGCTGTTAATTAATATTAATGGAATGTAATTATATACAGGTATGACATCTGCAGGATTCACCTCTCAGATATCTAGCCTCAACTGTAACAACTAGGATTACTTTTGCGGAAACTTGCCTTGATTTTTTGTAAATTAACTTTTTCTGTTATACTGAGCTTTTTTAAATATCATTGTAATTTTTGCCATCGTTCAATGCACTCTTTAAGTAGGAATCACCACAAAAATGTAAGACGAATGTAGAAATATACACCTCGTACTCTTTAACTTTCAAATGGAAAGAATTTAAGGTTTTTTAGGATTGCAGCACCTAGCATATTCATATGCAGTAATGTTGTCTTTAACGAGTCATTTAAGAACTGGCGTTGCCAGCTGCTAGCCTTCAATGTCTGTGAAGTCTGATTTTTCTGTGTTACTCGTTGCAGTGCCTCGCATTATAGACTGTGGTTCCTGCCTTGTTGGAGGAATAAAAGTAACAATAATTTTGTGCAGAAATGAGGGATTTAGCCCTGGGAAGTTCTGTATAATGCCAAAGAAAGCCTGGCCACCTCCTAATTTCAGGGTGAGTGATTATAAGGCAAATACTGGACATAGTATGGTATAAATGGCTTGACGTGAAGGCCTTTAATCTAGTCATGATATAGAATCATAGAATAGTTTGGGTTGGAAGGGACCTTTAAAGTCATCTAGTCCAACCCCCCCCTGCCATGAGCAGGGACATTTTCAACTAGATCAGGTTGCTGAGAGCCCTGTCCAGCCTGACCTTGAATGTTTCCAGGGACAGGACATCTACCACCTCTCTGGGCAACCTGGGCCAGGGTTTCACCACCCTCATTGTAAAAAATTTCTTCCTTAAATCTAACCTAAATCTTCCCGCTTTTAGTTTAAAACCATTACCCCTTGTCCTATCACAGCAGGCCCTGCAAAAAATGTCTGTCCCTATCTTTCTTCTAAGCCCCTTTTAAGTACTGAAAGGCCTCAATAAGGTTTCCCCGGAGCCTTCTCTTCTCCAGGCTGAGCAACCCCAACTCTCTCAGCCTGTCTTCATAGGAGAGGTGCTTCAGCCTTCTGATCATTTTTATGGCCTCCTGGACCCGCTCCAGCTGGTCCATGTCATGTATATTAGCGCAGAAGTCGTAAGGCCTTGCTGGGGACATATGTATTGTCCCGTTCCCTCAGGGATTCGCGTTTATCCTCAAGACCAAACTCCCTAGATGTGTGTACCTCCTGCTTGTGCTCAGGCTTGCCTCTGGAAAAAGTTGTCTTGCTCAGTGGTGAGGTAAACTCAGGAATAGATCAGGGAAAGGACAACTGGCTTGAACTTTTAATCTTATCCTTAAAGCAAATTGAAATGCAATCAGTTCTAGCATTGCTTGAGCTGATTTCCTCCCCCTCCCCACCAAAGATATCACTTCCTGACCTTCCTGCACCTGTAGACCCTAGCAGTCCACTCCAGTACTGCTCTGTCTTTAGCTTTCCATCACAAAACAGGGCCTAAGTGAAATCCACAAAGAAGATAAGGTGTGACTGGTAGATTGGCATTTTATGTGCTGGAGAAGAGGCTAATGGGACAGCTGATGTGCGAGATTGTGCCCCCCTCAAATGCTTTACAGTTCCACCTCAAAGTGAGTCATAAGCATGGTGGAACAGCCAGAGCTCCTGTGCTCCGGGATAGCTATTCTTCTGTGAGTATGACTATTGGAGCGCCTGACGCTATCATTTGCCTTTGGAGACAGCACCTTCCCTCCTGCTTTCACCAAGGTCATTAAAAAGCATGGAGCTATATACATAAGCCACACACTTTCGACATGTGTGGGAAAAAAATTACGGTAAAAGGTAAAACATTGATGTTGTAGTATACTGCCTGTTTTAGGTAAACCTGTATTTTAAAAACAGCCACCTGATCAATTCAATTTATTAGTCTTTTTTTTTTTTTTTAACACTTTAGGCTGTTGCCACTGTTGGTTTTGTGATACAAGATCCTTTTGGGATCTATCCTGCTGTTTTTGAGCTAGCTCCAGGGCAGAGTACAACAGTAGAGGTTAGTACCAACTGCTACAGAAAGTATTTGTACTTTACCAAATACATTAGCAATCAAGATTATTTTAGAAGACCTTGGCTGGACCTTGCAAATTTGGGTTTCTGTGAGCAAAAATGCTCAAATACTTTTGTGCAATTATGCTGGAACAATTGCAATTGTGAGTCTTACGGGAGCATCTTTCACTGCAATTTCCAAGTCTTGCTTAGCCACACAGAGACCAGACAGATTTTCCCCATGCGAAGAATCTTGTTAGAGAAAACAGGAATCTGAGAACACAGGAGTCCTTATTTCACTCCAACTGGGGCATCAAGTCCAAGAAACTTTTCCTTTCTGAGCTTCCTGGGAAAAAAAGGGCATCTGGGGAAAAAAAATCCTTTCATTGAAGAGCACAAGGTACAAATCCTTCACTTATGCTGCGCTCCTTCCTGAAAATGATCCTGTAGTAGGTGTGTATTACTGGTAGCCACCACTGCTTTCTCTGATGTGGGCCACATTTTATTATAGCATCGCTATGGGGTGAGGAAGAGTGATACAGAGAGTATGGCTAGCCTCCAGCCCTTCCTTTCTCTAGTACCTCCTGGCTGTTAATAAGAGGGATGGTTCAGGCAGGTGTGGATAAAGGAGAAATGTTTCTCCTCCTTTCTGTCTCCCCAGGTGCATTGCTTCAGCAGGGCCAGGCACATGTAGGAGAGAAAGAGGAGATGGATTTAGCATGGGTTGGGTTTGCAGGCTGTAATGGATAAGAGGTAGAATAACCATTACACAGCCAAAGCTTTTAGCCCCTGTACCATTTCTGTTGAGGTGCAGCTCAGGGAAGGCACACAGCAGCTACCCTGCTCACACTGTTGTAGCTTGAGAGGCAGCGGTGGCGTTGCTCCAATAAGTGACCAAGGGCAGATTGGATTCTGAGGGTACAATTCATGCGACTAACGCAGCAGAGTGCTCATATCTCCAGTGACTACAAAGTCTGGTGACCTTCCAGATACACACATGTAAGTTTAGTGACCCAGAAAACACCTATTCCTTTCTGGTCTGTATTAAGGGAATGTGACATTCTCTGTTTCTTGCAAACGTAAGATTTAATTACTAATCATTAGAACTGTCCTTTAGTGAACATTTACAAATTGAAGTTTATTACTTCCTGGAAAGAAATCAGTTACAGACATTGCTATTTCACTTCTCTCTTTCAGGTAGTGTTTTTCCCTTCTTTTCCAGAAGTCTCACAGCAAACATACACCATTGTTTGTGACAATTGCCAAGTCAATGATGTTACAGTCACAGGTTTGTTTCTAACACCTTTCAGAGATCATGTTTCTAACACTAGATATTCAAATAACGTGAGTGGTGGTTGGTGGCTTGAAGTGATGGTGAGATTTTATGTCATTGTATTAAGCACATACTTTGTCCCCTGATGGTGTTAAATGGTAAGCTTTTTTATCATTATTATTACTGTTCCATCTCAGTGCATGAAATACACGGGATTCAGAAAACAATGAGCCCTTAACCCACTGTAGCCAAAAATCCAAATGTAAAATGTCACCAAATAGCAGAAAAGAACACCTGTAGTCAGGTGCAATTAACTTTTTAGGCTTTTGTATCAATAAGATGACAAAGTATAAAACATCAGCTTTAACAGGGCAGAAATACATTTGGGTGTGAAGCAAATTTGGGGCACATCTTGGATTAGGATATTCAGGAGAGACAGGCAGTTTTTGGATTAGCTAATGAAACTGGTTGAAATTCTCGTAAATGTTAATGCTTGTCCTGTAATGTAATTGTGAGTGCTATAACATTAGGCTTGACTTGTAGGCTATTTAATCACTTTATTACAGGTATTTCCTTTTGAAATTTTTAAATAGTGCATTTTCTGCTTATTTTTATTTTAAGATACTGCTCAAAACATCTGGGAGCCACATTATCAACCATTGTAAACATTCTCCTCACTTCAGTGAAACGATGCTGATGTAAGTTAGCTGAGGTTGTGGCCCTGAAATCCAAATCTGTTAAGTTCATGAAGAGAAAATCTCTGTTGATATATAAACATCAGGAAAATATTGTACAATTAACACATTGGAGTTCTGAAACTTGAGGAAACAGCAGATATAATCAGTAATGGCCATTGCTGGCATTTACTGTTAATGAGTAATATGAACAATGTTAATAGCCAGATGGTAAACAGTAATGCCTACTTATTTCTTCAAGGGGTTGGACAGCTGATAGCTCTGGAACTTGTGTTCGTCACGGGTGGAGAAAGCAAACCTGAACCCGGTGAAGTTACTGATGTAACAGCACAGCATCTCATACGATTTGACCCCCAAAATCCACACACCACCGAGGAGAAGAAACTGGTTATAAGAAACTCTACGTATGTAACTACTATTAATAGAGTAATGCTCTGCAGTCTGAACATACTGGTAGGGACCTCAGCTGTGATCGCATCCTCTCTCATGCTGGAGAAACCTTCATGCACTTGATAAACTTTGTGCAGAAGCCTTGCTTCTTTTTGCTCCATTGTTTAGTAATTAAGGTTCAAGGATATGCTTGTGAGGGCGGGAACATTATATATAGATCAAACATTATGGCAACCATTAGCCATACGGTTTGGTTCATACACTGCCAAGGTCAATATATTTGCCTCGGTATAGATAAATCTACAACTGCAAAAGATTCATAAATATGGATGGTTGCAGGAAATATTTAACAGGGTCATTGAGATGGGATTTATCTAACTTTACATGTCTACAATGTATACTTGTGCAACTGAGCTAAAAACCCTATACTCTTTTCCTTCATGGTGCAGGGAAATAGATGCTTTTAAGGATGCAATTCTGACTGTGGACATCTCCCACAGAACAAGACATAACACATCCTGGACTCCACTGCATCTCCACAGATTAAAACAGGAGCCCAATGTAACTAGCTCATATTAAAACTTTCCAATGATTCCTACTAGTGAGTCCTAAGAGATTTTAAATATAAACTCTATTTGAAGTCAAGGAATATGTCCCTATGTGCTGAACATTGTACTGAACATAGTAGAATCCTGATTTTGATCAAAAGCAGTTGGATGATAATGGAAGTACACTAATGTGTGTGACTGCAGTAGTTAGAGGCTGCAGACCATCAAAGCAGTCAGGAGGTCAGTCCTGGTTTTAGATACATTCATGTAAATTTCTACTCGCTACACTGAATTTCTAGAAGTTTGTTTTGTGGCCTGGAAACCACACATGTGTAATGCCAGACCAGAATGCTGTTTGGGTATAGAAAGTGTGATTCAGTGAACTGGATACTGTAAACTGACAAAGGATGTGACTATGCCAATTTCCACATTTTTCTCTGTGTTATAATCATGACAGCAGTCTCTGCACATCTGGTGTCAGCGTTAGTATGAAACAAAGCTGGACAGCCTGAGACTGAACTCCACAGAAGCAGGAAAGAGAAAACTTTCTACTGCTGTAGAAAGTGATACAAGAAATTGTACATGTTCAGTTTTCTGTCATTGATACTCACTTTCAAATTCCAGTGTCCTTCCTCCCCTTAGTAAGGCAAAGTTTTTGAGGTCAGTAGGAGCAAGGATTTAAAACCCATGAACACATTCCATGGAATACAATTCTGCTGAAACAACCCAGTTAAGCAACCTTTTCTGGATTACGAAGAGTGTTGCAGAGCCATTGCTATAATCTTAGCTGGAGCCCCTGTGTTTCTTGATACGTTAAAGACCACGGCTTGCACTTGGATTAAATTCAGAATGTTAATGTAGATCATGAGCAGTGATCCAATGCAAACATACTGATATCAGCAGGAATTGTCCTGTTGAACTCCGATTCTTGAAAAAAGAATTGTAGAGTTTCCTAAAAGTTGCATTACATGACAAGTTAAATAAGGCAAGAAAGTGTTAACGTATCTTGCTCATTTATATAATTTACTTCCGTATATTAGCATGTTGTTTATACAATTTATATAGTCTGACTCTATACTGCCTCATCAGCTTTGTAGCTCACAAAGACTGGTAAGTCTAACCCTTGTAATTTTTAAGGAGAGGAATTCCCTACATGGAAAAAGGAACTGCAAATTTTCTCCCAATATCTTACTCAAAAATGTCTAATTTTTTTAATTACAGCTCTTTGTTGTTTATTGATCTCTTTGCAGCCATGTAGAACTTCCTTTCTACTGGCAGATAATAAAGCCTAATCTGAAACTATTAATACCAGAAGAAACTGCAGACTTTATGAAGCTCAAATGCAATCAGGACACAGAGTCAGCCTTCTCCCTAAATCCTGAGCAGGGAGTTTTGCTTCCCCATGCTGATCATGAGTTTATTCTCAATTACACTCCACAGGAGGTATGGCTTGCGATTCCTTCCTATCTACAAACTCCAGCTGTGTATTTTTATGCAAGTCATAAAATCCTTGCTGTGCAGCTTTCTGAATTAAATTTAATTAGTTGGTACTATGCTCTGATAAACAGTGTTCAAAATGTAAAAAGTTACTACAAGAAAACATGTTTTGATTGCAAAATATGAGACAGTTTCTGATCTCACATCATTTTTGGTACTGATTGGACACAATTAATTTTACACTGAAACTGTGGACACATCCTCATAGCTGCAGCTGTGCCGGCTGGTGAAGTTACCACTCTCCCATTACCAGCTCCTCCACAATCTCCTGACCCTTCCCATCTGCTGAGTCAGCTGCTTTGGGGATGTGCCCCATACCTGCTGCAGCCTAAATAAGTTTGGTTAGCAAACAGTGATTACTTAAACTGTTTCCAACTGTAGCTTTTTTGGGCTGAAATGGGTCCTATGAACAGCTGTCTGGCAAATTAAGGGGGTAGTAGTAGCCTTCGGCAGAGAAATTATAGCATGCAGCTGTGGGTAAAAAGGGGTGCAACGATGTTTGAATGCAGCTGTGCCAGTGACTGTTGTCTTAGTTTCTGCTTTGCTGTCCGTGTAAATAAGGAGCGTGAGCTCACTGTATTTAAAGAAACTCGATCCAAAGTAAGCCCAAGAGTGGGAATATCCTGTGCTGTGGTGATTGACGTACATAAGAACGCCTCAAGTAAGTATGGAAGAGAAACTGTGTTTTTAAAATACTTCAATTAGTTAATAGAAAAATATGTTGAATTAGCATATACACTTAATATCTCTCTAGAAACAAATGAATCTTTTGCAAAGCCCTTCAAATTTAAGGCCTGCTTCTGTGTTTCTTTTTTTTTCCCCATTATAATATAGAAGGCATCCTCTCTTCCCGTGATGGAAAAGTAATGTTTCTTACTCAAAATCAGACTGATAGCCAATTAAGCTAAACACCCTGGAGCTGTTAGAAGAAATTTTAAGTGAGTACTGCAGTACTGATCTTAATTTGGGGAGCCTTTGCAGATGCTGGCGTGTAGTATGCAATGTACTAGGGAAATAATAACAGACATGTCAAAAATTAGTATTTTTCTTGGAACCATACACCATGAGATCAGAATCTGGCTTAACATTTTGCAATCAAACATGTTTTCTTTTAGTAACTCTAGAGTTACTAAATATTGTTTATCAGAGCTTAGAACTCGGATCAGGATTGTTCATTCTTTAAATGTAAACTACTTTTTCATCTCTTTTTAATCCTCAACATAACTGATTGCTTGACATTAAAATTCTCTCCTTCTTCCGCTGTATAGCTGAAGAGTTATCACAGTGTGATTCAGATGGTACTGAGAGACATCCCAGAATCACCTTGGTAAGTTGAGAAACAGTATTTCTTGGTAAAACGTGTAGCCACATTTTAGCTATGCTATGACATTAAGTTACTGCAATTCTTCATCTTTCTGGTCATGATGGACTGACAACTATAAAAGACTTTATCTGCACAACTAATTGCGGTACAAAGAGCATCGCTGTGATCTCCCCTAATATCTGGACCCTGATGTCTCCCCTAATGCCTTAGCCCTAGCTAGGGCTGCATGTCTCTTGGAAAAAATAATACTGTCATTTTGTCTATTTATTTCCCAGCTTTCTGCTGAGATTTCCAGCTGGTTTTTCTGTTATTACAGTTTGTCACAGCAGTCTATGACTTACGTACTTCTTCGTGAACAGACTGAGTAAAGAACTACTATAATTTTTCCAGTTTTTAGTTGTCCCTAGCCTGAGCTAACTGCACACGGGCAGTCTGTAATTGAGAAACCTTTGATGATTTTCAATTTTAATCATGCAATTAGAAGATGGCATCCAGTTTAAACACCAATTTAAGATGCTTAATAATTCTACCATATTTCCTGCCAAAGTTCAGTAAAAGAGGGGATGCTTCAAAACATCCCAGCGTACAAAGCAGAGGATGTAATCGCACTGGAAATAGAAGTTAAAGGATCAACAGAACCATTTCACCTTCTTCTGGAACCATACGCCATTATCATTCCTGGAGAAAACTTTATTGGTGTAAATGTCAGAAAAACATTTAAGGTTTGTTTGCTTTTGATTTCATTGTTATCATGTGCTTTGTGTCACTAGATGTCATGGGTGTTATTAGAAGATATCAGACAATCCATGTTATTTTAGTTTTTCTTAAAGGAGACTGTGACCCCAGCAGGGTCTGTACTGACTTTCCCTAGCAAGCCTCTGTAGCCCTATACTCCAGGCAGCAGCTTTTGTTCTTTTTTCATCTCTCAAGTTGGACACCACAGAGTTTTACCCTTCTAAATGTTTTTCTGGTTCACAAACCTGTTGCTTATCATTTTGTCACTCCTGTAGTGTAAAAGTTTTCCAGTTGGGAGGAATAGCCAATGGATGATTAAATTACTTCCTAACAGAGGCACTGTTCATTCAAAGGACTACAGCAAGCACAGAAGAGCTACAAAAGTCACATATACTGCAGTTTACTAGACTTTATTCTTTCCTGCAGTTCTGATAATTTCTGTTTGACTGTTATGGGACACACTGCTGCTGCAGTTGTCCACTCACACAGTGTCCTCTTCACTATAGATCAGGATCCTTTTGATCTTAGACTTACTTGGGGAAAATAGGCCTGTTTGCAAGAGCCAGGCAGGAAGACATTTCCCAGTTAATGGTCTTTCCGTTTTTTTCTTAAAGATACTGCTAAATCAGCATTTAGTTTTATGCTTTCCCTTCCTAGAAGTTCTTTTTCAGTTTAAGACAGCCATTTCTTACCTTCCAGTAATCCAGTATAGCTACATGTGTGATATAGGTAATTAAGTCACTTACTGATAATATCGTGACATTTCTCACAGTTTCCAATTAGTCTTAAAAAGATAAGAATTTAAACTGTGCTTAGAGATAATTGTGCTTCAGAGAATAAAGTTATTTGCTGTAATTAAGAAATAACGTCTGAATAGATCTGAAGAGCAGGCCTAAGATTTCAAGAGCTTACATCTCCCTCACAAACAGATCCTTTGGTTAAAAAAAGGCTTCTCTCAAACAAGGATTTGAAGTTTAAGCTTTGAAGGTTTGTAACATTTTTTGAAATTAGAGGAAAAAGCGTAAAATGCTCTAAATATGATAAACTTCTTGAAAAGAATGGCTAATGGATTTTCGTTAGGTTTCACATAACACCTTCAGTAGTGCAAACGTAGCCACTGAGTTCACCTGACTAAATATAGTGCTTTCAGCATAAATCTCCACATCTGAGCTACCTGCTCTAAACTTTCCTTAGAGTCCTTGGAGATCTGGTTGGCAGCATCCAGGGGGTGATTCATCTCATCCCACAGGCTAAAATAGGTCAGAGAAATTGGTCCCAGCACTGTCTCACTGGCTGTATTTTCAGAAAAGAGAATTCCTAGGAGATGAGGTCAGATGTAGAGCTCTTATCTAATTTGCACATACCTGAAATACGGTCAGGTAAATCCTACTTCTTCTTGTCCTTGTTTTACGTTACAGAGGAGAAAGGAAAGGGAGGACACAGCATTATCATGAAAATAACAGTAGTTAGTGCACGGCGTTGGGTTAGTACTGTTCAAGTCAGAGGTTAGTTCTATGCCTTTCCACTCTTACCGTGCTCCATTTATTTCAAGATTCAGGTGACCATACAGTATGTTGTAGCTAGATTCAAGCTATATTAGTAGGTTGTAATCTCTAGTGGTGATCAGGATATGGTTAGAGTTTGCAAAGTATGTGATGTAAGACTTGCAATGCCTAGTTTGCAGTGCATTAGTACTCTCAGCATATTGGTTTGTTGCTATGAAAGCTTAAAGTGCATTAATTGTCTCATTGATTTTAATGGTTTTAGATGTGGAATAACAGCAAATCACTGATCAAGTACACATGGGAGAAAATCATGCCCTGTGACATCATGGAAGTTGAACCTCACACTGGCATCATAGGTAAATTTTCTGTGACTTGCAAGCATCAATTAATGACACAAATATTTAAATTGGTATGAGTGGAAGAGAAAAGTCACAGAGCACTGTAATGCAAGCTGCAAAACAAGACCTGATCCCCAGCCCACTGGAGCCAGCAGGAGACTTAAATTGCTTCCAGGACCTTCAATTACAGGCTTGCAGCAGGTGGTTTCTTTGCAAAAGGCTAAGACAGGACCCTGAATTTTTCTTTTCTAGATATGAATAAATGCAGTGAATTTGAACTGGCAATTACTGGAAGCCAACCCGGGTACATCAGCCGTGACCTGCAGTGTAAAATTGAACACTGTCCAGAGCCTGTTGTGCTGCATGTTGAGGCTGCTTTTAAGGTAGAGAACACTTCAGTGTTGTGGGATGACTAGCTGTGCGGCCTGGCCATTGTCCATGTAGAGATTTTTGCCTCTCAAAGGCATGACAAATCTGAAGCAGTTACAAATAGGAGGTGGTTTTGCTGTGTAGTAACTACTGAGGCAATGTTGATACTCCCATGACAATAAGAATTTTTCTGCATGACATGCAATGCATTTGCCTTCTCCTATTCTCTGTGAAATTGAATGTTAATCTTAGATAATGTATGCTTCTTAATTAGGCAGGTTTGGCAGAAGTGTCCCTTCTGAGATCTGTTTTCTGGTGTCCTAGGGTCCACTTCTTTGTATTGATGTTCCATCACTCCAGTTAGGTTTGACTAAGCAAGGTGAGAGCGTGTTAAGAACCTTTGAGATTAAAAATCTGTGTCAGCTACCAGCACAATGGAGAATGCAAGAAAGTCGCGTTTGTCTAGCTGAACGGAATGAAGAGGTAAGTCAGTGCTATAGCTGACTATGCTCCCTCTTTAGCTATTTCTTCCTTATACTTAGAAGTCTTGATATCTGGAATTAATATTACAAGTTCTGGTTTCTCTGACTTCTTATGAAACTGGTTCTGCACAGTTCCATAAGTGCTCAAGTTCTTTTGAGATGAAATGCTTCTTTGCTATTTTTCTCTATTTCCATTTATTACAAATCCCCTGCCAGCCTGATCCAAAGAGACATGGAATATTTCCTCTATGACAGGAAATAGATCAGCTGCTGCTGATATAAAGAAGAGGGAAAGACTTTATCAGAACTGAGGCTGCTAAACACTCCTCCCACACACCCACTTCAGCATCTTGGACAAGAATCTCAGCACCTACTGAATTGGGCCCTTTTTCTTTAAACAATAGCTGTGAAACACACAGGTGTGTCCCAAAATAACTTCTTATCACAATGAATACTGAAACTGTTGTTTAGTATTACCTAGACTGTGATGTGTCAAATATCATTCCAGTCTTTGACTTCAGAGCTCATTTCAGCATTTCATGTGGAATAACTGAAGCAGCTTGGAGGTAGTACTGGTGGCAAAGAACTGAGCGGGA
The DNA here is from genome assembly GCA_013398915.1 of Dromas ardeola. Taxonomy (NCBI): domain Eukaryota; kingdom Metazoa; phylum Chordata; class Aves; order Charadriiformes; family Dromadidae; genus Dromas; species Dromas ardeola. Next base: position 129,201 of record VYZM01013938.1, on the reverse strand, counting down.
GCTGCTATCTGCAGACCATCACATATTCCTAAAATTAAAAAAAAAAAAAGAAAGAAAGAAGGCAAAATACTTATTTTGATTATTTGTGGCACGCAATGGGCTTCGTACCTAGATTTCTCCTTGGTGTTATGCATTAAAGGGAAGTGAGGAAATCCGGACTCTGGGGTAAGTGCTTTTTGTTGTAGTGAAAGGCCAAATTCTGCCTGTAGGCCTCTCTACATAATTATCCACGCAGGGAATTGAGTTCATTTGTTTTGTGGCAAAATTGGTCTAAACATTGTTCAGATGTTCTGTTTTTCTGGACAGACTGTCAGTTTTGCAACAGAAAGAGGGGTTGTTAAGCAGGAGCTTTCCATTGACCATCAGGAGATGGAAACATGAGAGAAGTGGTACTGTATCCCCATGACTTCTTGAGTTTTGTTTTCTCTTTTGCGTATCATGTAGACATCTCACCAACTTTGGGTGAAAGTTGATGGCAAAAAGAAAAGATTTATGAGTAAGTGCCTGATTTGGGATAGGGGTGCCCTGGAGGAGACCCTGTCTTCAGAGTCCTCAAGCCTTTACTTCTCACTGTTATTCCTTTGTCCCCTGCCATTCCCAACAATTCCCAGAACCCCAGAGAGATTTTAGACTTAATCTCTTGAATTTGTCATCCCAGAGCCCATTCACGTCCCAGCGAAGATCCCAGATCAAGTGCTCCATTCCTCCTGCATAAGAGCTACCCCTTTCCTTTCCTGAACCTCTCCAGCCCCCACCCCACACTGGTGCTCTTTCTCATTGCACTCCTCCAGCCCTCCTTTCTCGACTTTCTGTCCAAGAATCTCCCCAGTGTGTGGCACCTTGCGTTGCTGCTGCTCACCACCTCCACTTGGGAGGAGACGCTGCTGCTACTACTGACTGTTGCTCCTTCACATTCACCCTCACGCCAAGCACAGGCATCCCTATTATGCCCTTGGCTCTGACTACTGTTCTCTTAAGTCATTGCCTTTTTATTAGCTGTCCCCATAGAAGAAAAACTGTGCTTACTGAAATCAACTCAGGTGGTACTCCAGGGGCAGAGAAAAAGGACATGTCTGAGGAAAAGCTAGGTACATGCAAGTCCTAATCAGATTGTGTGGCTGCAGCATTTTACACTTGCTTCCTAGGCGTCTAAGAAATTTCTGTTTCCTCTCTTCTCTCCTAGGTATCTCCCTTTACCATTCAACCATCTGCTGGAGAAATACCTCCTTTGGGTATATGCAGTGTGTCGGTTCAGTTCACATCGTTGCTGTGCCAGCGTCTCCAGACAGTATTAGAACTAGAGGTAGAAAATGGAGAAGGAAGGTAAGGGGGAAAAGTGGCATTCTGCTTTGGTTTTTTTTTTCCTGAGATTCACATGTGATTTTCACTTTAGGTAGTTTTATCTCCTAAACCAAAAATATGTAGCAGGAACTCAGAGTGGGGTTGTGTAACCTATCAATGAACTATCCAATCGCTAATATTGCTAAATAAACATAATCATCATTCTTTCCAGCATGCTGTTGTATGTCGAACACTTTTCATTAACCATAACAATAGACCATCTGTGTGTTTATTTCCAGTCATCTTCCTGTTTTTGTTGAAGTTCAGACCCCCCAGGCGTGCCTGATATCTAGTCATCTAGTATTCACTGAAATTTATACTGGAGTTCCTGCCAAAGCAACCAGCAAACTTTTTAACCAGACACTGCTGCCAGCAAAATACTTATGGGGAAAGGTAAATGCACTTCTAGTGGATGAAGAATACACCAGGGATGGAAATTGTAATTTCTATCAGAATACAAACTACTCTTAAAAGCTTTTCTGATATGTCCTTTGAGTAGTGATTCCTGAAAAGATTATCTACCACTTGATATTAATATGCTCTTACTGTCTGTGGATCATCCCCAGGAGAGTAGGTGGGCAGAGATGTGTGGGGAAATAGGATTTAAGCTACCAGAGCATTAAACAAAGTACCGTGGCAGTTTAGGGTTTGCATTTAATTCAGTAGAGCAAAGAAACAATGGTGCTTTTGAATCACATCTAAATTTTGTTTAAATTTTACATTCTGTGTGGGATTCAGCTTGCAGATTAGGACCCCTAAATTTAATGTCAGTATGTAAGCTATGGTCTGAACTCTCTTTTCAGTCAATGGAAATCTGAGCTGGAAGTCAGTTGCTAGAATATATATGTCTAGTGTCAATTGTGGGTGCTGTAGAGTGTTCTTCCTCACCTCCAGGTGTCACTCAAGAAGTGTAGTCACTTGTAAGTCCCGTCACACCAGCTGGCCCTGCTTGGATGGCACGGCTACTCTATGTGCCTATGTTTAGGCAACTGAATCCTACCTCATCTATCCAGCCAATGGAGTCCAGAGAAGTATTCAGCTCTCCCTAAAATGGACACCTACTTTGGTCTGCAGAATGCTCTCTAGCACATACTAACTGGATGTCTGTTGGCTACAATGGCAGTGTTAACACCCGCTATGCATACAATTAGGTTAATTAGCCTGTAAGCTGAATCCTACTGTCAGTGCTTTGGTCATTTAGATCTATTCTGACATCCAGGGTTCAGCTCGGTTGCCTACATAAAAGCATTCAGTGCCATCCGAGATGTCCTTAGGTGCCCAAGACATCCTAACTGAGCATGTGGATGATATTGGACTCATGGGAAGGCAATTTGGAACAGCTGGAGCCTAGGAGGGATATCCACAGCATTTACGTGGCATCTGATGTTCCTATGTGAGCGACTGAGTTGAACCCCTGGATTCATGCCATGTGCATTTAGTCAATTAGGGAAGGTGCCAACAAGAGGATTGTCCTGTAGGCCACCTCTGCAGTCAGTGGAGAGAGATATGGCACCTGTAGGATCCTGCTCCAATATCAGATAGGTTGAATTAAGCCTGGAAAGGCTTGTGACTGTGAAAGGGACAACAGTGACTCTGCTGCCAGCCCAGATGCCTTGATTCGGCACCTGAAGTCATTTGGAATAAATGTAACATGAGGATCTTCTCAACCATGGGGTAATTGTAAAGCAAGCCTCATCTCTACAAACTCTATGTGTTGCTACCTGAAAGTGTCCTAAACTTTAGAATAACTCTGTTTTTATGGTCCTCTTTGATCTGAAGAGAAAATCTGAAAGAATTGGTGTTAATCAATTAAGAAAGTTACCTGAGTGATTGTCCTTTCTGTTTGGCAGCTCATTGGAAGTCAGGCAGCTTTCTCCTCCGTCGCTGTCTCCCCAGCCAGTGGCACCTTAGGCCCAAATGAAGAAAAAGAATTCTGCATAGAGCTGTCAGCTAACATCGTGGTAAGTTTAAAAACTGATGCAATTTTACCAAAACAGCGACACTGGCATTCTCATCTCGCCTCCATTTGGCAAAAGGAAGGATTTTTATTTTAAAAAATATAATGCTCTTTTTTTCTGATACAATATTGTTGAATTGCTTTGCTTTAGAGGTAACCGTGGTTGAAGGCAAGAATTAGATCAGTCCACATGGTGTGCAGTTTTCTACTCTGCCTCTTTCTTTCCCAACTGTTCTTCCTTCCTTTCTTTCTTGAATGCCTGCTCAATTACTCTTAATGCCTATCACTTTTCTTAGAGCATAACGATGCTTACTTTGGATTATCCCAAATGCAATGTAGCAGACTGGCATATGTAGTATACATTTGGTTTTCTGAATGCAACTGGGCTCATGACGTTTTGATATTTGAAAACTTAAAAGGGACTGATGGGAGCCTGCAAAATAGGGCGTAGACTGCAGAGTTAACAAACTTCAGGAATTCAGACATAGACTTTATAGGGGCATTCAAATAGATGATTTAATGCAACTAAATAAAGGAGCTTCCTATAGGTGTGGTGTATTAGTTTCCATTACAGTCACTGGAGGCCTAAGTTTCATTTATTCACTTAAAAGTAGCTGTTCAGTACTATCAGAGATGCCCTACAAGATCTCAGATACCCCATGTGTGTCTGGCATACGTGGCACAGGATCCCAGTAAACTTGAATAAAGTTTATACATGTTTTCTAAACAGATGTCTTAGTGAGGCTGCCTTTCCTCTCTGATGTTTGCTTCATTCACAAGAAAACTTGACTCTTCTTTCAGGGTGAGCTGAAAGACCTTGCCCTTCGCTGTAGCATAGAAGACAAGATTGAACCCCTCTTTTTGAGCATTTCTGGAGAAGTGAAAGGACTGCATGTCACCTACTCAGTACCTTGTGACAGTGGAATTGCCAGGTAAATCAAGGGTTTACCCCTGAACTGGAAAAAAATCACTTCTTCACAAAACAAAAATACAATTGAGAGGGGGGAAAAAACCCACTTATTCATGTAAACTTCACTCCTCCTGCTGCTGTAGGCAGCAGGACAGTAAAATGTGCCGGGACGATTCACTGAAGGTGCCCATGTGAAGAAAAGGTACCGGGTTTACACCCTAGCCAAATTCAGCACCTTCATAAGCCCAAGAGAAGACTGGAGAAGAGCACTACTCCACTCCCACCATTGTTTAGATGAAACACATTAAATTAACAACCACGAATTCATTAATTCATGAATAATAAATTGATGTGAAGTTAACTGCACATTAGTGGAACTCGTGTTCACATGTTGTGTCAGTTCTCCCTTCTGTTCCTGGCACTTGTAACCTGCCAGTGGCCTTGACACTTTTGTGTATAGAGGGCATGAAAAATAACCTTTCTCCCTGGTAACGAAAGTGTGGGATCTCTTCAATCTCTCACATGTTTGTGAGTAAGAACTATTTTCTGGAATTACAAAAATTTGCAAATTCAACTCTTAGATGTGAATTTAGAATTTCAGAATTATACCCAAGATCCTGTAATTTTAGATCATTAAGTTTGTTGTTGCACTGTGAGACATGATATTAAAGAAAGGTGAATATACTTCACTTTGACTTGGTGTTTCTCACTGATATTTATTTTATTTTTCTGATAATTCTGAGCATGATTATTCTCTTTTGGAATATATTTGTCCTTATGTATTTTTATATAAGTAAAAATGGCTTTAATTTGGTAGGCTGGCGTGTATACATGATAAAAATTCTACCCAAAGTAAATCCTTACGTGGATAGGAGTGAAATAAATGAAAAGCAGTAAATGCTGATGACAAAAATAATAGACTGCATGGTTGTCTTATACTGGTCATCACAACCACATTGCATATTGCACATTTTAAAATCTACTGAAATTATCTGTGGCATAAGAAAAGGAAACTGGTGTTTTAATAATAATGTAACTTTTTCTGGCAGTGATGAAAGACAAATGTTACAAAGCCCGTGTGATCTTCTTTTGGACTTTGGATCTGAAGTTGGATTCAAAGACATCGTAAAGCGTCAGCTAGTTCTTACCAATCACTCTGGAATCAGTGCTCCATTCAAACTAGAAGCTGAGTATTTTACTGGCTATTCACTTACTCCAGAACAAGGAATCTGCCCGTAAGTCTTGCTTTTCTGCATAATGACTCAAATACTAATTTAGGTCTGGATTAAATCTGAAATCAGGACAGAGTGCTATTGCTTCTGGCATGAGAAATGCTTTCTGCAGTGCTCTGGTGGGTTATTTTTTTAAGATCTTACTCTGACAGTGGTAATGAAGAGGGGTAACCTCAGAGGGCTGGAGCACCTCCCCTATAAAGACAGGCTGAGAGAGTTGGGGTTGTTCAGCCTGGAGAAGAGAAGGCCCTGGGGAGACCTTCCAGTACCCTTAGAGCCCCTTCCAGTACCTAAAGGGGGCCTACAGGAGAGATGGGGAGGGACTCCTTATGAAGGAGTGTAGCGATAGGATGAGGGGTAACGGTTTTAAACCAAAAGAGGGTAGATTTAGATTAGATGTTAGGAAGAAATTTTTCACTAGGAGGGTGGTGAGACAGGTTGCCCAGGGAAGTTGTGGATGCCCCATCCCTGGAGGTGTCCAAGGCCAGGTTGGATGAGGCTTTGAGCAGCCTGGTCTAGTGGGAGGTGTCCCTGCCCATGGCAGGGGGGTTGGAACTGGATGATCTTTAAGGTCCCTTCCAACCCAAACCATTCTATGGTTCTATGAATGAAACTTGCTGGTGAGGTTTCCCGCAGAAGCGGGTAGCTTGCAATGCGAGGACAGAAGATTTAGCTTGTATAAGTGGCAAAACGCTATTGCTGCCAATGGACATAAGCTGGTTTATGCCAACCAAGACTCTGTTGTGTTAGATTGTACGCAGTCTTACAGCTCTCAAGTTGATTGACTCCTAAGGATGTTACTTTCAAAAAATGCTTTGTAGGCAGTCCTTCTTTAAGTTATAATGGCTAGTAATTTAGGAGTCAGGTAGAGCTCTTACTTTAGCAGAGTCCTGCTCATTTCACAGAAACTTCCTTGTGATTTTTTTTTATTTTTTTCAAGCTCCTCAAGCCACTTGGTAAAAAGAAGAGGGCCTGTCACAAAACATGCAGCCAGAAGAGCACTGTCAGGTATGAGAATAGTTGTTAATCCCCTCAGTGGAGAGAAGGCAAAAGCCAACTGACTACCACGTTCAGCATTAAATGTTCCGGTCAGGCACATCATTTCATTCTTGGAGTATCTGGCTAAGTCTACACTGTTAAACGACTTAGTTCCTCAGTTCATTCTTGAGTTTGAAAGTCCACGTTGCATAGGCATTAGATCAATCTCTCTCTTCCCCCCCTGCTTTTTTCTCTCTCTCTTCCCTGACTTCTTTCTCTCTCCCCCTCCCTTTCTTTCTGGTTCACTTTCCTCATCTTTTTCTCAAAACCAACAATCTGAAACAAAGACGGGTGGTTCTGGTGATAGTTCACTCCCAGGATCGCTCCTAGCACACGGTATGGATGATATGCATAACATTTTGCTATTTCCCCCCTACACAGTCTTCCAGTACCATTGCAGCAGGCTTTTCTGTCTCAAACCCTTTTATATACCCTCCCCAATGTGGAAAGCTGCAGCACAGCCCATCCATCATTTCTGATGCATTGTACTGAAAAATAATAATATTCAGAGCCACATGAGACCCAGGGAGGGAGGAAATGGGAGTGAAATGCTGTAAAGTGTGGATGTGTCTTCTGTATCCAAAATAAAACTTGGACATACTGATACCTTGCTATAGTGTTTGGTATGTGTTACAAAGACAGAGCTTTTCAGCTGTTGAATTAGTACTTAAGAACAGAAAAATGCTGTTCTGACAGATTCCATGCAACCTTATTGATTTAGAAAGCGAATGACTCAGAATGTGGAAAGGCTTTGCTCTTTGTAATTCATTCTTTGTGTTGAAGAGCACATAGAGGTAAACAGGCAGCTGCTAATAGAAAAATAACCAGTTAGCACCAATTCCAGCTTATTTTTCTCAAATTGAGGGTGTGTTTTCATGTAGCCAATTAGTGCCTTGCATATCCCAAAGAGTCCTGGATTAGATTGTTGGAAGGCAGTCCCTCTATGAAATAATCTCTGCAAGAACTAACTCTCAAAAAACAGATTAAGACCCACTGCAGAAAGGAACTTGGGTAAAGTGGTATAAAGGATCCCATGTTTTTTGAAGCCAGTGAGGTTAGGCTGATTAATACCAGCTAAAAATATGGTCCTATATATTCTTTGAGAGACTAACTTTGTTCCATTTCCTTAAAATTCATCAAATGCTTCTTCGCTATGCTCCTTCAGAGTTTGCAGCAGCAGTGCTGTCTCATGGGAAGGGAGTAGCTTTCCATATACAACCTTCCACAGGAACTCTGAAAGCCTTCCAGCAGCTAATCATAGAAATAACAGCTTACAATGACATGTGGGGAGAGTACCGGGATGATCTTGTCTGTAAGGTAGGTGGGGCTTCGCTTTCAAGTGAAGTATTGCTATGGCAGATTTTACACCAATTATATTTCCTAGATTCCTTTCTGATAAAAACACATTTTCGTTAGGACTTCTGTAAAAAAAAATCAGGGCAGGTATTGCTATACTGCTACCTCCAACGACACGTAAGGAACAACTGCTTGCTCTTAAACTGCAGGGTTTGTTTTGAGGTTACATGTTTGTCCCCTCGGTGGTTTTCATGTGCTGACTGGAGCAGTTTTGATTTATAAAATCTGTTTGGTAGCCAGCCAGTGCACTACTCTGCTCTACCAATACAATATATTGTGTTGTATGGAAAAGCTGCAGGGAAGCTCATGAATGTATGAGGTATCACATTCTCCTGCTGAGAAGAGCTTTCGTTAGTATATGAATTAGGTGCTGTCAAAAGAAACCAGTCAAAAATATTTGAAAATTCAATCAGTTTTCAAGCCTAATTTTGTAACCCAGACAACTGAAGTTTCATCTTGATTCTAATAGCAAAAATTCATTTTTAATAGGTGGGAGACTTACAACCTAAATTAATTCCTATGCGAATGACTGTGAAAGGCTGTCCAGTCTTCCTGCAGATGACAGGACCACAAACAGAGCAACCCATAATCAGGTATAGCCCAAAATACTATCAGAGAAGTCAGACAATTAAATACCGTTGGACTATAGCCAACATACAGACTTGTTCCCATCCTTTTATGATATAATGAGAAGGTCAGCAAAGTGCCTGTCAAGTTACAGCATCTGCTTCTGTAACAACAATACGTTTGTCTCTGCCAGCATAGTCAGAAAAGAATCTGCATACAAGCCTTCTTAGGTTTACCAGCAGTCACCATTCTAGGCTTACAGTCACAGAAGTTCACCCAGTCCGGCCTTATCTGATTCTGTGGAGATGGACACCGGTACACGGTGGCAGTTTCGCCATCTGCAGTTCATTTCTTTCTGTCCGTTTACCTGGACCGGGAGAAATGCAGCCCCAAGGTAAACAGGGGCAGGGGAAGGTTTAAGCCCTCCCATGCCGTGAGTCGCATCTGCACGTCTGGGTGAGGGGCCAGGGTTGGTTTATGGGGACTGGGGCAGTACACACTCAGCCAGCAGCTATACAGCATCGCTGCTTCTTTCTGACTTGAGAGGAATTAGTATGGTGTGTCATACTGCGGGCGAGAGCATTTGCAGTGTCAGCTCTGTAATGGGGCACAGGAAATGGATTTAGCTATCCATCATAAAAAAAAAAAAACAAACCTTAGGCACCTGGAAATCTGTGTCTGACATGGGTCTCGCCACTGCTGTGTACCCATTTGCTGCCGCTGCCAGAGTCTTTCACAATGTTTACCCTGAAATGTCCGAGATAACTAAGAAAACTGGAAAAAAGAGACTGATTAAATGAAACAATATCGTACTTCACGCTATAGGCCATGCTTAACCTGATAGCCGCTCTTAACAGGCTGCCAGTGCAGCCAGATAGGTTTCCACTTTTAAACAAATCTTTAATGGAAAATTATTTCAGACATTCACTTCTTTTCTGAACGTACTGACAGCAGCGTTTCCTTCCCCAGGTTTGGCACTCATGTCTCTGGAGGGTGTCCTGTCTTTCGGAGAGTCCGGCTCAACAATCCCACTCCCTTTGGTAAGACTAACTTTTGTACAGTAAACGTCGACACTTGCATTGAATTCCTTATAAAAAATAGAACCCATTACTCATGTTAATTAACTGACGTTCTTGTTTCCTAATGAGGACGTTCTTTGTAAAAATAACAACAGTATATAAGAGAGTATCTAAGCTGTCTTTTAACTTGGTTAGTATAGAACAATAGTAAATATTTGTCAGGTCTTTATGTGCATAGTAGTCTTTATCATTATGGATTTACTGCCATGAATATTAGTTTGCTTTCTGCAACAGGAAAGCATGTAAGCTCCAGCCAGAGTGTAGTAGAATATATGTAATCGACTCAACATGTTACTACTATGAAACAGCACATCCTATCCTGATGTGTCTGGGTTTTCACTTATTGAAATGATGGGAATTCAGGATTTTCCATCCTGGTTTTGTGCATCTCTCACGGCATTAGCCTTAGTCAGTCAGATACGCTACCTGCTTCTGAGTGGCATCATCTGGCTCTTCTGTGTTTTGTCTTTTTATCTCTTGAGTGAGATTTTAAGCTCTTCAAAGATCAATCACCTTGTCTTTCTTTTTTTCTGAATGCCACCAAACAAATTTTCTTAACAAACAAAAGACTCGTAATTTACTTTAATGTTAATAAAAGTTTAGGCCCTAGAGAGCAGACAAGCTATAATAAGGGCATAGCGCACATGGTCTTAAATCATTTTAGTTTACAGCAAACACGGAAAGCTTAAGATGTGCTTTATTACAAATTCAGTTGCTAGGGACAAATTTGTTACTTGATATTCTGGTTCTCTGGTACCAACTAAGCTATGAGTCTTCTCAGTGGCCACAAATAATTGTCCTCTCTCCTTTTCAATTCAGACATCCGCCTGGACTGGGAAATCTATAACCTAGAGCAAGATGATAAGAAGCTGGTGGACCTGTTGATGTTCTTTGGAGACCCTTTTCCTCCAAAGGACATGGATGAAAATAAGACTGCATCAATTGGTAGCAATTCAGAGTCAGAGATCATGTTAAAGTTGGATCAAACTGCCATTCCCTGCGGAAGCATTTATCCAGCTTCACAAACCACAGATGAGGTCAGCTGTTAGTCTGTTTTTTATACTGCTGCTGAGATACATGATGGGTTTCTTGGCATGAAAGGTTGAAAACAATAACATGCGATAGAACTTGTAACTAAGAGCTGGATTGTTAAAAGAAATGTCAGTTCCTCTCGCTGTCAAAAAAGCAATGTATGGGTAGATGGCTATTGATCAGCAATCAGTTTCCAGAATGAGGTATAAGCAAATAGCTCTTCAGCTTTTCCTTTTCTCAAAGTTGTTAAAGAAGCTGATCAGATACTTTTTAAAATACTGTCATTGACAAACTAATGCCATTTTTACATGAAAGTGTTAAGATAGCTAAAACTCCTCAGTTTGGGTCTACTTTTCTCATGGGTGCTTTGTGGTGTCAATGTGTGCAGAATCTAACCTGCGAAGTTCAAATTGCAGCTAACGTTTAGGAGGTATTTATCCCAATAGCGCTTTTTCCAAGGGGTTCAGGAGCAGTTTCAGGAGAGCAAACCTATGCATGAAAAAATGTCCAGTTTTTGTGCCAGAAAGAAAGAAACTGAAGCTGGCCATACTTCCTGAGTAGTGCAGCAGTTCCCTGAACACTTCACTTGCATTCCTCCTTTGCTGCGTAACAGTTTTAACCATTCCCCGCCCTTGTGTCCCTGCAGTCTTCAGACACCGACAGCAAAGAGGAGGAAATCATCACTCAAGAACCTACAATACAGAAAATTGTCTCTGTACTTATACGACCTCATGAAGGGGTTCCTGCAGACAACCCTTACTCCATTACTCCAAGACAGATAGTAAGCTTTTACCTTTTCTTTGTGCTTAGATTTAGCATATTTTCTGCAGGACAGAGGAGACAGAAGGAGGAGGAGGTAGCTTTGGTTTGGGGTAGAGACCCAGCCTTTGGCTGGGAGGCTTTGAGATCTTGAAGATGACCATAAGAAGAGTTTGCAAAGTCAACAGAAAAAAGAAAGTGTCTTACCTACACTTGAGCAGTTAACTGATGACTGGAATTAAGCGTTCAGTTGTATTAGGTTCTCTAGAGTGGCATCTCTGGTCTTCTCACTTGGGTTGCCCTGGTGAAATGTGCGGCATTAGGCAGGAGGCATCCAGCCTGGAGCTTTGGAAGCATGTTATTTAACTAGGGTAGGTTTGCTAAGGAGATGTGGTGGAGTTGGAAAGCAGACTGCGGGGAAAGGAGTGCTCTGTAGAGAACTCTCCTGGATAAGCAGTTGTAAGCCACAGTACTTCAAAAGTAACCGGTGCAAAAAGGGGCCACAGTGTCACAGTTCCTTAGGAATAAGATAAAGCAAAGATAGCACTGGTAAGATCTAGCTATGAGTGACAGGGTTGCCCAAAACATTAGTGTGTCAATTCTGATTCTTAAATCAAGTTTTTTGCCAAAGGGTTTCAGTTACAAGTTAGAATGAGCTAAAGATCACATAAAAGAAATAATTACAGAAGTGGCATCTCAAAGCAATGAAGCCTCCAGTCAGCTCTGGGGTGTCTGAAGCTGAGATAGCTCAGACAAACAAGCGCTGCTTTGTGGAGGCAGCCACTACTGGGTGTAGCCAGCAGCAAGCTTGGCCCATGTGGAACGGAGTTGATGCCTATGGAGCCAGTCAGGTATTCCTCTGCTGAAATGTTCTCCATGTTTCTGCTGTGACTGCAGGAGGGTCTGTTGGCTCAGGTGTTGTGTCGCACAGCTCCATGGTTGAGCAACCAGGTTGTCTATGACCACAGTGCACAGGCCCTGCAGTGTTGTAGAGCATGCCAGAGCTCTGCTCTGGTCCTGCTAGACCTTAGCCAGAACTTTCTTATGCTCCTCACCACTCCAAGCAGGGGAGCGCGGTGCAAGGAGAGCTGAGCTAGTTTTGCTTCTACAGAACGTAGGTCCAGCAAGACCAACCATCTCACCCTGTGATCACATGAAATCGGGCAGTTTGTGTCTGCGCAGCACTAGCCTGAGAGCAGTACATACCACATGGGCCCTGAGTGTACAAGCTCGGCTAGATGCGAATTGGCTCTGCAGGGAGGTGGCAAAGGTTTTTCTGCAGCAATAGCAGGATTTAACCATAACATGCATAATGCACCTAAAGAAAGCAGAATCTATTCAACCTGTAAATCCCAGAGAATCCGGTGTAGCTGGCTAGTGCATTTGATTACATTCCCTGCTGTCATGTAAAATAAAAAAATAGCTGAAAGTAAACTGAACTGTAAAATACTCTTAATTCTCACTTGCAACTCTTCAAAAAATGTTTCTTGCATCTTTGAGTGCTGTCAGTTGTGGGAGAATCGTCTGAGTTAGCTGTAGAGTAAGAGTGGCCAGAACTGGGTATTTTTAAAAACAAACAGGTACGTACATCCGTTTGGGTACACAGGGAGTTGGTCTGTGACTGTGCTTACACTCTGTTGATGCTAAAGTGTGGCTACGCTGATATTTGCAGCTGAAATAATTAAGTCAGTTTTGTTGTCGCATGTTGTCATTTTACTGCAGGCCCCAGCGTAACCCATCCCCAGGAGATTTCACGCTCCTTGTGCAACTCGGTTTAGCAGCTGAGTGCTGAGGATGCTTGCGCAGCCCCAGGCAGCTCCCTGCACTGCTAAACGGTTGTCTCTCGGCTGCAGGTGGTTCCAGGAGGTGGCAGCATCTCCGTTTGCATCTCCTTCACCCCACGCCTCCTGCCAGAGGCCGTGCCTGAAGTGCAGTGTGAAGGGTTTGTGCTGGGTTTCATGAGCCTAGACGACAAGGTAAAGTGACTGTCGCAGCAAGTCTAAAGATGACCAGAAAATAAACGTTTCCCTTCCTGTAATTTCTGTACGGGCTGCTGTGTACCTGGGCAGTCTGTAAAAACAGTCCTGTTCCTGCTACCCTGTACATCCTTCCTTAGTGAGGGTTGTTCATTTGTTGCATTTGTCTTTTAGCTTGGAAGCATTCTGGGGTGGGAATGCCACCGTCTTCTGACATTGTCTGGTGCAGCAGACCCCAGACAAAAGCCCCGGGTTTGAAACACTATCACAACATCAGGTTTTATTGATAACAACAGTTAACAATGGGACTGAGACTCAGGACTGCTGAGTTCTGTTCCTGGCTCTGCATCCACCTTCCTGTGTGAATTTTGACAGCCAATCTCTCCTCTGGGAAACTTCCTCCTCAACAACTGCAAGTGCAGCTCACAGGCTAACGTGGGGCTTGAATAGTGTTTTATGAAGCGCTCTGCGATTCTCTGACATGAATCATTGCAAACCTGCAAAGTATAATGAATGAATGGCAATGGAATATTTAATAAAAACATCCCTAATGTTCCTGGCTCCTGGAGGAAGAAACACCCGCATTTGTATTAACCACAGCCATTCAGAGTTCAACTACTGCTTCGCTTTTGCTGTTCCTTACACGTTGCTGTCGTGTCTTACAAACAGGCAATACGGTGTCAAGAAGAATCCCTTTTTGGCTAACAGTCACTCGGGCTAAAAGTAGGGTTTCAGGTTTTAGCGCTATCATTTTATACATCATTTCTGTTTTCCTTTTGTTGTCAGCTTGCAAGGACAGTGCCGAACAAAGTGCATCGCGGACATGGCTATGAAGCTCCACCGTTACGGATCGACTTGCAAGCTTTCGTAAGGCGTGCTCTGTAAGTACCACCGCACCGATGGCTGCTGCGCGCGCAGAATGAATCAGCCTGGAGGGAAGGGCTCTGACCAGCTCGGATTCTTTACACTCAGGTTAAAAGTAGACATGGATCATGACGAAGGAATGGTGTTTTATTCAATGGCAAGTGATCTCATACCGGATCAGCCTCTGTTAGGAGTAAGTATTTCCCGCACCGATGTATTCAGCTGTTTTGTAATGCTGTGCTACTGTAAGAATTCAGAGCTGTATGTATGTGGGTTTTAAAATGCGTATTTATCAGCAGTAGCCTCATGTTGCAATTTTCTGTCTTGCACATAGCAAGGTGGGTAAAACAAAAGGACTACAAGTACGACAAGGAGGGTGTAGAGAGGTGGGATCGGTCTCTTCTCCCAAGTAACAGGTGATAGGACAAGAGGAAAAGGTCTCAAGCTGAGCCAGGGGAGGTTTAGGCTGGATATGAGGAAAAATCTTTACGCTGAAAGGGTTATTAAGCATTGGGAAGTAGTTAAGTCACCATCCCTGGATGTATTTAAAAGATGGATAGATGTAGTGCTTAGCGATACGGTTTAGTGATGGTTTTTGTCAGAATTAGGTTGCTGGTTAGACTAGATGATCTGAAAGGTCCCTTTCAACCTACGAAATTCTATGAGTCTACTTATTAGCCAGAAATAAGAGAAGCTGAGGTCAGACAATGCCTATTTTATATGTCTTTTTTTTTTTTTTCCTTTGCAGAGGAGTTTGTAAGTAGAAAAATAAGTACTTATTTTCAGGACATAAAGGTCTGATAGCAACATGAGTCACTTAAAGCCATGCGGTCAGTTTCTGTGACCCTTGACATTCAAAGACTTTTAAACTTTATTCTGTTATTTGTATTTTGTTTTCTTTACTCAAGAAATTTTGAATAACACAAGTAGAAAATACTGGGTTGCTTTGGGGTAAAGTCCTTCGGATCCCTGGTGGTGCTGAATGACCAGACAGACCAGCACAAACCTCTCAAGGGAGTTAAAACTAACGAGTTTTGAATCATTTCTCCAACAGGTTTTGACAGATTCGGTAATGACTCAGAGGTTGAAACTCATCAATTGCACTAAGGTTCCTCTGTACTTCAGGCTCCTTCTGTCTACGCCCTTCAGCCTGTCCAGCACAGATCCCCAAAAGAACACCAAAACATCCCACAGCAAGAAGGAGGAAAAAGAACAGCAACCGCAACTTGTACTTTATCCGCAGCAAAACATGCTGGTAGGCTCAAAAATAATAATCCTGTGCCAGAATAGATAGTTTAGTAATTGGTGTGTTAGTGTGGTCCAGATGAACCACAAGAAAAACACAACCTGTATAGAAATCTCCCAATTTCAGGGGAAATAGTGGTATATTCGCAAATGCTAATTACTGCCGTTTTGCCTGATATGTTGCCGGTACAAAATATTTTTCTGCAGTGGCCCTGATGTGCTTGTCTCATCAGCTCTGACCTGTTGCAAACTCCTGCAGAAAATCCTGGGGTTTTTGGAGCTCACCTAAATCAATTGCCATATATATGCTGGACAAATTGAAACATTTCCAACGCCTGCAGTCCCTCATTTCCTTCAATTAGATGCAGGCAGTGGAAACAGAGAAAATTTGGTTTGTTTTGGGTGTATGCAATTGACATTAAAGGGAAAAAAAGTCCTGGAGTCAAGAATTAGCTAGGGTGCAAAGAATGAATAACATTTGCATTTTTGAAGCGTGCTTCTCATTTTTCAGTGTTCATTTTGACATGAGACACACGTATCTTAATTGTGTGGGAAGAAAGAATACTTCCATTTTTAAGACAGACTTGGGAATATCGTATTTGTAACCTTGGGAATTTAGAACCTTTGTCTCGCTAGAGACTGTTTCTCCCCCGTGGTTCAGAGATCAGCCATTAACCTTTACACTCCATCTCAGTGTGCTGCATTCACAGGAAATAGCTGTGTTTTTTCTTTAATTATAAAGCTTTGTTCCAGTGGGAATTTGGTTGCTGGCATGACACCTTTGGGTTCCAGTGGGGAAAACGTGCGCCTGGGCCTTTGAGCAGTGTTTACTTTGGATTTCCTGCACACAGTGTCTTCTTATGTGAAGGTCGTCCGGATTCCTCTTCCCACAGGTGAAAGTGTCATTCCACACAACTCTGGAGTTACTTACCTATCAACATTTGCCAGATACCCAGCTGCTTCCTGGATTCCAAGTGCTCCAGTTTGAGAACGGAGAAAGAAAGCTGAAGTTTAATCAAAATCTGGTCATCGAATATAGTAACCGCACTACCCAGGTAAGCTCGGAACGAGATCTCTGGGCCCTGAGAAAGGGCTATGTCGTATCAGCGCCTCTGACTCAGAATGGACGTGCCTTAGGATTTGTGGCCAGCAGGTGGAGGGAGGGGATTCTGCCCCTCTGCGCCGCTCTGGTGAGACCCCACCTGGAGTGCTGTGTCCAGCTCTGGAGCCCTGAGCACAGGGAGGACATGGACCTGTTGGAGTGGATCCAGACGAGGCCACGAGGATGATCCGAGGGCTGGAGCCCCCGTGCTGTGAGGACAGGCTGGGAGAGTTGGGGTTGTTCAGCCTGGAGAAGAGAAAGCTCCGGGGAGACCCTATAATGGCCTTCCAGTACCTGAAGGGAGCCTACAGGAGAGATGGGGAGGGACTCTTTATCAGGGAGTGTCGCAATAGGATGAGGGGTAATGGTTTTAAACTGAAAGAGGGTAGATTTATATTTGGTATTAGGAAGAAATTCTTCACTGTGAGGGTGGTGAGGCACTGGCACAGGTTGCCCAGGGAAGCTGTGGCTGCCCCATCCCTGGAGGTGTTCAAGGCCAGGCTGGATGGGGCTTTGAGCAACCTGGTCTAGTGGGAGGTGTCCCTGCCCATGGCAGGGGGGTTGGAACTAGATGATCTTTAAGGTCCCTTCCAACCCGAACCATTCTGTGATTCTATGATTTACTCGGACTTGCAATACAGCCACCTCTAGAGTAAATTGTGTCATCTGGTTGAAGTGAATGACCATGGATTTGCAGAAGGAGATGGCTCTCTGTTGAGACCGCAGGTGACTCTCAGATGGACAGAGGGGTTTGGGGTCAGGAGCCTGGTGCTGGTACCCCAGCTCTTTGCTCAGCGTGATGGCCTGGATGATACAAAGGGCAGCCCCATCCCAGCGTGACTCTCAACGTCCTTCTGAGACACGGGGTCAGGACTGTCTCAGCCAACGTGCCAGTGACTGAGTCACCAAGCCTTGCCTCCCGCAGTGCCTAAGCACATCTCGAAAGCCTCCCGAGTCTGTCTAACTCATGTGGTGTGGTCACAGCCCACACATGTTTAAAGACCTATCTCTTCCAGATGGAAAGCTGTAACCACCACCACCACCCCCCCCCGCCCAAGTCTTCAGCAGTTCCAGTACACTGCAGGCATTCTTTTTTTTCATACCAGGTATTTCTGAGGACTGATCTGTGTAAGATCTGAGCACCATATCTAAGATACAGTCACTTTAATAATAATCTTGGGCAATCTGCACAAATCGAATGACTCACAGCGGGCCATATACAGTCCTAAGGGACGAGGAGATGCTGTAATGTCTGCATCTCCACAGAAAACCCTAATAACAAATCAGAACGTTCACTCCGTGTTACTTCACTAAGACCACAGTGTCTGGTTTGAAAACCTATCCCAAAACAGTAAAACAAGCCACAACTTAATTCACTCAAAGCTGTAAAATGGGGAATTGACTCTTATTACAAAAGAGCACAGAACAACTAAGTGCTTGAGGTAAGAATGATCCAGCTGTCGCAGATATTATTAAAGCCCTACAAAAATAAGGCGGGTTTTCTTCTCCTTTCCCTTTCCTCTGTTTTGCAGCTGGTCCCAATGACTGCGTACCTCTCTGTTCCAGTTCTGGAGCTCTCTTGCAACACAGTGGATTTCAAGACCTGCTTTGTTGCACAGACCAAGACTGAACACGTCTTCCTGTGGAACAGGAGTGGCTGTAGAAGTTACTGGGCTGCTTTGCTGGGTATTCTGGTTTTGCAATTGGAATTTTTATTATATAGTTTCCCTATTCAGAGTTTTTCTTTAGTAAGACAGCAGGCACTCGCTCAATTTATAGCCAATATATGATCATGTCGGCAGCAAACATGCCAGGTCTGCTTCTGTTCTCGCTTATGTGGGCTTTTTCTTTTTTTTTTGGTTTGGATGTATGTTTGGGTTTGGTTTTTTTTTGACATCAGCATATCTCTACTGATTTCAGCAGTTAATCAGAAGATTGAATTACAGCCCTCACAGGTGGTGGACACGCTTTGCTCGTTTATAGTACAATCCTAAGAGGCAACAAGAATCAGTAGCTCCTCCCGAGTTCGGTTTGAGCTTGTGCCTCATGATGTTAACAACAGATGGATTTCAAAGGAAAGAAGATCAAGGCCTTATTAATTTGACGTGGAGGCCATTGATCACTCCCCTTGATTAGAGGATGGAAAGAGGAACTGCCCACATGCATAGATAGCCTCCGTCAGTGCAAGACATGAGTTACTAATTGCAAGGAGGAGCCTTGTTTTGAGTGCTACATGTTGTACAAACTTATACAAAGGGTCTCGTATTGCTTTGTTTTATATTTGCCCCTTTACTGCAGATGAACAGGAAAGGCATAATGACCTGGAAGTGTTTTCTGTCTCTCCTGCTAATGGCATTTTGGAGGCGCGTGAAGGGGACCCACCTACCAAAGAGATTTTGCAGATCAGCTTTACTGCAAGGTACAATTCACAGGGCTGAAATCTCGCGGTTTTTCCCTGTCAAGCCCAGACGTATGGTGCGAATAGTCACTGACAGCAGAGAGCAACTCTGCTCTGTTCTCGGGTTATCCAGCTGCTCGCTTTGCTTCTAACATTTGCCGATCCTGTCCTTCCAGCTGCTGTGTTTTCCATATAACCATGTTCCCTACACGGCTCCCTTATGTGGGATTTCTTTTGGAATTGGCACCCAGAATTTCAGATTTTAGATTTACCCTCTCAAAATCATGCTGTTCCCCCAGTTGGCGTGACAACACTGACTATGTACCACCAGATAAAATCCCTTTTTTTAGGGCAATGTCTTTAACAGAGGGCAGATCGCAGGCCTGTAAATCGGTGTAGAGGCTGATACAACAGTTGAGTCCTTTCTGCATCCAGCACTTTATTAGGACAGAGGGAGAAATGCGTCTGGAGTAGTTCAGAATTCCAGTAAAGCATCCGTTTGTCATGCAGGGAAGCACAACGTCTTTTGCAGTCACTCTCAGGGATCCTTCATTATAATTTATGTGGCTAAAAGTAACTTTTTGAAGTCCTGTACTTCCCTACCTGCATTCAGATTTCCTCCTGATGAAGCAAATAGAGCAAAATGTTATTCCAGTGCAGTGATAGAATTTGTTTTACCCTTGCTTAGCCTGGTGCAATGTTTAGCACAACAGTCATCTTGATTTGATGAGAAAGAAAAAGTCAATGTATTTTTGTTGCCTCTAGTCCAAATGTTTTCTATGCAACAAAGATAATGGGAGCTGCAGGCTCAGATGACAGCAAACAGAAGAAAGCAGGTGAAAATTACTTCCATTGTCCTAATCATGTATATGGACATCTTCTCACAACCTTTTGTCAAGGCTAGCCGTTAGGTGTGAATGTATGAGGCAATGACACAGAGCCTTTAATGTCTTTGCTCTAATTCGGGAGATGCAACTCCTGTAGGGAAGTTCAGCTTCCATTACAAAGTATTCTCTTGGAAGTTATCGCATGGTGGCAGAAAGTTTGAGAGAGACAAGTCTGTCCCCGTGATTTCAGTGAACGCTGAACACTGCTGACAGGGAAGGTTCAAGAAGCAAACTACATCCATCCCAGACGTTACCGCCCAACTTCAGGACACGCCTCCAGCCCTCCATCGCCGGAGCCAGAGACCTCAGTGGGACGAGGCCTGGAGCAGCTGCTCCAAGCTGTCCCCGCTCAGGGCAGTACACTGGACCAGAGACCTCCCCAGGCCCCTGACCGCCTACGTTTTTCTGGAGTGCTTGTGAATATGCCTGAAGCACTTCTTTTTGTCTGACAGATACACCAATTAGTGTGCCTGAAAGTACCAGAAAGTACCGATGTTGCTGTAGAGCAGCCGGCTGTCTGTTCTGCTCCAGACGAAGAATTCCCAATGCAGCAGAGCTCAGGACCAGCGCGGCATTAGTAAATAATGATACACGAGGTGTGAAGCGGTTCTAATAATTCAGCTCCCTAAATCAGTGGTTTTCCTGCAGGGGAATTTTGCATGAGAAGGGAAAAATGAAAGTTGTCTGGCAGAACAGGCTCTTGCCCCAGGCCTTTACGACGGCTGTCTCTTCACGCACAGAAATCTCACATGAACAGGAGCATTGGGTAGCATTAGCCTTAGGCGAGTTACGCTGTAAGAATTCCGCTTAGTGCAAGGGATAAAACTGCACTTGCTGTAAGCTTTCTGATGTTCACTTACCACCTGGACTCTGTTAACTGCAACTTGTCTCAGGGGAGTTGACAGAAACTTCTCAATTTGAAACTCTGTCACAGGGATGAGTTTTCACATCAGGGCAGTGCAGGCTCCCAAACACTAGCTGCCAGCAGACCTTCGTTTTATTTATTTAACTTAAACAGAATTTCACAAGTAGGGAGTCACTCGAGTTCTTCTTTCAAACATGGAGTTAATAATCCAATGTCTTTCCTTCGGGCACAGACCGGACCATTCTTTTCAAACATCCCCTGTGTAGCCATGGGACGCGATGCCACGAAGCGAGATGATTGCCACCCGCAGGCTCGACACCAACATCAGAGCCCGGTGCTTGGGACTCAGAGCAGTTTAAGTCTCAGGGCACCATTCTCCTCTTTTTCCTCCAGAAAGTAACTCATCCTTAAACACAGAATTGCAATAAGCACAGAATAGCTGTAACTGAACTGTCTTTTCCCTCTGCATTTTAGGAGCGACATTGAATATGAAATGATTGTGACCGTTACCGGAATGCTGGGAGAGAAGCCGTGCAAACTACAGCTCAGGGGACGAGGAACATACGATGGCAAGTATGAAGACCCATATTTAATTTAAGCGAGACAATGTGGGACACGTCAAGGTAATGTGTTGGATGCAGATGTGCCATCAGTCGAGCCTGTATTTTCACCTACTTCAGTTGTTTTAATATGGACTGGAATTTTAGCAGAATGAAATTTTAAGTTATGAGGGAAAAAAAAAGCTCATGGTACTTTAAAGAAAATGGTCATAATCTCATTCTCTGCTATTACTTTTATTGCTGTGATAAGCTGACCCTTTCCCACAGATCCAGGCTCTGCAAAATAATCGGGTTTAAATTGCAAAGCAGCTATGGTCAACAGGCCAAAACCCTTTGCATATCACAGCCTGCCTCAAATTACAATTAAAGACCCTTTGTACCTTAAAAAACAGCTTTTGTTTTGCCTTGTTTATTTGTTTGACATTAAAACGGACATTGACACATAATAAAGGCAAGAATTAGCGAATAGGCCAGCATTCCCCTGGCTTTTTTCTCAGTGCTGGAGATGAAAAGGGGAAGAGCCAACTTTCTCCGGACCCCTTGGAAAATTCCCAACCTGCATGTTTCATCATGCCTGGGTATTGAGAACATCCCCTTCGGCTGCGGAGGGAGGAACCTGCTTCCTTTTAATTCTTTCCCCCCACATGGTTCCCATTTACTCACACTTCTCTTTAAATGTTTTTAGTATTACTTTAGCTAAAGGTCACTGAAATTCCCACTTCTGAGCCTGTTAAGTTTTCCACTCCCATCATATAAAAGGTTTTTGTTAAAGGCAGTGTGTGCAGGGAGGAGGGGGCTGCAATCCACGCTGCAGAACAAGAGATGCGCCATAGCTGCCTTCTGCCTGGTTTAAAACAGACTTGTACCAGCACCGAGAGCTCGGTTCATACACAGCAACCTCCGTGGGGAAAAAAGGACCCTCAAAAGATGCTAATGTTCCTCCCCCCCTTCTAAATAATTTAATCTCTTTTGCTCTAAAATACAGCACATGATTGCCGAGTGAGAAGGCTACAGAACAAGAATGCAAGGATATAAAATATCCCTCTAGCTAACAATGACCTCCAGCTAACAATCACCATAAAAAAAATACAAATATATTGCAAGAACCCAATTGTATTATTAAGTGCAAAAACAAGAGCCAGCAAAAAGAAATTCAGTCTGTGTTACAAACTTAAGCTTTTCTAACATGTCAACAATGATGAGTACGTTTCATAATAACGGTTTCTTTTTCAAGCTGTTATCTCTGAGTTTCAGTGGTCTGACGATTCCTCGTAAGAGGAAGAACAGATGAGGGAGACCTTTACAGGATAAAACATACATTTCGCTGACGTTCATGTAGTGCTTGCAGTAAGAGTAATGCTGAAATCTGGTTTATGTTAGGTAAGTAAGTATTATTCAGCATAAGCTTGTCTTCTAAGTCAGAGTCACACAAGCTGATAATTAGAAGTGTATTGTAAAAGGTGGAATGGCCAATTTCTAATTCCTGGCTTCTATAAATCATCAAAACCTTTCTGTTCAGGTACCTCAACAGTTTGTTTGCTCCTGAGTAAATTAATTTTTAGTCCTTCCACGTTCCCCCACTGGAGGCTTCAGAGCAGCTTGGTTAAAAGTAGAAAGCTACAGCACATCCTCCAGCATGGGGACAATTTAAGACACGGCCGACTTAACGGCTTGGACGGGACAGACAGAGCTGGAAAGGTGTTAAGTCTTTGCACTGCCTTCAAAACAAGCTCTTCTAGACTTCCTACAAGATGGTGGAATCTTTTCAGAAAACCCTGGAAAAGCCTTTTCACCTGCATTGTTGTTTTCACTTCGAGCAACCGTTTTAGACAATTTGTCATACAAAAATACCGTACCATGAACTACTTCTCGCTGATGATATTCACAGAATAAAGGGATCAATTAGATTAGAAATATTCATTCATAATCGCCACACAAGGGCCTGCAGTTGAACTTCAGCTGAGCTCATTTCTCTTCTCCTGTCAGGATGCTTTTTAACTCTGATGCAAATGCCAGTTTTGCATTTTCCCACCTGCTTAATAGATCTGTACGATTTATTCAGCTTCCCAATTTGTGCCTACAATTTGTAGATCTATAGTGAATCCCTGAATCCGCTTGATTTCACAGTGCAAATTGTTTGCTATTACGAGCGAAGGCAGAGAATTAGCTGTTGCGTTGTTTCGTCAGTACAACTGGAGTTTAGTTCCCTGGGTACTCGAATACGGCGGCAGCGCCCATGCCCGTTCCAATGCACATGGATACAACACCGTACGCTCTGAAACAAAAAGAACACATGGAGTTAAGAAAAAGACAGATCAAGTTTAGATCACCTGGGGGGAAAAAAGAATACATCTGAGCTACCCCCTGCTCTCCTGTGTGTCGCCAAGAGATTCTAACTCTGGAGCAGGTCCTGGTGCCCTGGATGGAGTTTGCAGAGTACGTGGGGACATGTTTCTCTGCCTGCTTTCTGGACAGGAGCAGTGCGCCAGGAGCAACGGGGAGGGCTGGGACCAAACTGGCACAAAGCTGGATGCAGCCCAGCCTTGCGGAGCCGCCAGCTCTGAGCACTGACTGGCTGCTCTAACGCTGCATGGTAGAGACATCTGCTCAGGGCCCTGCACCACCACGGACCAGGAGAGACTCTGCACTCGTGGGCAGCAAGACACTACACAGCTCTCCGTAAAGAGAATCATCAGTAATTCAAGTCCAAAGCTAGCAAAGGGATGGAGAAAGCTTAACCCAACCTGATGGTTACTTCTGAGCCCAAGTTCCTCACGTACAGATAAGGCATTAAAGCGAATACCGTTCCTCAGTGCTCACCTTTTCCCTCTGCGCTTCAATTCATTGAGCAAAGTGACAACTTGACGAGCACCAGTACAGCCCAGTGGGTGCCCCAGTGCTATTGCTCCTCCCAGGGGGTTGACCTTCTCCATGGGGATGCCCAGCTTTTCAACGCAGTACACGGCCTAGAAAGACAGAGGGAATGGTTCTACGGAGATGCTCTCACCGCCATTAGCTCTCAGCTCTCCTGCAATAGAGAGCTAAGAGGACCAGAGAGAAGATTGGTGCTCAAAATGGATTTAGCTCCCACTATGTTTGTTATTACACAAACTCCCCATTGATGTGTCAGCTGCTTTTAAAGGATTAAACAGTACTTAAGAGGCCTGACTCTGGACCGTGCTTCCCAGTGGAAAGGAGCAGAGCTGCATTGCAAATCCAGAGCACAGGAAGCGAGCTAAGCCTGGCAACTTCAGCTCTAACTCAGCCCACGTACTTTCTGATGGGCACGTCACAGGTTTGTGAAAGACACGGTACTGAAGTTTCTACCTTTCATCAAGGACCTCCAAACTGGTGAGTGCAACACACTGACACCACCCAGTAACAAATTACAGCCCTTGTGAAACACAAGGTTTGCAAGTTGGTATGAGGATACAATAGTAAAGATTACATTCTTACTCAGTGGGCGTATTTTTCTGATCTTTTTTTCAATATTAAGCTGTATAAGCAATGCCCCGCTTATTTTTGTTTGAAGGAAAGGGAATACAGTCTGCGCATATTATTAACATTTGTCTGAAGACGTAATATGTGGAACAAATTCAAATCTTAATTTGGAGACCAAGCTGAAATGCACTCCGTTACCAAGGAATGTGGCAGTTCAAACAGGACGATCACTCACCTGGCTTGCAAAGGCTTCATTAATTTCATATATATCAATGTCATTCAGAGTCAGACCTATGGTTCAGAAAAGTCAGGATTTAAAAGGAGATATTTTTGCCTTCTGACTGCATCAAAGAATAATTCACTTAAAGCCTCCCTTTATGAATTCTAGTTCTACTCCACGAATGACAATAAGAGGGGGACCTGGGCTCCCCTGTGGGGTATCTACACTCGTACACACATTTATGTACAACAGTGCCTAAAGACCGTAAAACATCACAGTCCATGGTACTGTGTCACTGAGTTTGCCAAGTTTCCATAGATTAAACGTGATTTCTTTGCAGAGGGATTAAAGACTGAAGGGTATTTGAGACTGGAAGATAAAACTATAGGTGAGCCTGTGACCACAGCAATGATAGGCCGACACAACAGCAACCATCAGCTATAAAAGCTATTTAACCTGATGAGTACGATAAGGATCTCTTTTAAGGTATTGAATTTAAGTTCACTGTTCCTACGGCTGATAGCTGCACATGCTAGAAAAATATAACCTCAATTTTCAGTCCACAGAGTCCAATTTGCCTTTGCCCGACAATGTAGGAACCACGAGCGGTTCTTACCCGCCTTCTCCACAGCGACTGGGATTGCGTAGGCTGGTCCTATGCCCATGACGTCGGGTGGGACTCCAACCACAGCAAAGGACCTGAGCACCCCCAGGACCGGGAGTCCCAGTTGCGCTGCTTTCGAGCGTTTTGCCAGGAGAACAGCAGCCGCCCCATCACTCACCTGGCTGGCATTACCTGTTGGAAGAGATCTATTAACACTTTTTTGGCCTGGGCACATTCTCTTACAAGGCAGGTAAAGCACAGGAACAACAGGAATTTAAGAACAGAGCTGACCTGCTGTAGTGCTACCATCCTCTTTGAAGGCAGGCTTCAGCTTTGCCAAGCCCTCCAGGGTCGTGGAGGGTCTAATCCCTTCGTCTTGGTGCACGGTGATTGTTTTTTGGTTGCCCTGATTATCTAGAACAGTGGTCTTCACCGGAACAATCTCCGTTTTAAAGAGTCCCATCTGCTGAGCTTTTGCTGCTCTGTTAAAGGGTAGGAAAGGTTAAATATTCTGGAGGCGAACTGCAAGAGAACTAACGTCAAGGAAACCAGTTAGTAAGAGAATAAACTGAAGCGTGACTTGGTACACAGGTATGCCACCGAGTAGTGGACAAGAAGACAGGAGAATACTTATTTGCCTTCATGGGAAGACAAACTTCTTACCTCTACGTCCCGGGAAATAGATCACTAACATTATGAGCATTTCACCTCAAACCCAGGTCAGAGGATCACACACTTCTGAGCAAGATCCCCACTCTGTTCCCATCCAGACCTTTGTGACTGACTGACCACCGCCAGCCCACAGCATGAAGCTGTACCTGTCCAGTGGTACAGTCACATCACGGCTGTAAAAAAACAAATGAACCCTGATCTTCAAACACCAATTCTTATTTTTGAGTTTAAACAGGACAAGTGGGCTAAGCCTCCACATAATGCTGATAATTTCTGACAAGTTAAGGAATGGCTGGAGTTTCACTCACTCCTGGTTTTGTCCTACTGAAGACAAGTTGAGCTTTAGACCACAGACTTCAGGTATGATCTTCTGGCATTTAAATGTAACCTTTGAACCCAAAATGACTGCGATTTATGTTGCATAGTTCAGTGTGACTACATAGAAGGGTATCACTTAAAGATGCGGTGAAGACAGATAGGGTCTGGTCTGTCAGACAGCAGCATTAGCAGTGGGGAACAACTGACATGACCAGTAAGTAGGCAGAATGCAATTAGCTAAATTAGAATTAGCTCAGGGCACATAGTGTTAATCTTTCATATCAACAAGGTATTTAAAAGCCTCCACAGTAAAGCTGATTTAGAAAGATTTACTTTCCAGCAGCAGAGCACCCTTTACAGGGAATACAAGTTGGAGACTTCTTTTACCCCTTCGTCACTTTACACTTTTACTAATAAAATGAAAATATTTAATACTCCCAGGTAAGCGAGAGTTAGAGCAAAGTGCTGAAGGACACATCAGTAGCTCCGCAGGCATCCTGAGACCGAGGCCAGAAAATCACCCCTTTCCTCATGCGAGAGGCAAGGATCGCGTTCACATACCCTTTCGCGTTATCGGTGTCAGTGAGAAAGGCTGGCATGCCAAGTTCCCTAGAAGCAGGGCCAGAATTTAAAGGTTAACTGGCCTGTGCAGTGGCTTCCTGTATTAGATAAGTAATTGGACCGGGGCGATGCTTAAACAGAGCTCTGAAAGTTAGTTTAACTCTTTGACGGCAGCAATGTTAAAGTACCGCCTGTCACCGGACTGACAGAACAGCCCCACGGATCCCAGGGGTCAGTTTACTTTGGCAGGGATTTAACCCAAGAGGAAGGTCATTAGAGGTAGAATTGGACTCACTTGGGGCCAAACACCTGCAGCGAAGAAAAGCCTTTTCTGAAAAGCTCGGCAGTTCTCTAGAAACAGCTACATCGAAATATTCCCTCTTAGGAAAAGTTCCTTCTGCTGCCGCTCCCACGTTCAGTTTCAGATACCGAGCCAAAGGCGCTATGAAAATATTGAACCACACATTCGGTCCAGAAACCTCATGGAGGCTGCATCCTTTGGATGCTGAAAAGCACAGGGCACTCACTGCTGAAGGCTCGCACGGCCGGTGACATGGCGCAGCGTTAGCCACACAATCCCTGGTTCACAGAATCACAGAATGGTTGGGGTTGGAAGGGACCTCTGGAGATCATCTAGTCCAACCCCCCTGCCAGAGCAGGGTCACCTTAGAGCCGGTTGCACAGGAACGCGTCCAGGAGGGTTTTGAATGTCTCCAGAGACGGAGACTCCACCAACCTCTCTGGGCAGCCTGTTCCAGTGCTCTGCCACCCCCAAAGGTAAAGAAGTTGCTCGTTGTTCCTTATTACACAGCCCGGGGACATGCTCTGGTCTTCGCTCTGACCATCTCAAGCCTCTTTACTCACTATTAAGGTTCGGAAGGCAACACAAAGGCTGCACTTAGCCACTCTTGGGAAGTAGCAACATGTTTTCTATCTGTATCCCTGAACTAAAAGGTTAAAAAATAAAATAAAACGTGCATTTACTTTTGTTGGGAAGCCAAGGCAAAGGTATCTTGCTTCTTTCGGGAAACCCCAAACTTCTCCGCCACATTTTCTGAGGTTATTCTGGGGAAAACAACATCACAGAATTAATGGAATGACACAGCTAACGGAGCTGCAGTTGGCGTCTACTAAGACAACTCAAGGTCCAAGCACTGGCTTTAGTCTCAAAGCGAAGTGCTGCCTTCTCAACCTAGAACTGCTTGGCAGAAGCAGATCCTGAATCAAATCCAGAGACAAAACAAGGTTCAAATCCACTCTCAAGTTTTTGCTCATTAAGCCACTGAGCTTAAGACATAAGACAAAAGAATCTTTCATGGGAGCTGCCGATCTTGCTCCTGATTTCACACCACGACTCCCCAGCCATGACCAAGGAGGATGCCGATACATGCAGATCCCACCCCACCGCATTCAGATTTATTTGAAACAGGATTTGTCACCGAGGAGACAGACCATCGAGAAAACCCTTAAACTTTGGGAAGAGGAACCACTTACCCCATAGGAATAAGGCAATCTCGAGCTTTGCTGTTTTCCATCATACTGGAACTGATATCACCAGGGTTATTTGCCTTTCTGAGGGACATCGTTTCCACGCTAAACACAAGAAAAATTTGAGTTTGCTACCAGTGCTTTCATACCATATTTGTGGTAATTGCTCAATTAAGACTGATCAAAACTCAGTATCTCGACAACACGCTCTCCTATCATCCCAGAGAAACGCAGCTATTAAGACCTGGCTGAGGCAGAAGCTCTTCAATCATCAATATAAGCATTACCACGAAATGAAAACAGATTGCTAGATTAAATTGGTCCTTGTTTCACCAAGAACAGGATACCAACGTCAACAGCTTATTTCTCTTCTTTCCACAGCTAGGAAGGAATCGTTAATGATTCTGGCACTTCCGTCCTCAAACATAGCGAGAAATCTAAACTGAAGTTTCCAGCCAGATTGTCAACAGTCATAAAAACGCTACTTACAGCCTAAGAACTGCTTGGCAGTATAATAAGAAAAGTACCGAGCAAACCATGACACAGACTTCAGTGAGTTATGGCATTTGTATTTCGCAACACAAGAATTTAAGACATGGATCCCAGAAGCTGCAGTCTTTCACCTACAAATGAGTTAACAGATTGAAGACATCCAATTTTACTGCATAAATACACGGACATCGCTTAAGACTAGTGAGCTTTGTAAAGCCAGTCTAGACCATGAAGCCTACCGTGGGAAGAGGGTTTGAATTCTGCTCTGCACCGCAAAAATACATTATGAAGAGTATGCAACAAAGAAAATATTCCTGGAAAATGCAAGACAAGCAGAAAATAAGGCTTTTCCCCAAGCAGCTTGTAGTTTAAATTCCTGATAGCGCTTACTAACTCTAATATGGGACACTGCATTACTTGACTTCAGCTGCATCTACTCCCAGACGGAAGGTACAGAATTGGGCTTTAAGCAAGAGCAAACCACAGCCACAGGATTTTGTGTTGTCATCCAGTATCTCTCCACCTACAGAGTGGGTGAGTCCTCTCAGGGGAAGAGCATGACCGGGGATAAACCCAGCTCACAAATGCCATTTGTAATGTATGGATTTTCAGTCTTCATGGAGCTCCCTGCAGGGTAGAGGCCAGAAAACTTCCCCCAGTGAAGCGCGGCGGCTGGCGTTCACAGAGGCGCAAGGGCTGGATCCCAAACCCTTTGAGCCTTTCAGTACCTTCAAGCGTATCATTTTGGAAGATGGTGACAAGCAGCTTCTTGAAACAAGTGTGTTAAAGTGCAGGAGTGAAAAGCATCACGTCCTCAAGCACAAGCATTCCCCGTGAACGCCAAGTGCTCAGTCTGCAGCAGAGGAACATGCCTGTCTTGCCGAGCTGTTTATTTCGCAGCAGTCTAAGAAGGGCGTTCTCAGCATAAGATCTTGCTCAACCGGGTAGGTGCAGGTGTTGAGAAGTCGTAAATATAAATATTTTCCTAAGGGCTACCAGATGACTGTGTAAATCAAGAAAGATTTAGAGCTACCAAGGTAAAGAAAAAGAGAAATCCAGTATTTTAGCCTCAGGAGTACTGAATTATTATTTTTCTTCATTCGTTCTTCTGACATGAAGATGTACGTGGTCACTAGTAGTTCTCCAAAGCCAACCCAACATTTACACAATCCTCTAAAAAATAAACACTTCTTATGATGTTAGAACTGAAGCAAAAAAACAGCGTGCCCGTCCACTGCAGAAGAACATCTGCTCTAAGTCCATAGAACAGTTATTAGCCTGGGTCTAATAAGTGGTCTTCTAAGACACTAGTTAATTGGAGATTAGTTAAAATGCTAATTATGGCAGGCTCTTCCAAGCTGTCAGAGCTCTGCACACAACTGGTGTCCTACAGCAGGGCCAGAGGACCCTAATAAAACAGGCTTTTTGCGTGCTTCTAAGAGATACTCAGCCTCTTACTGCAACCCGAGCAGACCTGTCACCGAGACCAACATTTCCGTAAGAATTAAAGGATTTTAAAGCACCCTCCCTCAGACTCTTTAAGATGACCTTATCTTCTGCAAAAGTACTCAGAAGCCTCTGGAAATACATGAATTGCATCTGCAGCCACTGCTTAAATTCAGGTCCTAATTTTAGAGTTTATTCACCCATTTGTCAAACAAGGACAGTGTCTACTTCCTTGGTGGGGACAGACCGGGTTGGAAGGGATTTCTAACGCCTCACGCAAGAGCTTCTGCAGAGGGACAGAGCGCTACTGTCAGGCAGCCCACGCAAGTGCCATAAAAAGACTTTCTTACCCGCAGGCCAAGCCAATGTCATACGATCCATTTCGGATGCCACCTGTGAAAGCAGGAAAGAAACATTCTTACTATCGTTAGAAGCAAAAGCACTTCCATTCCAGCTGTGGTTCCATGGACACCTGCGGCACCCACTACAGCCAAACGGGGCGTTCCCTCTGCCCTACCGCCTGCCGGAATGGGAGCCAGGTCAAGGAGCTGGTGGGGCTGAGGACAAACCATGACCTGATCTGCAACCGGGGAGGACAGGAGGGACCCTTCTAGAAGCCGCCCGATGTGGACGTGATGGTAGAACTCAACCTCATAAAACCAAGTTACTTCTCTAGGGGTAAACTCAGCCACTCAAGGATATAAAAGCATTGAACCAACACCACACTGAAAATTCCTAACAGCAGAAGCCATCACCGCTGTTTTTACTGCTCAGGGAGATTTAAGGACAGGAGAAATGAGGGCTTGGGGTGGGTCAGGCATGGACTCTGATCCGAGTGCCCGTAACACTTACCAGCTATATTGATAATGGCCTGTAGTCCGGAGGAGCACTGTCGGTTCACGCTCGAGCATGGCACCGTCTCTGGAATACCACTAGAAAATAAAACAGCGTTGGCAAAGGCTCAGCGATGAAAACCACGCAACAAAGCAAACCTCCGCAGACAGCATTAAGCCACCTGATTAAACTTTAACCCTGAAGTTCAAGACAGATCCCTTTCTACATTTGTTGACCTATTTGGTCCTGCACCAAGAGAAAGCAAAGTTCGTAGGTAATTTCCACACGTGATTTGTAAGCGGCTCTGAGTGCTGTCTCCCCCCAGGCCTGTCTTCAGAAGGTCCTTGGTAAGCAGGGCCCTCTCCTGTGCCTAGTTCCTGAGCTCTGACTGGGGCCAGAAATGCTGAAAGGCTCCGCAATATTTATAATTATCGGTGAGCTGTGTCTGCACCTCTCCGACATGGTGGTTGTACACTGATTTACAGAAGCAAACATCACTTGGCAATAGACGCTGGCTGAAATATTTGGAAGCTGGGATCCAGCTCAGTACGAGCCATTGATTACACCACCAGGAAACGAACAGAAAGACCCGAGACAACTCCACGGTTTCAGGCCCACGTAGAGCAGACAGAAGCGCAACATCGCAGTACGGAGCAGCAGCGGGTGCAGCTGGGAACCCACAAAACAAGATCTCCCCTTCAGAGGCTCAATACAGGCGGCACAAACTGATTAACCCGCCTCACCTCTGCCTCCCTGTCCCTTCGTCAGCAGGGTTCTCCAAACCCCGCTACGGTTCTCCAAACACTTGATCAAAGTCTAATTTCTAGGTAAAAGGTGATTTGCTGTCACTTCTTAGGAGCGCAGCAGCCTCACTGCAGCCTCTGCCCCAGTGCTGCTCCGTAGCCAAGGTCTGAGAAGGGGAGGAGGAACCTCGAGAGTTTACCTTAGAAACTGCGCAACTCTTGCAATCAAAGCACCAGCTCCAGGCTGCAGCACGTTTCCTGAGTGCAAAGATACGATTCCAGTCAATGGGATGCATTTCCCTCGCTATTTGCTGCAGGCGTCGAAGGGTTGTTGACATCGCCACGGCTTGGTACCATCCGGCACCCAGATCAGAGCCCCACCACTTGACAGAACAGTCGTGAAGGACGCACGGATTTCATAAACCTAAGGCTACACACGAACCCCTTCCAACCCCACGATACTTGCAAGTGTCCCATGGGACACCAGGAGCAGCCTGTTCCAGAGAGCCAGATCCAGACCAGGAGTTTCGTGTCGGGATGGAGGTGGTTCACTCACCCACGCAGATGTCTCCCAGGGCCTCAGGATGAAGACTGACATCTTGAAGGACAGCCGTCATAACGGCAGACAGCAGCTCGTCAGGTGTCGTATCCTGAAAGCACAGGGGATTAGTGCAACTTAACAAACACCAGGAACTGCCCTGTCACCACCTCACCCTCAGACTGCTTCAGAGGGTACGGCGCTTAGACAGCTTTACTCCACCTCTCAGCTCACGAAGGTTGTTGTTTTCCTCTAAAAGTAGAATTATTCTGTGTGGTTTTTACCCTGGGTATCCCAGCTCGGTTTTACATGAGCACGTTTTGTGGGGCCTTCAAAGCCAAATAACCGCCGTGAGTTATGCTGCAAGACTTAGCGAGTGGAGCCTCTGAATTCATTTGACAAGACCTGTTCGAAGGATGACAAGCAAGGCGCATCCTTGGAGCCATCCGGGCACCGTGCTCTCCCCTCGATAGGAACCCCAAGGCTCTGTGCTTGCCACCCAGCGAGGAAGAGGGCCACTCGGGAGCAGGGTGGCAGGTCCATAGAGACGCTGCTTTTCTAAGTGGTTGCTCCGTTTGACCACAGCGCAGCACGGCAGAGACCTGCCCTGAGCTTTAAGGGGAGCTGGGAAACTCGTCAGTACCTTGGTTGGCTTTTTTGGGGATGCCGGTGGTCCCACTGCAACGGCACCACGCACCCCAGCACCAAATCCTCAGAAAATGCTGCTTTGAGACAGTTACAAAGCGGCGCCCGGCTCCTGGGGAGCAGTGAGCAGGGACGGAGGGGCAGGGACGAAGCCAGCAGGGGGTTCCCCACCTCCCTGGGGAGGCTCAGAGCCTGGGGGGGGCCTCAGTACCTAAGGGGACCCCAACCCAGCACCCTGGGGGGAACTCGGCGCCCGAGGGGACCCCGACCCACCTGTGGGGGGGCCTCAGTGCCTGAGGGGACCCCAAACCCCCCGGGGGGGGGGACAGGGCCTCAGCCCCTGAGGGGACCCAGCACCCTGAGGGTGCCTGAGGGGACCCCAACCCACCTGTGGGGGGCCCTCGGCGCCTGAGGAGACCCCGACCCCGCACCCTGAGGGTGCCTCAATACCTGAGGGGACCCTAAACCACCTGTGGGGGGGCCTCAGCGCCTGAGGGGGCTCCGACCCAGCACCCTGAGGGAGCCTCAATACCCGAGGGGACCCCAACTCATCTGTGGGGGGGGCCTCGGCGCCTGAGGGGACTCAGCAACCGGAGGGACCCGGCCCCCAAGGGGGGCGGCGGGCCGGGGGCTGCAGTACCTCTGAGACCCGCAGCGCCCCGGGAGAGGGCCGGGCGGACAGGGCCTCCCCCCGGTCCGTACCTTGAAGCCGCCGCGCCTGGCGCGGCCGATGGCGGTCCTCCGCCCGTGCACCACCACCACATCGTCGGGACTGGCGGCCCGCGGCGAGGCCCCGGCGCGGCTCCCGCAGGGCGCGGCNGCCGCACCGCCCCGCCGCCCGGGCCCGCCGCCATCTTGCCGCCGCCGGGGGCGGGGGCGCCGCGGGACACATCCTCTCGTTCGCATGGCCACGCCCCCTCGTTTGCATGACCACGCCCCCTCGTTTACATAGCCACGCCCCCACCCGCCCCGGGCTGCGGCTGCCGCCGCGCGCGGGCGCCGAAAAGTTCAACTGAAGGCGTAAAAAATAAGGCAAAACAAACCCACCGGATTAAAAATAAAGAAATAAGCAGTAAAATAAGTAAATTTAAAATAAATAAAAAATTACATTGGTAAAGAAAAAATGAAAGCAATAAAATAAGAAATAAAATAAGCAAAAAATAAAAAATGGAAAAGAAAAGCCATACTAGACAAAGAGGAAAAAAAGGAAAGCACAGGGAAAAAAAGGTAAGAGAAAAAAGAAAGCAAGAGAAAAAGGAAAAAAAAAAAA
>VYZM01013938.1:81974-94558 GCA_013398915.1 Dromas ardeola | reverse complement strand
AAAAAAAAAAAAAAAGAAAAATCTAAACCCAGCGTGTTTGGAGCGCCCGAGGAGAGCAGCCGCCAGCACCGAGGGCCAGGCAGAGCCGCAGGGTGCGAGCGCTGCCCAGACGCGTTATTTCCAGCGAACCCCGGGAGCCACCAGCTCCGTCCCTGCCCCGTCACCCCCCGGGACCGTCGCGCCAGGTGGTCCCTCACCACCCACCCACCACCACCACCATCTGCTGCCTACTGGGACCAGTCCTACTGGGAAGGGGCTGTACTGGTGTGTGGTGGAGAGGAGGTGTCCCGCTCTGGCCTCCCTCCAGAGAAAATAATTTCCTGATGGATAGAGGATGATGCTGCGGCAGGGAAAGACATTGGGCCTGGTACCGGCAGAATAAAATAAAATTAAAAACAACAAACCAAACAAACAAAGCAAACCTTTACATGGCATAATATTACATTCTCTTTTCTTAGTTCCATTCTGTACATCAGAACACTGCAAGGGTTTTAAAAAATAAAAAGGCAAAGGCACCTGAGGAGCGAGTCATGCACACACACACGTACGTACACACACACGTACATACACACACACACACACGCCGCATCCATCCACAGGAGGATTTGGGTGGTTTGGGGGCCCTGGGAGCCCTGTTTTGCTCTCAAGGCTCTGGAAAGAAGGAAAAACACTCACCCACCACCGAAGGGCTGAGAAAATCAAAACTGAACAGATTCAACGAAAGAGGAGAAAACAGCTTAAACATGGGTTGGTTTTGTTGGGGTTTTTTTTTGTGTTTTTTTTTTTTTTTTTAGCTTTGTTGAAAACATGCTTCTCTGACAAAATCCTTCCCAGCCAACACTGATTATTTTTGGGTTTTTTGTGTATTTGTTGTTGGTTTTTTCCATCCATCCCATATTACAGAACGGACAGATGGATTTGGTCCTATTCACAGAATTAAATTCTTCAGTTTCCCCCGGAGGAAGGGGACAACTTTACCCCCTGAAGGTGAGCTGCCCATCACGGCCGTGGTCATGAACCCCCCCGATGCTGCCCCCCGGCTTCACCACAGCCCAGCCTGGGGAGGAACAGGCCTCTGAGACCCCTTTTAGCTATTTCTTTTAATTTGCCCTAACTCTACCAGGTTCTTGGTTTTCTTTAAATTGAAGTAACTCGAATTTTTGCGTCTCTTTTCAGAGCTGTGACCAAGGAAACGCTCCCAGCATCGCAGCAGCCGTGCGACATCTTCATCTCTTCCCCACAGAAGAACTCGAAGATGGGTGAAGTCACACGAACAACCGATTTCTCAATTTCCCTTTCAGTCCAAGCAACACTTTGCGTTTTCAATTTAAAAAAAAAAAAAAATTAAAATAAAGCTGCGTGTGACACCTTGGCCTGAAGCTGGCAATGGCCCAGTATCTGCTTATTTAACCCTTTACTGAGATAAGGGGAAATGGCCAATGCAGCAGGGAAAGAGGAGGTGTGACGGTGCAATTAATTTGCCCCAAATAACCAAGATCTGGTTAATTAATTAGCTTCCAGAGACTCAGCTTGCTCCTTCCCCAGGTTTTTCAGCTGGTCAAAGAGGGTGAAGCCCAACTCTGCTTTCCACTGGCCCGTTTTCTCCTACAACTTCAAATATATACTGCATGAAGAAATCTGTTCCCAGCTGCCCTCGACGGAGGCAGCTCCGCTCTCCCGGCCTGAGGCTTCGTGGTCCTTGGCACCACCGCGGAGGTGACATTCCACCGTCCCCGCACCCGGGGCTGGTGCCACGAGGCACGGAGGAGAAGACACCCGGCCCTTGACAGCCTAGATCCGCAGGCGCCGGTCCTCTCTGCCTAATTTTAGGGACCCGCTTGGGTTTTACATTGACTCACTGGGCTCCTCCTGCAGCTCCGCTTCCAAAACATGTCAGCACCCCTCCAGCCCCAGCGTAGCCACATGGGCATGGGTCAGCAAGGCGATGGCTACGAGCAGAGAGCCGCCCTCGCCAAGACCCCCTCCAACTCTGAACCCTGATGGTTCCCAGCACGAACTGGCCGGTGCTCAGCCCTGCCCACCGCAGGCATCAACAGCATTTCAACACCCCCCGGCACGGCCCGTGGCAGAGGTCCCAGGCATCCGTCCGTGCGTGTACCCCGCAGAGACCTCCCGCGCCCCGAGAAGACCCCTTCTTCCACGACTCGCGCACACACACACGCACGCACACACAAAGGCAAAGTCAACACGGCTGCTGCATCATTGCGCCCGACTCCGTGCTATGTGCCGAGTTGAGCATCACTCCTTGATTGTAACCGCTTAAGGCACAGAACAGTATTAAACGCCGCCCTGCTGGAGACGCCGACTGGTCCTGCAACCTCCAGGAGGGTTCGGTCCCCTTGTGTGAACGGGGACACCCGGGTCCCCCCGACTCCGCGGTCTGAGGATCATCTCCCTCTGGCTTGGCTGAAGCCTCTGTCTGTTCCCCTGCGCAAGGTGGTGATTGCCACCGAGCGTCTTATTCCTCCGCTGCTCCCGGGGATGCTGCCAGCGTCGTGGTCATGCTGGGGGGACGGGACAGATCCCATTCGCCGCATTTTCCCCAAGAGATAAGTAACATGGTGAGGGGGGGATGACCCCGACATTGCTGGCGGCAAGAAGGTTACTTGGTCCGAGGCCAGCACCCACCCAGTCCAGGAAATCCCTCGCTCTGAATTCCTGGTGCTGAAGATCCCGAGCGCAGCTTGGAAATCCAACAACGCGGCGGGTACCGAACCGGTGCCGAGCAAGAAGGGACCCGCGGGGGCCACCGCCAGGACGGCCCAGGACGGAGGTCTGAGCCGCAGAGCGCAAAAGGCCGCGGGTCTGGCGGCCGCCCCCCTCCCGCCGGCACTTCCCCATCCCCGCTGCCAGGGGCTCAGAGCCCGCAGTTGACGAAGGGGTGTCTCAGCAGGTCCTCGGCCGTCGGCCTCCGCTTCTCCTCCACGAAGATCTGCTTGAGGAAGTTGCGGCAGGAGTTCGAGACGCCGTCGGGGAGCTGGGGGTTGGTCGGCTGGGTGGCGATTTTAAAAATAGCCGCCATGGCTTCGAACTCAGCCCACGGCGGCTTCTCCGTTAACATCTCCACCACGGTGCAGGCCACGCTCCTGCAACAACGCCAAGCACGCAGGGGTGAGACAGCGGATAAGGGACGGGATGGCTCTGCATTTGAAGTCTAATCGGCTCTAGGATTGCGCCTGCCTGGCACGGACTGCGCAGGGAGCAAACCCCTGTGAGAGAGGGGCGCACGTCTCCAGTACGCGTGGGCCCATGAAGCTCGCTGGTCACACTGGTCCTTGGCACAGAGCTCTCCACTCCCACTAGCGAGAGGGAACTTGCAAGCCTTGCCCCAAAGC
This sequence comes from Dromas ardeola, assembly GCA_013398915.1. Classification (NCBI taxonomy): domain Eukaryota; kingdom Metazoa; phylum Chordata; class Aves; order Charadriiformes; family Dromadidae; genus Dromas; species Dromas ardeola. The sequence continues at coordinate 91,202 of VYZM01013938.1, read as the reverse complement.
TGGTGGCTTTTCTGCCTATGTTAACGGGCAGATATTAAGTTTCATAAAAGCATATGAGAGACCTTATCGGAGCATCTCCTGAAGGGAAACCCAGGCCCAGGATTATACACCACAGTTTCAGCAATAGCACGTAGTTCCCCAGGAAGCTGAGCCAGAATGAAACGTGTTCACCTACATGTGACTTCATCTCAGACATGGATCTGAGAAGGAGCACGTCAGATGAGCAGAAAAGAGCCTCAGAGCTTTCCCTGTGCTTGCTGAGGAGTCCTCGTCTCAGCAGGGACCCTCTCTGCCACCTCCATTCATAGCTGCTCCTAAAAAATTGAACACCCCCCCCATCAGACGGTGCAGGGCTAATTACTAAGGATTCCCAGGGTTTCCTCACCAGGGCTCCGGTGGAGGTTTTTGTTGACCCTACTTTGCTTGGGCACCCAACGGAAAGCACACTGCGAAAACAGCGCTTCTTCCCCATTTACTGGGAGGATTAGAAGCGTTATCCCAACTCTTTTAGGCTCCAGCTGACATCTGTGGATCTCCACAGATCAGAACATTCACATGTAGCCAATCATTTTGGTCATCTTCGTGCCCGAGCCACATGCAAAGACCCAGCAGCAGTTTTTGAGAGGCTGCACAAGATCCCCCTCAGCCTCCAAGCTGGGTTTAGCTGACCTAAATTCAGGGCCACCAAAACTCAGTAGCTCCTTTAGCAAACTTTGTTATCAAGCTGCTTTCCACAACTAAAGAGCAGCTACGGGCTTGAGCTGCACATGGCCTTCAGACACGATAAACGCTTCTAAAAGCAAGTTGTGATTTTGAGTGCTCCCATTTTGGGACTTTCAGCCACAACATGGTCCCTCTGGACATCCGCACAGTTGATCCTAACATTTAGCTCCCATTTCCATCCTTTGCACTGCTCCATCTTCCAACTACCAGCAATACCTGTTGCTCCCATTCCAACTTCCCAAAGGGGTCATTTGTTTAAGCGACAGTGGTGAGGTTTCTACTGTATTCCTTACCACACGTCAGCTTTCCTTCCGTAGCCTTCTCCACTGATAACCTCTGGGCTCATCCAGTATGGCGTTCCCGTGACAGATTTAATCCCAGTCCCAGACATGCAGATGGTCTGGATGCGTTTGCTGGCCCCAAAGTCTCCAAGTTTCACATTTCCAGCAGAATCTCTCAGAATATTGGCACCTAGGGGTGAAAGGAAAAAAAACCAAAAACCCGAGAGATGAAGCAGCAACCTGAGTTGAAGCGGCTACAGTGAGGAGAGCAGGAAGGGCAAAGGCAAAGAGCTGGACATGAGGGAGCTTGGGGGGGGCTGGATTCAGCATTACACACCCCCCCCTTTCTCCTAAGGCAGCTGCTCTCTGAGAGGGTTGACTCCCATCGGCTCTCCTGGACAGTCTCACTCAGCAGGTTTCCCAAAAGCGAGCAGTGAGTGGGAGACGACAGATCATCCTCCCCAGACGCGGGCAGCAGAAGAGCCTCAGATCCCTCTGACCGCCAGGGCCTCTCAATTCTTGGGTACGTTACACCAGGTTTTCAGATGTGTAAGGGCAGTTAACAATTAATCCCTCTCAAGAACACTGAATCTGGGCTTCCCAAGCAGGAGGACAGCACAAGATTTTGGTTTCAGCTGCTTGTTCAGGATTCTCGTGGTTCAAGTTGGTGAAGGCCAGGGGCAAAAAGACTTTAAATACCAGCACTATGTTTTGCATAATAATTTATATTGAGGTGGGGGAGATTGGGTTGAACAAATCCAAGCCAGCAAGAAGCCCCTCTGTATTATCTACTCGCCTTTAATGTCCCGGTGGACAATCATATTGCTGTGCAAGTAGAAGACTCCCTGCAGGATCTGCCTGGTGTACTTCCGTGTGACGTTCTCGGTCAGAGCACCGTAAGCTTTTAGCTGGTCCTTTATTGAGCCCTGTTGCAAAGAAACAGCACACACCAACTGTACGGACCAGCAGAACCCAATGCACCACGACAAAGTGACTTTTTAAACTTTCCTGACCACTCCATCTCCCAGCGTAAAAAAGCCACTTTGCTGTAGAAACAGGAAGATAAAAATCCACTAAGTGCTGAATGGAGCAAGGGTTTGTCCTCGTTGTCCCAGATCCCAGTGGAGAAAAAGGTCTCTGGTGCCTATCAGTGCAACCTTCTGCCAACACTGCAGATCTTTTTCCCCCTCTAGTGGCTGGATACCCCCAGCAGCTCATGGGGAAGGACCAGATTGATGAGGAGTTACAACTCAAGTGAGAAGATCAACTCTACTAGTTCTTCAGGGCCAAGCTGATGAGTCAGTCTTCTGTGAAGCCTCCCTGTCCCCCAGCTTGTCACAGCAAGGACTACCCACTGCCATGAGGCGGACAGACTCGTGAGGGACGTGATCAGCCCCACATGGGACTGCTTCAACACGACGACCCAGGGTAGACAATTTGCAAGTACCCAGCCTTGAATTTCTGACCCAGGCATGCCGGTTCCTACTGGTTTGATTTTATTGATCGAAGAGGGAAGGAAGCAGGGGTGCAGGCATCTACCATCTGCAAGACGTTGACCCCCTTGGTTTTAGCTGTAGTTTCTGTCCACTTGGAAATGGATGTCCCTCACTATGCCGGAGCTGGGTTTTTGCAGGGATGAACCAGAGGCAGATTTGGGGTTCAACCAGAGAGGTTGCACCCAGATCTACCTCCAGCATCCAGGTTGGCTGAAGAGCGGGGGGGGACACTTATCCTGTTTCTGCCTGTCCTGCAGCTCTGGGGTTGATCCAAGATTGCCACAGTCCTTCTGTTCTGGGAACAGTGAGCTGCTGCGATCCGAGTAAGTCACTCAAACTGTATCAGCTTTTCCACATCCACCCACCTCTGCTGCTGTTCTGCCCAGCTACTGTTTTGGCCTTCTTTTGAGGCTGGTGGTGATCCTGTGGATGGGCCTCTTTTCCCTTTCACAGCGCTGCTGAAGTAACCCAAGATGCTCTGAAATTACTCCCCCAAACAACTTGTATGCAGGGTATGTTCCCTCACCCACAACCCGAACAAGCTTTCTTATCCTGGCCTCCCTCACCCTGATGGAGGGACATCAAACAAGAAGGGGAAGTGGGGTCTTCAAGGCCTGTGGTCAAATAGACCATTCTGTTTTCTAAGCATAAATTAAAAAGAAAATACTTTATGGACAGGGAAGGACAGAAAATACAGTCAGCTATTTAATGGGGGCAATCATAAGAATGACAGACTAATGGTGCACCCAAGGTTGGCCCCATGAAGATTTTGCCAAGCTGGCGGTGTTAAATCACAAGCTTGTCCAGACCTAGCGTCGCAGAGCTGCTGTCCTGCAAGGTTTGGGAACTCAATCACTTCCACTGGCCTTGGAAACTAAAGCCCTGAGCTGCTTTTGTGAAATGAGCCGTCGTTGCAGCACGAAAGTCAATCTGTATTTGGTCAGAGCTCTGGTTTATCATTAAAAAAACAAACATTCAACTTCCAGCCCTGTTGGACACTGCCCCAGCATCAAATGTTGGTTTCCTGGCTGCTAACAAACATCGGCACGCTGCGGAGTAAGTGGCAAAGGGACTGGTGAAGCTCCCAGGGTTTACTCCTCTGGGTCCATGCCTCCTGGCAAGGCCTGGAAGTGAGATGCCTGCTCGCAGGGACAGAGGGAGCACACGGCTTGGAAAGGACACAAACGCGTGGAAGTCCACCTGATTACTCCTGTGCAAGATGTGTTCGAAGAGCTTCTAGCATGTTTACTAATGACCAAAATTATTTGCAACCAGATGACTTAATAGTCCCTTCTGACCTTACAAATCTCTGTATAAACAAGGGTTTATTCTCCCACACTCTGGGGAATGAATCCAGCTGGACAGGCGGGACTTAGGAGAACAGATCCTCTCCAGCAATGTAAATAGTGTTATGCTGGTTTATACCAACCGATGACTTTGTCTAGATGGGCTGATGCAACTCACACGCTCACAAACGGAGAAAGATGTTCAACTAATCTGCATGCATTCTCCAGCCCCTGCTTAAGACTCCCTCAGAGCTTCCTGATCTTCTTTTGCCCCTAGGTGGAAATCATCCTATCCCTATATCATCATTCCCTAGGTGGAATCATCCTGTATCAGCAAAGTCACAAATTGAAGCCACTGCTGCATGAGAGGATAACGCTACCAATGAGAAGTTCTGTCCTGAACAGGACAAGACTTTCAAGTGAGTAACACTGTTTTCAATACACATGTGCTGAAAGCCGTAAATAATTGGTGACAGCTGTGGGTGGACAGTTGTACTATTTGCTTTTCCTGCAGGGATTTGCAATAAATACTTAAGGACAGGCTCAGGCCACAGTGTTTGGAGCCAGATCTGGATCATGTCCCACGTTCACCAAGTTCAGATTCCAGAATGGGAACACGCCCTGCTCCAGGATTCAAACCTAAAACCTGCCTTCAAGGCTCTTGATTTCACCCACTGCATGTTGAGGGGCTTCACCATGACACCTGACTCACAACCCAAGCTTTCCCACGCCATACGGATGCTGAGATCCACTGTTTTGGTTTGGCTCATCAGAGATAGAGCAGCTCAACTGTAGAGTTTAACTCCAGGTCCAAATTTCACCAAGCTCCAGGGCAGTCTAAATCTGTTCTCTATAGCTCAGGACAACCTTTATCAGGAATCGTGCTTACCCCTGGCATGTATTCAACAAAGATAGACAGTTTCTTCTCCTCAGGATCCCGCAAGCACCCGTAGTACTGCACTATCCTGTCATGACGGAGAGTCTTCAACAGCTGAATCTCACATTCTAAGGCGTTCACCTCCTGTAATAAAACAGCCATCCTTCATGACAAAAGGGAACGGTTACTTTGGGAAGATTATCCAAATACTGCTTGATGCCGAGCCCTCTTTTCATAGCACCTGTGAAGCTGCCCACGAGAACATCAGGCTCAGAAATGAAGAGCGTTGCCCTAAGAAAAAGGTAAGGAAAAAGACAGATGGGATACACAAGGGCTTAGCTTTGAGAACGGTTTACTTATTTACTCGTGCTCAAGGAGTTTTTCAGAAAGGTGTGAATGAAGACACCAGCAAAGCTAACGCTGCACCCAGAGTGGGAAGAAGGTGAACGGTGAAAGAAGGCTGAAACTAAGAAAAAGAAGACAGACCTTCAAGAGACGATACCCGAGACAGAGTGGGCCAACATGGGAGGTAGAGAGATCACCAGAGCATGCCAACTGGTGCCACAAGCCTTTGGGAACCACTCCGAAGAGGGCAAACAACACACACTGTCTCCACACACTGCCTCCCATCAGGGACACAGTCCCCTCTGCCACCTCTGCCCTCAGCCTCCAGCCCACAATCCCAAAACATGCTGCAGAACGCAGTCCTGCCCTTGTACTCACTTTACTCGTCTCTTGACTGTAGGGGTCGAAAGGCACCTGCTTCACCGACAGCTCCCGACCAGTGTCAGCATCGTAGCAGAGATAAACTTCCCCAAAAGCTCCTCTTCCAAGCAGCTTCCCCAGCCTCCAGTTCACAGGTGCCTGCAGGGCTACAGGAGAGAAGAGAGGGTTGAGAGAAGAGCACAGCAGGGAGACTTCAGCACGAGGGTCCATCTGACCCTACAGAGCGCAGATCATGCTCGCAATGAGCTCACCAGGGCAGGCACTGAGCCACCCTCTCCCAGGGGCACCGCAACAAACCAGTTTTAATTGTACTAGTGCTACTGGTGTGTGTGTCGGGGAAAGGGGGGATGTCTCCCAGTCTGCATTGTTATTAAGCAGAAATAGGTCCCAGAAAAGTCACATTTCTGTAAGAGTCCTTCCTCCAGAAGCTGCTTTCTTAGAGAATGTTTCTCTCCTCTGCTATAGGAGCGGTCAGCAGGATGCAGCATGGCCGAGCAGCAGCCCAGAGAGGGACCAGCAAAAAGTTTTATCTCACTGGTCATTCCTAGGTTGTTATCCAACACCGAACAGGCCCAAAATGCACCAGTTTCTGTAGCATGGGCAGTCATGCAATACTAGAGCAGCCTGCAACACCATCTTTGGGTGCCGGGGTGACAGCAACGTAAGCCAAGGATGCATTTGCTCCCACATCCCATGTCTCCTGGAAGCTTCTGTTGCGCGAGCACATTGACAGCCCAACACACAAACAATTTTCTGCAACTCAGCAAGTGATCAACACCAGCTGACCCCATGCGCGCTCTCAACTCAAGGCCAAGGTAGGAGACAGCGTGTTGTATTAAATCTTCCTCATTGAGACATAAGCTGACCCAGTCTGCTTCACGTTGGGCGTGGAACCAGGGTGCCTTCACACACGGTTAGCTTAGCTGATGCCCATTAACTCAGCAGATGATGGTAACTCAATTTTGTGCCGAGACCTAGATGTACTGAGACTTCAGACACCAGCGGCTTTGATTCACTTACAGTTCCTAGCTTTCGTGGGGGAGGTGCTGAAGACCTGCAGGCTTTTTTCAGAATTGTTCCACCATTTGGGCCTGTACTCGTCGTACTGCAAGGTGCTGAGCTTGCTGTCCCCATTAAAGCTCTTGGTTCGGCTAGAAGGGACAAGCTGAAACAGGTTCTCCTGTGGGAAGTAACTCCTGGGGAAAGTCCTCCGGCCTGTAGGAGAAAAGGGGAAGAGTTACAGCAAGAACGCACACGCCAGCTCGGATCTACCTATCACCACCTTCTCACGTCGCTGCCCAGATCCAGTGATGCACCTCTTCAAATTAAACAAAACAAGTTTAATGAAACCGAAGCAAAGCCTTGTGAACATTTTTAATTCGATTTAAGAGTTGTTAACAGCAGGCATTACACCTAATGCAGAATGTTTCCAGAGGGGCTTGCAACGATTTAATTACATTAGGGTTTTTGTTGGTTATTAATCACAATTAAACTCTGAACAGGCTGGGATTTACATTGCAAATTATCCCTGGCATCCCCTAAGACCACAATACAAATGACCACACAAGCAGTGCCAAATCTCACGATAACTGCTTGCACAAGGGTGGTGTCAGTGAGAGATTAAATTCATTCTGTAAGGCTCGACATGCTGCCTGCACGTCCTCTGCATTTTTTCTTCCAAGGGAATTTGATTCTTACTCAGTTTTGCCTCCCACCACTTGCAGTCTCACACAGCAAAAGAAGGAGCAGCAATGAGGTGATGGAGTGGTCCCCAAAGCTTAAAGCTCACCAGCTTAAAACAGAGATGTGAACAGATACTGCTACCCTGAAATTGCTCAGGGACTTCATACAGCTCTGTGAGAAACCTGCTGTAAAGGTCACAAACCACCATCCTCAAAAGCAAGCGATTTAGGGGAACAGGTTGATATCGCCAGGGATAAGAAATGCTGCCCGTCCGTGTGGCTAAGGTAAAACAGTAGGTATAAGCAGAGGAGGGAGCCGAGCGCTGACTGTCATACATGCTGGGGATGCTCAGCACTTCCCAAGAGCAGACCTGCAAGGCCTCACAGAGAATGCTCTTCAGAATACGCAAGTGAATCCCAAATTACTTGGTTCTTCTCCTTTTATCAGAAAATCCTCCTTCCCAAGTGTTCCAGTCCCAGGCACTGTCACAAGCCACCAAGATCCCGGACCAAGCACCTCCCTCCCCGACCCTCCATCGTTCCCTTACCATCACTGTAATCCTTGCGACTCTGGGAGAGGTGGTACTGCCTTGGGAAGGTCCCACCTTTCCCAAACCTCTCGCAGAAAGGGATGTCGAAATCTGACAGGAAGGAAGAAGAAAGGCATTTCCGAGTTCAGCTCAGTATCAAACGCTCAGAGCATTTCTTATGGGAAAGCATTCTGGTCTTCACACTGAATTACAGGCAAGAACGAGGTAATAAGCTGTTCATTTACAAGACCAGACACCCCCCCAAGGCTCATCCTGAAATCCGTCCGCAGTCACGCACTCCTTAGTGGAAAGGAGGGTTACACACAGTGGTCTTGGTCATCCCTAAAGCAAACAGAGGTTTTACCACTGACTTTATGGACCCTGGTCCCCACTGTTCAAATACAAGGCAGGGGATTAACATTGACAATGCCTGGTTTTCAAAACAGAGCACTAAATATCTTATTTGCACACGGAAACAGAACTGCCAGGCAGGGTCAAGCCTAGATCCATCTACTCCAAAACCTCTGCTCTGATATCAACCATTTCCAGGGAAATACAGAAATCCAGCACTTGGCTAACACCGGACAACCCCTCCCCTCCTTCTCAGATGCGACTCCTGACCTCTGAAAGCCAGAGACCAATTTATACCCCCAGAGCTCCAAACTTGCATATTTACTTTGATTAAATGCTAGAAAGATAGACTATACAGAAGGGATTAAAGACCATCAGAGTTTAGATTAGATAAAGATTATGAGAGTGATGGACGGACGTGCAAGATAAGGACTTTTTTTTTTAATAAAAAAAACGCAGCACAGGAAGCCATTGCTGGTAGCACTGAGTAACTTGAGATTAAAATATCTGTCATTTCCCCCCCCACACACACATCTTTCACCTCCTGTTTTTCCTCCATCCAACTCTAATGACACAGTCCATTCTGATTGTTTGTTTGTCTTAGCCTGGGGCCAGCAGCCGCTCCTTGGAGACCATTCCTGGCCTCGGCCGCGCTGCAGCATGATTTCCCCATTACAGCAGCGTGCAGGAGGAACGCATAACGGCTGAAATATGGTCAGCAAGAAAAGCAACAGGGACAGGTCAAGAGGTTCTCCGCGAGCCACGTGTGAGCGACGATGCCGAGTGGCGTCTCAAAGCAAAATACCTCCCCTACCACTAGGGATGTATTAAAACCTTCAGCGACGTGGACTGACTGCAGCTTCATCTCTACGGTTCAATCTAGAAATCCTGCCTCGGGCCAGAACCGAGTTATCATGCCACAGGCTGACTGCCATTTGTTCATTTTTAATAGTGAAAGTCATTACAATATTACAGAGTTTCCATGACTTAACCAGCTGGATGTTTATAAGTGATTAAGCAGTAACCTATGATTCTTGCAAGATACGAATGCACTTTCTCTAACAGCATTTGCGGTATGACAGATTATTATTAATGCAAGTGGAAGAGGTATAATTCCCTAGAGAGTCCGGGACTCAGGTTTTGCTATGTATGAATTCAGGATCCTGAAAGCGCAACTCACAGAAACTAACAGAAAGAAAAGGTGATGCCACAAGACTGTTTCCACATTCTCAGCATCTTACAGTTGCCTCTAAATACAAGAGCAAGACCCACCACC
>VYZM01013938.1:71264-81897 GCA_013398915.1 Dromas ardeola | reverse complement strand
TATCTGATCTTTCAACAGCTTTATTTGCCTTAATCCATTTACTTCAGGGCCCTTGCTACCCAGTTTGGACTGCTGTTGCTGGAAACCAACTCCCAAACCAGCCCCAAAGGTTCTTCATTGCTACCACTACTGTTGCAGAGCCAAGAAAGGTTAATGATGACAAGAGCAGCCCTGCCTGTGTTTGATGCTCTGGGTCTTTTGATTTTAGAGAACATTCATGTTTGATCATTGCAGGGTCATTTTTGAAGTCTAACCTAAGCAACGGAGCTGGTTTCCTTGATTGTTTTTAATTACTTTTCTTGCAGTGCCATCTCTCCAATAGCCTTTACCCAGTCTCTTTACTACATGCTTTTTATACTTTTAAGCAAATACAGACCTCCAAGAGTGCTTACCCATGCAATCAAGACTGTCTTTGGGATGGCTCTTCCTTCCAGGAACAGGGGTTTGGGTAAAGGGAGGGCTGCAAAGGGATGGAAAAAAAAAAAGAAAAAACAAAAAAAGATATACTTTATTATATCAGAAAGGCTGTGGAATGAATTAGAAAATGATTACACGCAGAAAGGACAGGCACACGAGATGCACTGATCACTGATCAGCCCAGTCTACCCAACTGAGCTCCCATCCTCAACCTGCACAAGAATGAAGACTGTTTTTTTTGCTGGGTCACAGCTTGTTCCTGTGGCAAACAAAAGGGATGCTACAGAAAACACAGTCACCAGGCTGAAACGAAGCAGCCAAAGACCACACCACCTATGCAACACGGCGGCGCAGGAGGACTGCAGACTTCTCATCCCTCAACATCAAGCATTGAGCCACGCAACTCTGCTTCCTGTGAACGTTGCTTAGTTGTTACGGATGTACACGCCGAAGTCCTTCAGTCATGCTTGACTCATGCGGGTCTCCCCTTCTCTGCAACATCATCCCCCACCTTCCTCACACAGGAGGGTCCGTAACGCCACCGGGCACACACACCCTCCCAGGAAACCACGCAGGAGAGAGTGAGTTTGGTGATTCAAGTCTCAAGGTCTTTAAACTACACTGAGAGGATGATAAAGCACTGCAAGGGGATCTCAGCAATCCTAATTTCACCCCTGTCTCTGTAAGGGCCAACAGGGTGATCTGGACAGGTTGACTTTTCCACTCTTCCCTTTTAACAAAATGGGCACAGTAGTAGAAAACTGCTTTGTAAAGTGCTCTGAAATCTACTCATGTCAAAGCTGATCACGACAGGTTTGCTACAGCAAAGAGCAATTTGTCACATTATTTCTTAGCATCGGACTGGTCACCATGCCTGGTGACTAGCTCTGCTCTCTTGAGGCTAATGCCATCTCCAGCAATTGGTTGCAAGGGCTCAGCTACGGCTTTGCGGGAATACTCATACTTACTCCTCTTTCTGCCTTTGAAGAATATAACCTTCCTCGTGCCATTTCCAGCTCCTAGACCCTATGACCGAATACAGCTGCCTGCTTCTTTGTATGTGAAACCAAGCCATGTTACCCTCTCACGAATATTCCTAATACTCTTCTCTTGGTTCACAATAAAGCGTTACAACCAGGCTGTGCTCTTTCTGTTGTTCTTCCTAGCAAAGTCTACGCAAAAGCGAAGCTGGAGCATAAAGGCTGGGAGCAGAAGGAATCCAGCTCCAATACGGCCGTAACAATGAATAAATACATGACAGGAAATTATTAAAAGCCACAAAAAGGAAACGGACCTTGATGCTGAGACAGACCCAAAGCGCACAGAGCTGGAAACCCAAAGCACGCTACACAATCAAATGAACACAACGCAGGCCTGCTGGAACGCAGCCTTACGCTGTGCAGCAAAAGCAATGGCGGGGGGGCGGAAAGAAAGTCTTTGATGCAGATGCAGAAAAAAAAAAAATATATATATATATATTGCTTCCCAAAAGGACACTGTGTCTTATACACAGCCTACCGTGCACAGCAGCAGACGTACAGTTGCCGTGCACGTGTGAGCTTGGACCAACCAGCTACACCAACTATTGAACTGCAGCCTGTGTTAGTACAACGTGTCCTAGTTGCTTCCTGCTGAGAAGCTAAACTTAGTTGTTGCTCATCTGGTGTCCTCAGCACCTTGACTGACACGTCTGCGGCTGCTGGCAGTGCACAGGGGTTGCCGGATTTCCAAGCGGTCAATGGAGAACAAACAGCACGCCCAAGTAGGAGGAGACACGGAGAGGCTAAAGACGTACTGACCCAGTGACTGCAGAAAGCCAGAGGGTGGGAGAGGGATGTGGCCGAAGCAGAAAACCTGGGCACACACCACCAGGCTGTCCGCAGATCCCTGGCTACTTTGTCCAGCTCAGATGACGGCAATTCAAATCATACCATCGCACAGATGCCTGTGATAGGATCTGCTTCTCAGCATTCAAGATAAATTTGTTTTGCTCAGGTGCATCCTCATCCCAACAGGAACCGCAGCCTCAGGGAACACCACTGACCCCGCTCCTCTCCCACCATGGAGCAGAGGCTGCATTTCAGCTTGTGAACATGGTGACACGCTCGACTCACCTGTCCACAGATCTGTCCAGTGACTGGCAGCTCCCAGACAGCGATTCGTCGGGGCTGATGAAAGCTTCAAGCATCTGTCAGTGAAAGAAAAAGGGGAAACACTAAAACCATGCACTGGAGCTCTTCAAGCTCCTCTCCCAGCAGACCTCTGCAGGGTCAACAAAGCTCTACTGAAGCTGGCTGATTTACACCAGCTGATGCCAGCCCCAGTAGAGATGAGACCCAATCTAACAAAAGTCTTCCTCCCAGTGGAAATCCATTTATGATGCCCTCTCTGGATTATTGTTCTTTCCAACTTCTATGTGCTAGCAGGGAAACCGAGGCAAAGATAATTAGCATCCTGATGTTCAAACCACGCTAAGAAGTCAGTGAGATTCAAAGTGCTCAAAATATTCATGGCGGGGAAAAAAAGAAAAAAAAAATACCAGGACACAAATGACGTGCCCAAGGCCGAGTGGATATTGTGCGCCGCAGCCAGGATCGCAGCCCTGGACTCCTGACTTCCCCAAGCTGCCCTGCCACACAAGACCAGCCTTCCTCTCCAGTGATACGCGAAGCACCATCAGGGCTTTTGGCTGGAGGAACTGGCTTGGCTCTCACTAGCTCAGTGAGTCAAAAGCTGCATTTGTGTTGCTTCCTGGATGAGACATTGTGCTGGACGGGGTTATTTATAGCTAGTTAGTAACAATAGAGGGTTTGTATTGAGTGGCAAACCTAGGGGCTATATGCAGTACTATGTGGAGCAGAACTTGCTCAGGGCCACGCAGTGTTGTGGTCGTATGATGCTTCCTCCTGGCTGCAGACCCACCATGGACACTTGCTAACCCCTGCTCCACAGCCAGCCCCAAGCGCAGCTCGTTCCCGGGAAAGCTGAGCAAGGAGGGTTAAACACCACGTGGAGTCCCCCCTTCGCTGGCTCCCAGACCCACGTCGCTCCTCCTTCCCCGTGTCCGGGAACAGCCTCCCCTTTCCATGTGCTGTTCCTGCGTTAGACCTCCTCAGCTGGTTGTCATAACAGCTCGCATTGTTTTGGCAGGACAGTCCCAGTTGGAAAGTCCGATTTTTCTCTGCTTCCCAGTTTTTACCCCAAAGCCTCATCCATCAAAATGCACCAGCCAGAGCAGAACAAGACCTCTGCTAGACCCCACTCCCCACCTCTGCCAGCCATGCCAGGTCCCTCCCAGCAGTTCAAATAACACTGAAACGGATTCATTTCTCGAAAGCATAAAACTGGGAATCCAGGCAGGCTCCACACTCAACCTTTGCTCATCTGCCAAGCTGCTCTCAAGGCAAAGACTGCAGTGACATCACAGGCTTGCACAGGGGCATCCCCTGGAAGGCAGCAAGCACCAGCTTGTAAGTGGTTTTCCACAAGGCACATGTGGAAACTGCAGCACAAGGACATGCTGAGGGCAAAGCCCATACGGGGAAACGCATGTCTGCTCAATCCCCAAATCCCCTTTCTCCTGCACGTAACTCGCCAGAGAAGGGCAGCAGGCCACCCGCAGCGTGATGCTGGGGAAAAGGGAGGAGGAGAGCATCTGGGAACCTTCATGAGGAGCAGGCGCAGAGCTCAGCTAGCGCTAACGGAGCTCCGTTAACAGCCAGTGGAGCTGCGCTGCTTTGCACCCAAGAGGGGCTTCATGTGGACCCTCCCCCTGCACGCACACACAAAATTTGTCTTAATCCTACCAAACGTGTTTGGAAGCCATTTGAAAACAATAGAAAGCCAACTTTTGGCTGCAAGGAGCACAAGATACATCTGCACTCTGACACTGCCAAGACTCACCCGGAGCAATTTCTTATTTTGTTAATGACTGTATAATAAACTGTTGAAAACACAACTTTGCCATAGAAACACTGGCACAGTCTGCAAACTAAAGTGGAGCTAGTGGGTGCTATTTGAGTGTAGGAAATGCTCATGTCCCTAAGCAAGATCCTTGGGGGCCACCACAGCATCCTGCTGGAGTGAGTTTAGTGCCTTCTGGCTGTCCCTCCACGTCCCTCCTGCACAGCCAGCCCTCCTGCAAATTGTGGAACCTGGTCCTGCCCTTCCAAGAGCTTTGCAAGAACGAACTGTGTGCCCAGTTAGCCCAGCTGATTTCACAGGACATGTACTAAGCTCTTCAGAGCTATAGCTTGAGCAGAGATGCAAATGGAGAGGGAAGTGTAAAGCTGCTCCTGCTCTGGTCCCTTCATAGAATCATAGGGTTGGAAGGGACCTCTGGAGATCATCTAGTCCAACCCCCCCTGCCAGAGCAGGGCCACCTTAGAGCAGGTTGCACACGAACGCCTCCAGGCGGGTTCTGAATGTCTCCAGAGATGGAGACTCCACCGCCTCTCTGGGCAGCCTGTGCCAGTGCTCTGTCACCCTCAAAGTAAAGAAGTTCCTCCTCATGTTGAGATGGAACTTCCTATACTCAAGTTTGTACCCATTACCTCTTGTCCTGTCACCGGGCACCACTGAAAAGAGCCTGGCCCCATCCTCCTGACACCCCCCCTGTCAGTATTTGTGCACATTAATTAGGTCACCCCTCAGCCGTCTCTCTTCCAGACTAAACAGACCCAATTCCCTCAGCCTTTCCTCATAAGAGAGGTGTTCCAGTCCCCTAATCATCTTGGTAGCCCTATGCTGCACCCTCTCCAGCAGTTCCCTGTCCTTCTTGAGCTGGGGAGCCCAGAACTGGACACAGTGCTCGAGGTGTGGCCTCACCAAGGCCTTGACACTCCAGTTTCCCCCATCGTGGGTACCAAGCTGACTGGAGGAAGAGGTACTGCTCATCCCTGTGCTGAAGAACTAGCTGCTCTTTTATTACTAAGGGATTTGAATATACAAAATCCTTATTAACAGGGGGAAAAAAAAAATATATATATATACACAAAGGAGGGACACAGAGAGGCTGCGGGCAGAGCCAAGAACTGTAGCCAGAGCTCAGGCAGAAACAGCACCCGGGAAGCAGTGAGAGCTGCTGACATCCCCAGGCTGTTGCAATCGCAGGCAATCGGTTGCTTGGCACAGTCCCTCGTGCTCCCCGGGATCCGGGAAGGCTATGGCCACGAGGGCCTGGCAGCTGGTGTGCATGTGTGTGCCAGATCTAGGCTCCTCCAGAGCTACCTGAGCACATTGCCATCACCACTGCAGCTGGCTTTTAGGGCTCCTGTAAATAGGGCACTCTGTTTCTTGAGCATGTCAAGCCCAGGGGCACCCATTCCTGGAAAAAGCTGTCCTGAGCCCCATGCGCAGGATCCAGTGGGGATTTAATGGTGGGAATGGCACTCACAGCAATGCCTCCCTCGTGCCTGAGGCTGCCCCAGTTTAACCCACACACCCCAGTCCCACTTACATTCTGATCCATGGTCTCAGGGATGAACTCGCCTTCGCTGTTGATGCTGGTATAGGATCCCTGGCGAGCAATCTGCTGCTGCTCTTCGGGAACGCTCCCTGGAGGTGGAGAGCTCCGGCCGGTGTGCAGAGAGCCTAGGACACAGGAAAGGCATGGGTCAAGGAGAGGACTTGCCACAAGTCCTTCCAGAGACGCTTGTTCCAGTGATCACAGACCTCCTGGAGACACTGCTGGATTTGAACTTGCGTGGAAGGGAATGGAGCTAGAGATGCAATATTGTTGACAGATTTTGCTTTTGCAACAGGGACAGCTTCTTATTGTGGGGCCACACAACATCTAGCAGACCTTGTTCTTCAACCCTACCCTGGATCCTACACTGCATCCAGGTGCTCTGTCAATGTCAGAAAGAAAAGAGCTCCAGAGTTTTATTGTGATAAGATCAGTCAATCTCAAAGCAAAATGCAAACTCCAAACCCACCTCCCCTCTTTGACCTCTGGGCATTTCCTGCCGAGGTCACGTCACTGCCTCATTCAGCAATGTGGGAAACAGCCCGGGTGAACTTGTTGCAACATCACTTAAACATGTCTTATACGGAAAATCACTTGTACTCAAATACCCCTCTTCTCTCCCCCTTCCCTATACGAAAGTAAAGAGGAAGGAAAACCAGCCCTTAAATCCAAGAACCTTGGGGGAGGTGAATGACCTACGGGATCAGCTCATCCCATCTCCTGCCCAGGGAGGGTTGTCTCCCCTGTCTGTAGCCCCAGAGGCTCCACGTCTGCAGCCAGCAGATCCTCCATACCAGGCAGAGCCACCTGGAAACCCCCAGGGCTTTGCAGTGCATCATGAGCAACCCGGCACATGGAGCAAGGCTTTCACAGGCACCCCAACAAGACCTGTTTAGCAAAAGGGGTTTTCTATTTTGCACCTGGAAAAGAAATCCACAGCTTTCTTACACCAACGTCCCGTTCCTCTCCCTTATTCCCCCAGATTCACCCTAATTGATTCCTTGTGCCTTTTCAGGATGTAGAGAGCGTTGCCCTCACTTAGCCCAGATGCACGGGCTTGGCTCTGCTTGTCTTTCTGCAGTCCCTCCCCTCCATCCCTGGGCTGTCATCACTTCATGGCAAGGAATTGCTGACGGAGGTCCGTGCTGCTCCGTGCTGGAGCTTAAACCAGTCGGTATTGTGCAATGTGAGCCTTCGCACAACACAACAACTTGTTTTTAAGCAGACTTCTAAAAAGCACGCATCCTTTAAGAATTAAGAAAGCACATGGAGATGCGTTTCCTTACACCTCGTATCCATTTTTGCGGCACTCTTGCCAACTCTTTGGTTCATTACTACCATTTGGTAACAACATGCCCAAGCTAAGCATGATACTGCAAGAGGAAGGTACCAGGAAGGGGCCTATCCCATTGTGAAAATTCAATACTGATCAATCAACACAACGCTTCTGCCACCATTCTGCATCACAGCTACTTTGCCAGGTTGATCTCTGGCAAAAATTCATCAGTGTGATCAACACTACAAATCCGAGCCCCCACCTTTCACTTCAGCTGATACACATCAGGAGCTGCTAACGTTAGCAGTGTCACACCAGCATTAAAGATCACTAAATCAGGCTTTCTGGATTTATACCAAACACACAGATATCTTTGTCCCACAGTATGTCTCCCTTCAGACTCCTTGCTCAGATTGTAAAAATAAAAGTCATATGGCTTTGAGTTACTTTTTTTTTTTTCCTTCTTCCTATTTTCTCCTTCACAGATTTCCTGCAGGATAAGAACACAGCAAAAAAAGTCCAACTGAAGTAACGCCAAGATCAAGGGGAGAGAATCTCTCGAGTGCTGTGGCGCTCATAATGAACTGGCTTTCCACCAGCCCTAAAAACAAAACCAGTTGGGAAGTACGGCATCCTCTCTTTGAAGATAAATAAACAAACGTTTAACCATTTAACAGTTCAGGCACCCTGGATAAATCACTGAGTTATCATCCCCTCGTTTGCTTAGCAGATGTCAATCCAGAACACCGCATAAAGAGATTAGGGTGGCTCTTGCTCCAAAAAGCTGCTAGAGAATTTGGCATGGTATACCCGCTGTGTCTTAGCTCTGTTGAGCATTTTTGTTACCGCTACGATGAGATGTGGGTCTGCTCGTGCAGCGCTGGGATGTTTCGCTGCAACAACCCATCCACTGCCCAGGATGTCTTCGACTCTGATTTTATGAAGAGCTGTACATGCCCTGTTTGATTTTGAACCCAGGGAGTTAAAGGAGATTTATCACAAGCGTAAAGACTTTGCATGATCTCACATTAAGCCTTTGCCTGTAACAACTACTCCCAGTCATCAGGTCAGTTGTGTTTGACCTTCCAGAGTCACATTTCCTGCCAAAAACTGTAAAAGGGGATAAGACACTAGCCATTTCCCAGCAGGCAAGGAAGTTAAACAAAACGCTCAGGCTTTTGCACGCCTGGAAATTGCTGGATTGAACCTGATCCCTTTCAGACAGGCTGTTTGGGTAGAAATGCTGCTCGAAGTAATTTATGCAGCTTCACACCTCCAGGAGCACTGGTTGCTGCTGCGTTGCATCCATGCGTGCCCATCTGCCTGGGAGGAACACAGGGAGGTGGTGGGAGCAGAGCTCTGGAGCCTGAGGTTGATTCCCCCCCTCCAGCCCTATCCTGCCCCAATAACAAAATGGGGGAATGGAAAACAGGGGCCAGGGAGACAGAGCAACTGTGGTACCCAACGGCAGGCTTAATTCATAGTGGAGGCAACGCAAGGCATACTGGATACGTTAGATAATGCTGCTTTACACACCCAGAGGCAGAGGAAGGAACAGACAGACAAGCCCAGATGTGCCCATTTGACACATTACAGATGCTCTCCACGCTTGACCTACTACTCAAGAAATGACAGGAGCACAATGCAGAGAGAGGAGACCCCCAAGGGACTGTCCTCCTGGGGTCTACAGGATTACATGTGAGCTCCAGTTCTCAGACCCAGTGGGGATGGGGTGGGCTCTGAGGCTCTTCTTTATAAGCCGAATGCTGGCCGGATCTCAGCAGCTCTGTTCAGGGTTCCTGAACTCAGAGAAACTCTGCAGATTGGCACCGGTTGAGCATCTGACCTCGGTTACCCTTTGGAGCAAGGTGCTTTGGGAAGGGACTCCTGCTCCATGTTACACGCATTAATGTAAAGCCATATATTTGAGACTAGAGCACGGCATGTCCCGAGCAGGGTGAACCAGGCCAGCACGGAGACTTACAGTCACTGCTGGCATCTGCTGGGGTCTTTCATGTTCCCTTCTGTTATTTTTATTTAAGAAGTGTCTTTCATGCAGTATGTGCAGAGTTTGTGGTGCTGCACGTACAGCCAACTCCCCTGTGCCAGGCTTGGCTTCCCTCTGCCTCTCCCCACTCCCTGGCTTCACCCTTTCCCTGCCCTGACAGGTCTTTCCCAAAACTTCATCCATCACCGATCGGCATCAAGCAGGGGTCCCGATGGAGAAGAGAAGCCCCTTAAAAGTCAGAGCTTGGGAGGGTTTGTTGGCAGCCACCTACACTCACAGCTGCAGCCACAGAGAGCCCAGCCCTGGGATGACATCGCCTCAGAGCCGAACGAAGGACAATGACGTCAAGATGTGCCGTTCCTCTGAGCCCTGGCAGAAACACAGGGCTCAGGACACAGCGACACAAGAAGGGATAAACCTGCAGGAAATTTCTCATTCTGTGACTGTTGAGGAGAGGTGTGAGCAGATGGACCAAATCTCCCTTGATTTATTCTTTTTCAGTGGGACCCCTACAAGTCTCCCTTCTTCTCCGTGCTGATCCTCTGAGGATGGATTCCTACATCTTGATTTAAGACAAACTTTAGGGTACTTCTATACTAATAAGCAGGACAGAGCCCATTTTCTAGCCCTAAAGCAGCTGGCATGATGCAGACAGCCAAATTCTCCCCCTCTTCTCAAAACAGAGGGGGTCTCATCCATCTCAACTCCTGCAACAGGTCCCTAGTCCATGCTGCCCAGTTTGTACCTGGGCACTGCCGGGATGGCAGTCATTGCTAGAGGGCTGGGCAGGGAATGTTCTAATGATTAAGCAACCTCATTAGTGGCCAGCCAGTGCTTGTGTCCCGGCCCTGTGAATTTAACAGCACAGATATCGCCTCCAGGCCTTTCTTTCTCAGAGTCACCTGGCCAGCCTGCGCAGCAGCACGGTCTTTCTACCATCTCTCTCCGGAGATCCGCATTCAAATCTTCACAGGTGTTAGACATTGCTGCACGTGTGTCCAGGCATCCATGAAAACCTGGGCACCATCACTGTGGTGACAATTCTCCCAGGTGAAAGTCCTGCTGTTCCCATGGCCAGTCCATATTCGACAGCACGGACCCAGCCAGCATTCGCTCCTGGTCTGGAGAGGGTTGGCAGGCACAGGATGCCACGACTCAGCAGCCTGGTTTGCCACCGTGGAAAAATAAAAATAATAATAAAAAAAAAATAAAGCTTTTGGCAAATGTTTCCACTGAAATGGTGATTCTGGAACGGGGCTCTTGAATAATTTGTGGGTAATGTTGTGAAACATGTATTTCTTCAAAGTACATAAAAACAACCCTCAGTTATCTGAAAAATCCAGAACCCCCAACAGATTTTAGCCAAAATTTCCTGGCACTCATCTGAACACTCGCAGATGCTGGTCACCAAGAGACTGGAACATTTTCCACTTAAAAAAAAAATAAAGAAAAAAAAAGGGGGGAG
>VYZM01013938.1:10295-71222 GCA_013398915.1 Dromas ardeola | reverse complement strand
AAAAGTTTGGGGGGGTGGGGGGGGGAAGAAAATATTGACTTTGCATAAGGTTTTTCAGGGACAAGGAGTGAAGACATTTTCTGTCCAGCAGAAGCAAAAATAGCCAAAATCTTCCCGAGAACATCTACCCCCCTCCCAATGTGCTTGTGCGAACAACATGCAGTTTTATTATTTTTCACTGCTGCTAACATGGCAGAGTCAGCAGAAAAACATGAGACATCTCAGAAACACTGAGAACATGACCCTGAACCACCTTTTTTATAAAGTCACTTTAAATCTCCTTTTAAACGTGGTTTCAAGAGAAAAGCTGAACTGAGTTAAGATCCTCTCTTGACGGCAGCCTCTTTGATGACAGTGAAGCAAACGCTGTGAAATACCTTGCAACTGCAGGTGAAGAGTAGTTTCTCCTGCAGAAATCCCAGCCTCTTCGGCTGCCTTTTGACTATCCACCAAGTTTAGTGAAATCCCCGGTTCAGGGAACCACAACACAGGATCATCTCTATCTATCTGTTGCCTGATGTTCATTTTTATGCTCCAGTTGAAACACTGGTCTCCCTTTCAGCTCGCTGGAGTTTCTGCCCAGATGCTAGATTACCAGTTCTGACTCAGTGGGCGAAAAAACTACATCTGCCGGATTGTGAACACCTCCTAACAGGGCTGTCGTAGCTTCCTACAGACCCCAGGTAACTCCGAAGAGAGGTCTGGTGTGCTGTTACCCACGCAGAGGGTTTGTTGCAACCTCTTTTCAAACTAAGAGTAAGGAAGAGAAGAAAAAAAAAAAAAAAGAAGAGGGATGACTGTAGCATGGACGGGTTGCCTTTGCTACCTAACTATACTACAGCGCCAAGGGCAACGGTTTTGGTGCATTAGCGGTTGTCATGCAGACCCTCCTGAAGATCCCAGTGTTATCGCACTCTGCATCCCACATCTGGTCTGCCCAGTCCTCCTCCTCCTACTCCTCTGTTACCTAGATTAAACCAGCACGTTACGTCCATTCCTCCACTCTGCTATTCAGTCATTCCTTCAAAATCCATCTGTACCTCAGGATCTCACCCATGCAGAGCTGATATCTCTTCCTTTGTCTGCCTTATCTATAGGATGCCGTTCAAGGCAGTGACACCTCACAGTCAGCGGTGGGGATCTGGTCAGGGACTCTCTTCATATTACAGCAGCTCCGAAACAGTAAGGAAAGGCCAAAGCGTGACACAGAAGTCTAACTTTGCAAGAACTCATCTTCTCACTAGCACAGCTACACATGGGATCGATTCTGCCCATCACGCTTGGTTCACACATCAGTGACAGCTCCCGGTGCCACAGCTCGTCACTGGTTTACATTAACAGCTTAACAAGTGCCAAAACAGAGCAGCAGAGGTGTTTCGCACAAGCACAGTTTCTGCTGAGGCTCTGTGCCTTACCATGTATTTCTGTGTGCATTTCATTCAGAATCATCTAGTAACTCTGCCAGACTTGGGGCAAACTCTCAAGAGCCGTGTGAGCTAGGAGAAAACACCCACAATAGAAAAGAGACACCCCTGGCACATTCAAACACCAGGCCCAAAGAGAGCTCTTGTACCACCCACGCCTGGCTTCAGTAAGAGTTGGGCACGGCTGCACAAGGGGCTATATTGGACCTCCCCTAGAAGAACATTTCCTATATATCATCGTCTGAGATGCAGCAAGCCACAGGCTATGTTATCAAGGCAGCACAGGCTAAGAGACAGAGAAAGGGCAAATCCTTGGAGAAAGATACTCTTTTGTTGCACAGAGAAAAGAGTTTGGAAGTGTTTACTGCCATATAAGTACAGAGGATCTTTAGAGGTTGAAGCATATATTCATGTACATTTGTATAGGAGGACCCCACTTTATTCAAGGCCTCTGATGCTGTCATTTCTACAGCTGTCGACTAATGGTATGAAAACAATAGAGAACTGTAGAAATTACTCTAACCAGCGCCCACAGATGCAGCAGAGAACATTCATTGTATTTCAAGATCATTGAATCTGCCTATAGGTTGTAACATGAATAATTATACCTCTGCTATATACACCGAGAAAAGCATTAACTCAAGCACCGAAAACCAAAGAAAAGATCACAGAAGGCTACGAACAAACTCCAGTCCCTGCAGATTGCAAGAGGAGACTAGGCATTTGCCAGAGCGGCTTCAGAGGCTGCAGGTATCTACTTCCCAGCATCTCTGAAGGAAAGGGATGCTTCCCTGCATCTGAAACACGACCACTGCAAGACACCGCGCACATCCATGCTCCCGAGAAACCACAAAAGCAACTACCACAGACTTCATTTCACCAACAAGAACAGATCGGTGGCACGGAGACACATATTTGGTCCTTACGTGGTCAAGCTGGTCCCAGCTCAGGAATTAAGGAATACAAGTCCATTCAGCTACATTATTGTGCTAACTGGGGAAAAGGAGAGATACCGAGAGGAATGACAGCAGACGGTTAAAGGAATAACGATGTCAAGGTCTCAAAAAGCCTTGGCTCTTAATAGATCCTCACTCTTTGCTTCAATAAAGCTCAGTAGCATCAAATCTACTGGAGATTTTTATCACTGCATTTTCCCCCTCAAACTACACCTCAGATCCCCTGCTCTTCTTAGCTTTCATGCCCAACACGACTCTCTGCTCAGTACAATCTCATCTGATCCATGCAGCCGGCAGTCTCTTCCTCAGGCTGAGGATAAGCAGCAACTGCACTGAGCTACTGGTGGGTGACATCAGAGTGGCCATCCAGACTATAGCAGCTACAGGCTTGTGACAGGAAAGAGAAAGACGATGATGGCCAGCTTATAATAGCACAAAACACCCCGCAGAGCATTGCATTTCACTGACCTGTTGAATACTTCCGTGTCCTCTCCGAGTCCTTGTACAGGGATCCCATGATATCACCCATGGATCTGGAGATCCTCATTTCATGCTGTTTACTGTTGTTTGGTTGGAGGAGCTGGTAATCAGACAAAGGGAATGATCAGAATCCGCCAGAACCTTCGCAGACACACCATGTGAAACCCTGTATTTGGCTCCCCATGACCATATCACCCAAGAACCATAAAAAAAGGACATGTGTATGATCTAGGGCGATCCAAAAATCATTCACAAACAACTCACATTTGTTATTAAAATATTCTTAATAAGGTAAGTTTGTGCTCCAGCTGATAATGATAAATACAGATATTTGACATAAAAGAATGTTCCCACACTGCGTTATTTCCAGATAGATACAGAGACTGATCCCGAACCCAAGTTTGCTGTCCCAAAATCAAAGCCTGTCCTCCATGCTCCAGCGGCTTCAGTGGCAGAGGTTCCTCTGTAACAGAGCAGAGGAACACTGAGTGGTGGATCAGGTTCTGCGATGGAAGACAGATCGGGGGGAAAGCAACAAAATTACAATCCAGCTAGTAACTTCAGTGGTAGTGGCCAAGTCTTCCTAAGAAAACGCACTACAGCGCGCTATGAGTTTTATGATAATTTTGTGTATGACCTCGGAACCGTATGTTCTTGCATGGTTACATGCTTCAGGAAGAGTCTGACCTACTCTCAGAGGTATGCATGAATCTACCTGGCTGCTCTGGTCTAAGTAGTTAACTTGCAATACTGCAGTGTTCCTCCAGTTACTAGGGCAGATTGTCCCATTGCTGCCCAGGATTTAGGAAACCCTGACTGATAGCTCAGTCTTCCCCCAGGACTCTGGTCCCTGCACCTTTTGAGAGCCTCTCAAAAGGAGCGGAGAAGTTCCAGGAGCTGTGAGTACCAGCGGTAGCATGAGGACAAGCAGTATGAGTTTAAAGACGCCCAGTCTCTCCAGTACTTCTAGGAAATATAAGGAAGAAACTGAGTTGCAACATCTGCAAATCCCTTGCTTTACAGCCTGTGCTTGGGGCAGCACGACATGTGCTTTGGCAAGACGCTCTGTGCAAGCGAGGTCAAGCTAACAGGCTTAACTGCAAAACCACTGAGCTCAGGAAAAACAAATAAATAATTGGGGGGGTGGGGGGAAACAGTCCTGCATGAGGCTGAAGGATTCTCCAGTTTGCTGTCCCTCGCCTTTAGTACTGCAGCACCACACGGAGGGAATAGTCCCCACGCTGCCACCCAGCATGGTAAGGGCCAGGGCTTGCCATGTACTTGGAGGAGAAGCTACAGAGGAATGGTGACACAATCCCTAAGCAGAAAGCACAAGACGTTCTCTTGGGGTTTAGCCTTGTTTGAGGATCAGTACAGTATTTAACCCTTCACAGGTTGCAGGAGGAGCTAGGGGAAGCTGAGCTCAGCCTCTGGGCTGCTACCGCAGGAGGATTTCCGAGCAGCTGAGCCAGAGGAGGGCTGACCCCCCTCATGACCAGCTTACCCTCTGCTCCGCACTGTCAGGAGACTAGTTTCCACTCCCCGACACAATAACAAGGCATCTCGCTCCGGACACAAAAGAGCAGAGAAGGTGAAGGGCTCACATTCGCTTTCTTTGGAGCGCTCACAAGGATCCGCAGGCTCTTCAGGGAAGGGCTCAGCTCCAACTGTTCCATCGCTTTGTCCAAATCTTCCTGGGATTTCAGCGGGATCAGGAGCTGGAAGGGATTGAACAAACACCGGAGCACGGCAGCGTCACACTTTTGGGTAAACAGAGGAAGCCAGATCCTCACAGCGCGCAGCTTGGGAATCGGGGTTATGAGGGAGGAACCCAAGAAGGCGGATGGAAAATAGAGCCCCCATGCCCTCCAGCTTGCCGAGCTCTAACGTTTTCTTCCAAGTTCTCATCTACCAAGGAACAGACGCAAAAAAATCACAACAAAAAACATCTGCAAGGAGAGAACTTAAAGGTCACATCACCAATTCAGCTAGTGGGAAGAGGAGAGGGCTGAGATGAAACCTTAGGCTTGCTGTCTGCTACTCTGGGGCTGCTCTGATCTTGGAGTTTGTAGGCAACACCTGCTACTACCCAGTTCCTAAGCAGCCCCACATATTCTTCCTGGGAAGGAGGTCATGCAATGGTGCTCCAAGAAAGCAATGAGCTGCACCAAAGCTCTGGTAGATCCCCACTGGCCTGCCCTACTGCTGCAACCTGTGCTCCTGCACACCGACACATCTCCGTAGTGTTTGGGCATCAGGTGAAATCAGGGAACATCTCACAAATAAGAGTCTCTTCCCTTTTGATGTGAAAGGTGTGCATTGCTCTCTTTCCAAGAACCACTTCTTGAACTCCCAGAAGGACAAATTCAGCTTCTGATCTTTGTAAAGTAAATAGAACAGAGCGCTACATAGTGCCGTGTCTATCGGGTAGCTAAAGGTCCTTATGTTTTCCTGCTAAGTGGCAGACTATTGCCCTCCTATCTCCAGAGGGAATTTGACCCTCCTGACATTGCTGTGTGGTGTACCATGTCCTGCAAAGCTTCCAACACCCAACACAGCTGCACTTCAGAGGGGCTCTGCGGCCTTCTGCTGCCTTGGGATAAGATTAAAAACATAACTTTTTGCCCCTCATCCAGGGGCACTCTGCCTAATCTCATAAAAACCACTCCTCAGCCTCTGTCGGCTGCCTCGGGCACTGGCACCGAATCCAGCCAACACAGCACATTATATTCGTGCCTGTGCCAAAGTACACGGCAGTTACACCTACCAAAGGGACCAAGCAGCCACAGCTCCCAGTAGGCTCCCACTGGTCTTACTGGGAGACACAGCTGTCCAGAACTTCTGAAAGGCAGCTCAGCCCTCTGGGTGATCACCTTTCATGCCACCAACCACAGCAAATGCACCTCAGATCAACCGCTCCAGAAGACGACACTCAAAAGCCGCCTGTGTCTACCTTTTTGATCCCAGGGTGTTGCCAAGGGTTTGGCTGTTGGTCTGCAGGCAAATACACCTCAGACTGTGTGCGCTGAGGCTAGGACTGCCGGGGTGACCAGGTCAAGGGAAGGCTGTGGGGCCCTGGCCAACAAGATGAGGTTTGACCTCAGGAAACTGCTACAGTCACCTTCTCCACCCAAGAATCACAGCCTGAGCCCGTCAAGCTCCATCTTAGGTACGTGAGTGGCTCCTGTTTCTGCAGTGTGAACAACTTAAGGTTTGGATTGTTCCTCCTCTCCTGTGTGATAGGAAGTTTATCTTTCGTCCCCATTTTGCAGACAGGGAACTGAGCCATATGCAGGCCACTTATTTCATATGATATCCATCAGATTTAACATCATTGTCCCACCAAGAAAGTCATGCTCCCGCTGCTGTGGGCAGCGGGTGGTCCTTGGCTTACACCTACCTTATGCACTCAGCTTTGAGATACTGAAAGCCAGGTCTGCAAAGGGGCACTGAAATAGCTAAGTTTAATGCAACCTGCTTTCTGTGGAGTTTACTGTCCCAAATTAGATACGCAGGACCCCTATAGCTTGCATGGGAGAGTTAGAAATCCAGAAATGGGATTAAGAGGCGAGAAAAGGAAGCTGCCAGGTGTAGTTGCTGGAAGCAGTGATAATTGCTGAGGAAAAACAAAGCCAGCTCTCAAAAGATATTTAAATGACGAACTCCAGGTTGAGTTAGGAGTGTTCTTCTGCTGTAAGGTATGCAAACGTGGTTGAGAAATTTCTACAAAAAGACAGAAGAGAGACTCTAGAGCAAAGCATTCAGCACATTCACCCAGGAAGAGGGATAACCAGGTTGTGTACCTTTTGTCTGAAAACTATTTCGTTATTTGTGTGTAGGAAAAAGATTCCAAGGGGAACTCTTGAGAAAGCCTTGCCCCAGGATGTCCTACAGGCTGTTGATGAAGGGACTTGAGCTCTCAACCAAACCAGATGGGGGAGAGTTCAGGAAGATGTCCCTTCCCTCCCAAGCAAGGGACCTAACCAGCTGTGGGGTTTACAGAGAACACCAACAGTAGTCTTGCCTGGGCTGGGTTTCCAGCAAGGCTGGAAACAGACTCCCAGTCTGGGACAGGGCTTGGACATGAATGAAAGGAAAGTACTCACCAGGTAGATATCAACTATTCAGGGCTTTCAGTAGGTCCATGGAGTAAATGGTTAGCCCATGGTTCATGGTTAAATTTTGGGATCTAAATGAATCACTCGTGGTCACAGCAGATATCAGACAAAGATGGCATTGAATATGTCTCCTAAATGCTGTGCAGCTGTTCCCAGACAGCCTGCTTCTTTAAGCAGCACAGCTTAAGAGATACTCTCTGGGTGCAGTGCTTAGTTTAACCCTCTTGAAGTTCACAAGAGCTCCAGAGGTGCATCAAGCAGACAAGCCTTCTATTCTACACTCCCCCAAACAGAAATGAGAACAGTGGAGAGTTGCTCCCCCTCATTTCACCACCCAGCAGAACATGACTCTGAACTGTAAACATAGTCCCACCGCTCACCCATCCCTTTACTGAGCTCCTCACAAACATTCAGAGCAATTCCTCCGCTGTTCCTTTGAACAGAATGTTCTGCAAGTCACTCCATCTCACTCCAATATCACAACATTAACACGTTTGCATGCCTGCTTCAGAGGAGCCAAAAACATCAGGCAGAAATTGCCCTCCTGTAAAAGGGACCGGAGCCAGTATTTAGCTTGGCTTTACCTATTACCCACATCTGGCAAGTAGATTTGGCTCCATTTGGCTTCCAGACTGTGGCACACATGGATATCAGGAACAGATATCCACTAGGCACGAAACTAAATATAGACTCATGCAGAACCACGGAAGTAATTGCCAGGGTGCATTTCCAGTAACTGGGTTTATTCTGTCTACAGAACGAGCAGCTGTGCTGAACAGCAAAGTTTACTTGAACAGAAGTTTCACTAAATAGAGCTTATTAGATTTGCTTCTTGCTTTTAAATAATATACTCCCCTGGAGCCTGATGTATGGGACTTGGTAGTCAATCCACTGCAGCCTAAGAAAGTGAGCGCAAAGGGTGAGTTTCCACTGACTACAACAGTATTGCTAGACCTCACTCTGTAAGACACTGCAGAAAGCCAAAGAATAGTAGGAAGCAGGGTTGGGGAAAAAACTGAGAGGTCAGTTAGTTCATCTTCCTGCCCGACGCAGGACCAACTGGCATCAACAATTCTCGACAAATGTTTGTTAAATATGCTTTTAAACACCTCTCCTCCCCCACCCCTTAATGGAGCTTCTAACACTTCCCTAGGCTTTAACTCTCCCTAAGCGTCTGAAATGATGCTGAGGGGACAGCCGACAGCCTCAAAGGAGACAAGCAAGGGGAGGTCAGAAGGGAGCTGGTGGCACAGCGAGGTTCCGTGTTCCGCCCAAAGTGACAAACTGGTGATGGAGGACAGGACAAACGACAAAGTAACACTTAATGACACCTGGAGAAGCTGTTTAGCAGCGCACACAGATCAAATTCAGGCAGAGCATTTGCTACAGAAGCCTGTCTTTCAATCCATAACGCAGGCAACTGTCCAACAAACACCACGCCATGCTGTCCATGGCCAGGCCAGATTTTGCTGTCCCGCTCATCAGAAAGATGAGCCCAGCCTAACACTAACGTGCAGACATGCCCCACGCGTACACCCACGGCCAGGCCCCGCTCTTATCTATACCAGCCCAAGCTCACTGATTCCATGGTCCCACCAGGATGTGATTCATGTGTGCCCCTGCTCCACCCAGCTGGCATGCTCATCTGCCTGATCTTGGCTTCAGGACTCCTGCTTCACCGGGACAGGGTCTGATATGTAGCGAGGTTTTGTAGGGGCCTGTTGACTTCAGTGTAATTTTGGTCTACAAGGTGCTTCTGGCAAGAGAAACATCTGATGGCAACAAAGAATTACTGCAGAGTTCCCTTTGAGCATGAAGAAAGGGGGAAAACAGTTAGCTGTAATGAGTCTGTGGTCAGGCTACCTCCGAGACCTGCAGTCACAAGACTGAAAAACCTGACCCAGAAGATGCTAGGAACCAGATGCTGGGGTGTCACCATGTGGACATGTAGGCTATCACCCTGAAGGTCACTTTTGTGTGTTTACGGTGTTTCTGCAGTAACAACCCTAAATTACTACTGCTCAGCCCTCTTCCCAAAGGTGTGGGTTCTCACAAGGAGAAATTTTTATGTATAGAAAAACAAACCACTGAAGGTCCTTCTCAACCCTAAAAAAGTTAGGAGTACCCAAAGGCCTGCTCACGGTCCTGCGAAGTGCTGTGCACGTGCCCAGGAAGACAGTCTGTAACACGGGATAAAAATGCATTATTTAAGCTTCTGTTTGCTGTTGCTGAAAAAAATTCCTCTTCCAGTGGAAAGAAACCTGGAATTAAATGAGTCATTCCTAGAGAATTCAATGGCAGGCTTTTCCCGGGAGGGCTGTCAGAGAATGGCCAAGATTAGAAACCTGACCGCACTCAAAGCCAAAACCCAGCAGACACTTTGATATCATGAGGTACCTATTATAAAAGAAAAGCAGCCTTTTTGTGGAGCAAGTCTCAACTGAAACAGAAGAAAGGAAAAAAAAAAAAGAAAAAAGAAAAAAGAAAGAAAAAAAAAAAGAGAAAGCTGTCTTCATGACCTCCATCTCCATTCATAGTTTAATGAGAGGCTGCAGTCATTTGCAATTAATACTTGAACAAGCAAGCTGACAGGACAGATCCAAACAAACCGGTGTTTAAAAGCCCACCTATTCGTCATTTAGCCCTCCCCCCCTTCCCAAGCCAAACCCACCTTAACAGTCCAGTGGCTCCAGCTGCCTCCCCAGTTCATGTCAAGATGCCTCACAAGAAAACACTAAGCACACCAAAACAGATGCCAAGTATTGCTCCCTTCTAGGTAAAGGCCCTCATCAGTACCCTCCTTTCAGACAAGTGCTGGGCTCAAAGAACAAGTTGGAAAAAACACAGTGGCCTGTGTTATGAGGAAGGTCAGAGTAGAAAGGTCTTCAAGCCCTAAAATGCAAGGATCACAGAGGGAGGGTTTCTTGTCTGCTTGTACGTGGCCACAGGACCTGCTAGAGGAACCTTCAGTGATGCACGTTTCACTGCAGACCTAAACACGTGAACATGCCCATGGTTATGGGGTGAAACAAAGACAGTGCTAGATGAAAGTACACTGTACTGTCCCTCATGCTCTGGACTTCACCAGGCTCCTGCAACTGCCCCAAGGTGGGAAGGCTTCACATCCAACCCAAACACGCAGTAGCCTACAGTCACTTCATGGGGCTCTCAGGAAAGCCATTTGTCTCAGCCGTTCTCGCTGCCTTGTGTGTGCTCTCACCAGCCAGACACATCTGAAAGTTGGTCTGAGTGCCCAAAGGGTGTTAACAGGAAAAACATCTGCTGCTGCCGACTGTGCAGCTGAATGACAATGTCTCCATCGTCTCGGTTACTCAATTCCTTACCCTGTTTGAGTGAGGGGGACTTTTTGTTCTGGGGGAAAGACAACGTTACTGTGCCACCACTTAATACGCCTTAATTGAAATAATTTTAAGAAGGAGAAACCCTGGCTTGGAGTCTAAGAATCCAACTGATCTGTTGTTTGGACAACAGCTCACATACACTCACTAGCTGCGAACCACAAAATAAGATTATTTTTCTTCACATCCATGTACAAAATTAAATTAGGGCCTTAAGAACAAACCACTGTTCAATTCTGAAGTGAGCACCGGGCACCCTAAAACTCCCTTAGCAATAAAGAGAAGAATACCTCATTGTTCACACAGACTAAGTCCATCGTCTGTCCAAAAGCATCCGTGACCTTCTGCACCACTTCTTTGAATTTGACTGGTCTTGGAAACTGGATAATCCTGTACACACAAACAAATACAACAACAGTCTCAATTTACTAGAAGCATATTGGAATTTGGGACTAGACTGACAATTCAGAGGCAAGGATCTGTATGCTTCTATTATGAAGCATAAAGCTTGCTCGTTGCTTTTACACTCGTACTGCTTGCCTGCCATGCCCAAGACAGGACCTGACCTACCCTGTAAGAATATCTACCAAAAATTCTAGTGCAGCTCCTCTGCTCCTCCCCCTACCGTGAGGCACAAGTGGAAAAGAAGAAAGTCCAGTAGCCCTTCACCGGAGAAGGCCCAGGATCGGGCACTGGTCAGTGAGTTATCTCCATTTTCAGCAAGAGACTTGAACGTGGAGGAGGAATGGAAGAGAGAATAATGCAGTTTGGCATCCTGTGGCTCTCCTGTACCATCACATGCAGCAGCTCTATAGGCACACATCAGCAGGTACAGGCTAGCCCTACTGTGACGTTACTTAAGTTTTCTTTGGCTTTAACATGCAACTTGGACCATTAGCCTGCGAGTTTCCAGCCCTGTGTCCTGCCCTACCACAGCCACTGAGCAGAGGTGATTCCATGAAAATGTCAAGCAGGGAAGGGCGGGCAAACTTTAACTCCCAGCTCTATTTTTATGGGCCTCGTGCCCAAAATCTGGTTATCTTAAGTAAGTGTCATAGGCTGCTAATCAAAGGACACATTTCTGTAGACTTGCAGCTCAGCTGTTGTTCAGCAGGCCTCAAGAATTAAAAAGAGAAAAGGATCCAAGCGTGCACCCTGCATCCCTGGTAAGAGGCATTTAATTACTTCCAGCTTGAAACCACTTTGCCTGCATGCAAATCCCAGGAGGTACTTGTGGCAAATGGGATGACGAGGCAAGGCTCTTGCATATAAAATTGTAGTGCATTTTAGGAGAACGAATCCTGCTGTGAGCTCATCTGCAGCTGGCTGAAATCAGTAGGATGCCATTAGGTAAAAAGGGTAATTTGTCCCGGTACACATGGGGGACTGGGTTGGGTACATACCTTTTCTCTCCTTCATATTCGAACTTGATCCTGACATTTCGCTGCTGAAAGAAAAAGCAGAAAACAGTTAGGTCCCAAACTGCAGCCCAGACTGACACGCAGCTGCAAAGCTGACAGCAGTTCTCAGGGAGACTCCCCTAACTCCAGTGGGCATCTGGCCTATTTTGGAACAAGCTGCCTGTTGGACTCACGGACTTTGGAGAAACCCCACGTTGCTGATAAAAGCGCTTGTCAAAAAATAAAGTCTTCTGTAAACAAGAGGATACTTACTCATCTGTGTGACTGCTAGTTTTAATAAAATGCATTAATAAAAGTGGAAAATTTTGAATGCTCCGAACTCAGTTGGGAACAAGGCACTACTATCAAAGAGGCAAACATGTTAAGTGTCTGATGTCTGTCCATCTTTAGAGCTTCCCGTGGTTTTACTCCAGTACTTTTCTGTTGGAAAACCGAAAAGCAAAGCTCATAGGACGTTTAATAGAACACAGGAATATTTGGGGCAAAGAAATAGTAAGTAAAAGCAAGCATACTATAATGCAAGTAGAGAGATAGTCTTGGATTTTAAAAGCCAGCAGTGCTGGGGTGGCGGTGGGGTAGCTGTTATTTTCTTAGGACATACAAAAAGCAAAGTGCATCAGCCATCCCTACACTATACACAGTAAATGCCCGCCCTAAACTGACCTGTTGCTCACCTCAAGAGAAGACATTAAATTTACCCAAAGAAGAGCCAGCAGACTCATGGGCAGACTGGGCACACAACTGTGCAAGGACTAGTAAAAGCCACTTCTCCCGTCCTGTATTTGTGCATATTTAGCAGCGATCGAGACCACAAGGAGCCTTTTCATTCATTCAGCTTTCTCAGACCGAGCCTGAGCCAAGCATCCTTCTAGCATCCCTTGGCTCATGCCAGAGCTTTCCGATGGTCTCCAAGGCAGATCAAAACCCTCTTTACTTCCCAGACCAGGTTTAGTCACCCCAGTTAAACAGGGCTCTGACCCTGTTAGTGCACAAAAGCCTTCTCAAATAGTGGTTTTCTCCCCATGGAGAAAAAAAGTGCGCGTCACCTCCCTCCGACATGTAACACCAGGGAGGGCTTGGTCCCGCGCTGCCTGCATCTCCCAGGGATAATCCCTGAATGGGTGGGTGACA
The DNA here is from genome assembly GCA_013398915.1 of Dromas ardeola. Classification (NCBI taxonomy): domain Eukaryota; kingdom Metazoa; phylum Chordata; class Aves; order Charadriiformes; family Dromadidae; genus Dromas; species Dromas ardeola. Next base: position 58,333 of record VYZM01013938.1, on the reverse strand, counting down.
GCCCTTCCTGAGCAAGGGCCTTATCTCCAACCCTGGATTGCCAGCGGGTGAAGGCACACTTTCCATCCTCTCAGAGGGACAGCAGAGCCACAGTCAAACAGCTTTGTCCCTAATGAGGAAAATGAGCTGGACGGGCGTCCTTAGGGTTTATTTTTAAACTGACAGCTCCTCGAGTTCTGCAAACACCCATCAAAGTTCAGGAAGTCCAGGCTGGAGGCGATTCAGTTGAAAAGCTTAAAAAACCCCAGCAGATTCAGGGTAAACATGTTGGGTCATCTGAAGCGCATCCTTTTTATCTCTGCTCGTGGTATTTTCTGTGTTTCCAGAAAGGCTGGGAAGAACCAGTGCTGGGACAGTCACCAAATGGGGCACTCCAGCAGCGATACAGGCCTGTGCTGAACAGGCACTTACATCACCTCGGTGGCTACAGCCAGTTCTCCAGACCCACAACATTTGGACAAACTCCAGGTTCGCTTCTAGAACCAGACTCAACCTGTAAAAATACCAAACTCACAGTAAAACAGTCCAAAATTCAAAAGGCGATAACCATAACCAACGTAGGGTTGAAGGTCCAAATCATTCTAGAGACACAGGCAAACACAGGTGGGATTGCCACTTTGGATCATCTCTGTTGGAAAAGAAAAAGAGAAAAAAAAAAGATATGGGCTCTTTTATGCCAATTTTTATTTGCATGATCCTCTCTGAACAGGGTCTGGCTGGCTCATCCCTCCTGGATGCTGGCATTAAATCCGCCGGTGTGTGTTCACCGCATGTAGCTCCGTGAAGCCCTTCTCTGGAGTAAGGGAAAGAAAACAGGGCAAGGAACTTTTGAGGTTTCTCCTTACAAAGGAGCAGGACGTGTAAAGGGAAAAGCTCACGCAGCTCCGGCCCTGATCCAGGAAGCCTTTCAAAACACAGGTTTCACTTTCAACGCAGACCCAAATGCTGCACCGAGCCGGGACGTAGCACACGTTGCCTGTTTGTGCTGAGCAACACAACTTTCGCAGATAAATAAGTTCTGAAAAACAGCCTGTGGCTGAAAAATGTCGAAACACTCGTATAAAGCTCCAGAGAGAGAAGAAAATGGGGGGGAGGGGGGGGGCAAAGAGCCACAACCCTGCTGCATCCTTTTCTTCTACATCAACAACAGGGCTGATGTGCTGTGGCCCAAAGCCAAGAGAGCCAAGCCAACTGCCCCACACTGCTCCGCTCTGCGTCTGAGCGGAGCAACAAACACACTGTCTGCAACAGGAGAATGAAAACCCACTTCATTTCTTAATTAGATAGTATTTTTTTCCTGATATAAAACACACTAACCTCTCGCCTCCCTTAAAGAAACCAAGACCTTAAGCTCACAAGCATTTCGAAAAGGGATAAATCTATATTTATCTATAGTCTGAGAAGTTGTTTGCAGTTTTATTTTGCAGTCTTCCCCTGGCTTGCTCATGTTTTTAACCCACAGCTAAAGCTGAATTCCTCACTGCTGTCAGCAACAAATTTATTTTTTTTTAAAGGAAAAAAAAAAAGGGAAAAAGAAGGGCCGTGCCCAAAGTACGAGGAAGTCCCAGAGGGATGCAAAGCACTTCCTAAATGCCACAGCAGGCTGTGATTTTTTACACCCATGGAAATGTGGTTCGGAGCAACTGGTTTGAGATTACACAAGGAGTCTTGGGGCACCGCCAATTGCTGGAGCAAAATCTCACGCGAGTCTGCACCCAGCGTCTCAAACGCTCGATGGCTGGGAAGGCAGAATCAGCATCTTCTCCGTAAGGACCTTAACACAACGTGCAAATGCTTGAGGGCAGGTCGCAGAAGAGGTGCAGGTGGTGCAGGCTGCCGGGTCCTACTCACTTCTGCAGTTTTATGAGGAATGAAGACAACTGTGACTCCTCCTTGCACAATCCAAGCCGTGCTATTCACCCTGCCTGCCATCAGATGTCAAATGAGGTTAATGGCAGCCGTGGCCTCCCCACAATCAAGAGGTCATTAGTTGGTGTAGGAGAACAAGCCAAGATATCCAAGAAGGGTGTGTGTTAAATATGGTAGAGGAGAGGAGTAAGGCCACGCCACAAGACACCAACCTTAAACACTGAGCTCTGGCAGAGGGTTTCAGCAATGGTATCACTGTGAAAGCTGAGGCAGATAATGGAGCAAGCAGGAGAAACTGAGGCACAAAGGACAAGGTGCTTTACCTCAGGATGTGAAGAAAAAGCCCAGCTTGGGAAAGAGAAGGCTCTGGGGAGACCTTATTGCAGCCTTTCAATATATAAAAGGGGGCTTTATAAGATGGAGAGAGACTTTCTACCACATCCTGTAGTGACACGACAAGGGGCAACAGTTTTAAACTGCAAAAGGCTAGATTTAGGCTGGATATAAGGAAGAAATTTTTTATTATGAAATTGGTGAGACACTGGCACAGGTTGCCCAGAGAAGCTGTGGATGCCCCATCCCTGGACGTGTTCAAGGCCAGGCTGGATGGGGCTTTGAGCAACCTGGTCTAGTGGGAGGTGTCCTTGCCCAGGACAGATGGGTTGGACTAGATGATCTTTAAAGGTCCTTCCAACCCAAACCATCCTGTGATTCATTCTATAAAACAGAGTGGCAGAGCCAAGCGCAAGATTTAGATGTTTGATCTCCTAGGTTGTATGTGCTGAGCAACTTTCCCTCTCCACGTGTGTTTACGCACAACAAGGGGCACGGAGGAGCCCACGTCGCTCGGCTGGCGCCTGTAGGCCCTGCTGTGACACAAACAAAATAAGCGACAACCCTGACAGGAAATACCACAGTAATTCCCTTCGTTTCTGGAATAATTTCTTCTCTGAGATACTTGTACCGGCATTTCCTCTAGCCCCGCTAACAAATGCTATTTTATTCTTTCTTGCCATCCGCCTCGGAAAGGAAAAAGCAAAGCCATCGCAGTGGCCACAAACCCATCACCATCTTTCCAGGCTTTCCTTGAGGTATTTTTAGCTCCTTCCTCAAAACTTACAATTTCACAAAAAGACCACAACTGCTGAGCTTTAGAGGAAGTGCTGACGGGAACCAGGACGGGGGGACGGACGACCATGTACCCTGGCAGGCTCGGCCAAGCTCAGCCCCTGGAGCTGGAGCAAGCAGCCCTGAGCACTGGTTTAGATTAAGGAAAACTTTGGAAAAAAATGGAAAAAGTGTTTCCAAAGGAGGTGAATCACGATCTTATACAGAGATCCCTGAAGAGCTGAGTGCTGTTTGTAATAAAAGCACACATGGAGAGCAGGAAAACATGCGGTTAGGCCTAAAATGGAAGCGACTTTGGAGGAACAGAAGGTGCTGAGCACCCTCGGCTGCTGAACACCCAGAGGGTCGATCAGATCTGGGTATGGGTCCAAGCTGAGCAATGCCATGCCTGTGGAGAAGGATGTCTGATGGTCCAGGGACACCCTCGCTGCATCGCCCCGATGCCACCGACTGCAGGCAGGAACCCAGCGGAGGAGACAGCCCCGCACCTCCATGTCTGCCCATGGCACCAAGAGCTGAAGCACCTAAAACTGCCACCCTACAAAATGCCGGACCAGCACCAAGTTCAAATTCTCCCCCCATCATGTCCTCTCCTCCTCCCAAACTCAGCTGCCACCAGAAGCAGCGCTCTGGTCGGACCCCACCTCTGTGGCTTCCTTTTAAAGCTGCTCTTGTCAAAGCTAACCAGAGGACAGCTTTGCCCATGCTGAGATGCCACAGGGACAGAGCCTTTGGATCACTTCTTCCACCTAAATACATGGTTGCCTCACAAACCATCTGGCACAAAGTCTCCGACTCCACCACTAACCATTCTGAGGTGAAGAAAGGCAGGAAAAATCATGACAAGGGGCCTTGTCTTCCCTTTAGCGCTGCACCAAGGGGGGATCATTTCAGCTTCGCTCTTACCCACCCATGAGACCTTGGGCACTTACTCTGCCTCAGTTTCCCCCCGGGGTAACACAGATGCAAGGAAGGAGACCCACTTCTCCATGCTGGAGGGTAAGCAGAGGGATTATTTTCACTTCTCTCCTTTTCTACTCGTTGGATTAGGAATGAGAAAACCCCGCTGAGCGGTGCAGCGTTCAAGCATTAGGGCTCTAGTTACTCCTTTGTACAAAGCCACAAAGCGGTGGGATTTCTCCTCAACTTCTGTCTTCGGCCAAAAGAAATTAGCGCCGCAGGGCCAGGAGCTGAGGGGACTTCTGCACCTCCCCGACTAATGCACGTTGTTTGCACTAGTCCTGCGCTTGCCCCTGCTTTTAGCAACAGGATGTTCGTTACAAGCCAGACAGCTGGACCGCGTCCCCAAACCGCAATAGGAGATGACTAATCCGCGTCATTAGGAATTATCTGCACAGAACCCCCACGCGCTTTGTGTTATTCAGCAATCAGACAGAAAGGGGTTTGTCTGGGATTGCCCCCTTCTCCTCCCGGGGAGGGGGGTGTGGGGGGGTGGAAGCTACAAGATATCCCTGTCCCCCTGGACCGTTGCAGCTCTTTTCCTCTGAAAAAACAAGCCCACCACGTGAGCAGCTCAGAGGCCAGTGGAAAGATGATGCCTAGAGGGTTCACTGCTCCCTGTTATAGATATTTTTGGTTTACACAGCAGCAGAAATCACAGGCTTCAAGATGTTTATCCAAAACCACCTACCTGGCAGGGAATAGCTTTTTTCCAGCTGGATTTCTCCTTGGTATTACCCTCTTAGCACCCAAGTCAGCTCCACGCACAGACAAGGGAAAGCCTCTTCCCCAAATCCCTGGGATTCACTGCATTTGCCATCTCCAGCCAAGGCTTTCCCAGCCAGTGCTGCTTCCCTCTGGGTCCCTTGCTTCTGCCCCCACGGTGGGGCAACCCCAAAAGATCTCCTCATAGAGACTCCCATCTTCCAGGTGATATTTATGGACCCCCATCATATTCCCCAACGATAAAACAGAGGTGATAAAGCCAAACTCCTTTTAGGCTGCTTGAAGACCTACAAACAGAGAGCCCTAGAACATAAACTGTATTTTATTTTAGTTATGAGCAAGCCTTGTCCTGCATCCAACTTGCCAAAGAAAAGAGAATCCAGAGGTAATTCACTAAAAGAATAACTGTTGGGTCAGTCTGACATTTGCTGTGCATGTGAAAGCATTCTCACAGATATTGGACTTTATTGCCATGGGAGAACTCGCAATCAAAATTAATGTGACAGAGGAGTTGCTAGCTGTCATCGGCTGCGATAAGAAGCCCATGCCAATGCCTTGTCATTAGACTGAAGCACAGCAACTGACAACCAACCTCATATTGTGAGTTGCCAAGCGCTATTTATATAAATAAATGGACATGCACATAAATAGACAGACACAAAATAAATGTTAACATAATTGCTCCTTTCTCCTCCACACTTTTGTTTACGCTTTTGTTTGGGATTTCTAATTCTTTGTGGTTTCCCTTCTTATCCCACTCATCTTTTTTCCTTAGTGATCACAATACAGATCTTTATTCTGCTGTTTCCTCCTTCCCCTCTTCAGAGCCACTGCTATAAACAAACTCCTTTGTCTGTTCAGTCCAGGAGACGGTCTAAAAGGGCTCCTTCCAGCCGTGCCAGAGGATGCACGAGGAATAATGGAGTGATAAAAGGAATAATGGAGAAATAATAGTGCAGAAGATGCACTAGGAATAACGTCAGGATGATCCCTCTGTTCCCAAAGAACGGCTCCCTTTTAAAGATGTTGACTCACACGTAGAAGGAAAAGGGTGTCCCATCTCCGTCCCTCTGCCCTGTTTTTTCACAAGGCAGAAAGGCAGAGGAAGGTAGTGGCTGACACACCTGAACAGGACTCGGGAGATTCAAGCTCAGCCATCGCATCTGCTGCCAGCTGCCTGGGCCATCTAAGGGAGGAAACTCACCCACACCGTGCATCAAGTACAGCTGTTCCCATTTCCAGCTTGCTCTACCATGAGGCATTAGACATCCAGAAGCTCAGCCTCAGTCCTAAACTCACTTGCAAGGAAAGCAAAGAAAAAAAAGGAAGATTTTTTTTTTTTTAAACACAATTTGCCAAAGGATGTTCATTTCATAAGATGATCCGAAGCAAAACTGACACTATTTTTGGGAAGAAATATTATGTAGCACACACCACCACAGACTGCTTTCTTGTGTGGCCCAGGCCTACCAGGAATACTATCTGGCAGGCTCCAAATTTCAACTTCTGTCAAGAGAGCACTAAGGAATCCCTCCAGGAGACGGGGATGAGATAGCACTTTGGTTATGTTTCTTTGTGAACCAAAAAAACTGCTGCAAGCCACAAAGGGACAGGCCAGTCAGTTAACACATTCTTGTTTAAGTGTTTTCCAGTGGAAATTTGGAACACTGACTAAAGGATTCCCATGCCTCAGAAAGGCATTTTTCCACAGAAAAAATAGATTTTTTTTCTTTTTAAAAATCTAACAACTGACCATCCAGACCCAAGTATTTCACTGGGGGCATGTTGCTGCAGGCTGTCGTAAGAAACACCTACAATCAGATTCCCAAGAGGAAAATTTAGCATCCAAATGCCCCACGCCTCACTCTCCCTCTCCAAGAAGGGAGACTGTGCTGCGCATCCTTCAGCCCAACCAGCCAACATGATCACAGAAAAAAAATAAAAAAGAGAAAGAAAAAAAGTGGAGAGAACGCCAAGTACCAAAAGAAGAACAAATCACAGGCATGACAACAGCATTTCCAAAGCAATCTCCCCCCCCCCCCCCATCGATTTGCCTGCTAAAAAACAGGGGGGAAAAAAAAAAAGCAAACTAAAAGTGACCCAAACAAGTCAATTAAAAGTTTCTGAGCTGCAAACATGAACCAAGTCTCCACTAATTCCACCTACTCTGGCCACTCCCCACCTCACAGACTAGACTCCCGTCGACCGGCGAGCCAGACTTGTTCCAGCTAGTCCAATTTAGTGAAGCAACAATTCGACACACTCCAACGCCCTTCATCTCGTGGGGCCTCTTGGTCTGAATCCACAGCCCCGGATGCGCGAGGAAAGCGGGATGCTGACTATTGGCACCTCCTCCATCAGAGAGCTCTGAGTAACAACGAGCACACAGCTACGGCTCGTCTGCTTATGGATGAATAGAAAAAAAATCATAAAGGGGACAATGTTTTTCCAAGCATCAGTGTTGTAACTGGGAAGAACAGTTTGACTCCTAATATAATAATATTAAATGCAAGCGGCAGCCAACAATGGTAAAGCTACTAGTAGAGCACCACGTAACTCTAATGGTGATTTATAAATGAAGCTACAGAGTGGATGGGCTGTGGATACATGTTTGATTGCAAGACTTCAATTTTATGAAACTTTTGTAAGTAAGAATTCTGCCAATGAAAACTATTACTTTTCTTGTTTTCAACTAAATATCTGGTTAACTGTGCATCTGCAGTTTTCACAATAAAATTTTGCAAAAATGACAGCAGGGATTTTCCCCCGCTGTGAGAAAAGAAATATGTTATTTAAGGGACGTCTAAAAAGCTTTGCTATCCCGAAAGCAACCCGAGCTGGCTTGGTATGGTCCCCACCCATCAACTTGCAGAAAATGCTGCCCTCAGAGCCATCCAAAGCTGCGCTGGATTGTCTGCTTGGCCTGCAGCTGCAGAGAGCCAGCTCTGAATTTCTCCGATCAGTTTTGTAAACACCTTGGACTTACTTCAGCATGAGCCGAACACAAATCCAGTGATTCAGCTTGGACAGCTGCTACTGCCAGGACACACTTTAAAACAGACATGCTACGTGCCCACGTGTTTTCGTCTGCATGTGTCTAGGAAGTCCAGAGGGATTCGGGAAAGGATTTTTTCCCCTCTGCATCCCCAGTACTTTGTTAGTGGCACAAGTGCCATTAAAATATGCATGACGACAGTAAATGACAATTTGTTTTCTTCCTCACTAGACATTCAGCAATTGCAAAGTTGATTGCAAGCTTATTCTAAGCCACAGCACTAGAAGTGGAATTCCAAGTGGATTCACTTGCGTGCTTCTCCAGCAGCTTCCCGATCCTCTCCTTATTTTTCCCCTTTTTTTTTTCCTTACTATTTTGACAAGTGAATTCTTCCTTCACAACTTTTGTGCTCGCGTAATATTTGTTCCATACTCAAACAGCCTATTAAATCCACTTCAGCCATTATATCAATGTCAGCGAATAATTTCTGACATTGCTCAAGGGACAATGTTTTTGCTCACCAAATCAACTCTGAATGCGCAACAGGGCCAAAGTGTTTGGTTTTAGGAGCATAAACACCAGTAATTAATATTTAAACACTTTATATAAGAATGACATTATTCCTCCCAGAAGAGCCTGGGTGTCTGCAGCTCAAAGTTGGCAGTCTGTCTTTCAACTGTCTGAAGTAAAATGTGCAGATGATAAATATTGTATTTCATCAACGCTGTCAATAGAAAACATTTGACTAATCCAAAACTTAAAGCCGCATAGCATGTAACAAATTCTACTGCTTTCAGCGCTAAGCAAGAGCAAGAAGTGCCTTGGGGTGGGATTTGAGATCTAAAACTAGTTTCAGGCTCTGTTGCTGTATTTGTGAATGATTTGGGGTACCACTCTTTTCCTTTGCTCCTCCGTTGCTCCTTTGTGACACAGGGATCCCTGTAGCTTCTCTTCAGCAAGAGGTCCTAAAGCTTGTGCCTCAGTAAAATTATGTTATTTCTGATGTGCTGAGCTCCTGCAGCACTTGTTAACTTCAGTTCTAACACTTAAACTCTGTTCTCCCACCATGGTAAGCACCATGTCCTCCTCTTTGGTTAACTGGAGTTTGGGGCGGACTCGAGCAATGCCTTACCTGTTTGCTGGAGTGGACGCTGTTTTTATTCCTGTTGTTGTCCAGCAGCCCCCCACATTTGCCCAACGCTGCCAAATCCTTCATAATAGAGTTCAGAGCTTCTTCTTCATCTGCAAAAGAAGGAGAGACAACTGAAGTGTGAAAGGCAACCTTGCCCCTGGAAGCGCAGAGTGGAAATACAGCAATGCAAATACAATCTTTCAACCCAAATGGGTCAAAAGACATGATGTCCAGCCTTCAAAGACCATACCACAGTCCCTCCCAGCCCACTGTGTCTTGGAAATACAGGTTTCTTCAGGTGAGACAGATCCTCAGAAAAGCCCGTGGCTGAGCGTGGGTGGCCACTGCTCCTCCAGTTCATAGCTCACGTCTACTGCCCATAGAGCCCTCTGGAGAGGGACCCGTAGGCCAGTTGACTTTCCAGGGGGCTGGATCCAGTTTGTGAGGTCTAAGACGATGCTCTACAGGGCAGAAACCTTTCAGGACCCTCACAGCTCACACCGCAGGTGATGGAGTACACCACAGTTCTTCATCTCCACCTTTCCTTCGTCTTCATTAAAGGGGCTCAAGAACCACAACTGATTTTCAAAACCAGAGCCAGTGAGACACCAGGGGAGAGGGCAAGAAAACCATTAGAAGAGGCAACAGATTCAACTATCCTGGATAGAAGAGGGAGATGCACTGAGAGCCCGGACGGTATTTCTGATTTCTGCAGTAACTAAAGACCTCTGAGGGACCCATTTGATCTGAAACCAGTCTCCTCCTTTTCAACACTTTTTTATCTACTGTCATGGTCTCTTAAAGGAGCTATTAACATTTTTATTGCGGAATACCAACCACAAGCACTAAAAGCCCTATCAAGATCTAGGGCACCACATAGCTTTCCAGAGGATGTGAAAGCCTGTTGCATGCTGCAATGTTCATGATTCTGTCAAGACAGGCAGGTATTAGGCACATCCAGCTATCACTTTAAAAATACAAATACAGCTACTGCATTTTGTGTCTCTGAGTGTCTCCAGACACCCCTGCTCCAAGCCAGCCTGCAGATTTAACTCAAAGCCCACAAAGATGTGAAAGATGACAGAAACTATATGAAATCACACAGGACTGGACCCAAATATTGAGGTTCTTGCCCCAGGGAGCTATATGCCCTGGATCCTCATGCTCATATACAGCATCACCTCCTCTTTTCCTGTATCTCCTGCTAGGTTGTGTCAGGACTGAAGCTGTGAAAGAAATGAAAGGTGTGAGAAAAAGATTTCTCATGCATGCTGTGCACCCAGAGCCAGCTCTTTAAAGAAAATAAGGGGAAAAATGGGAGAATATGGTTAGAATCCAGTGTCACTTATTTTAGAGCTCTGAAAGAAGCTCTAATGCCTACATCAGGCATTAGGCAATGTGTGTATATATATTAAGACTATAATATAAATATATATTTCTATATTACTAATTAAATATTTAATATTAAAATAATAGAATTCACAAAGTGCATTAAAGTGCAATTCTTCTCCCCTTCCATGTTTCCCTACCCACTAAAAACACAGGTATGTTTTTCCAGAGGGGTGGCAAGGCGCATAACCTGAAATACTGTAAGAAAACACACAAGAAAAAGATAACTTCGGCTCTAGTTAGAGAAAAAAACCAACAAAACAAAACAAAAAACCCACACACAACAAGAATGTTCCCCTAGTTTGTTTTTTTTTTTTGATGCTTTGGTGGTGTTTTTTTTTTTTGTTAAGAGGGACCTCTGGGGAAACCATAGTTTTCCAGGCAGATTTTGTAGTAGGAAAAAAAACAACACAAAAAAGAAGAAGAAAAAAAAATAGTCTTTTTTTTTTGTGGAGGGGGAAGGGAAAGAGGGGAGGGACAAGTTAAAAAAAACACACACAAAAACAAAACCCCCACACACCGCCCTCCAGGAATTTTCCACCAAAGCTATAATCTCTAAAATGCCCCTCACCCCTTTCTTTTTTCCAACCGGAGTGACAACAAAAGTTTCCTGAACTCGCTGACACAAAACCCAGTCTGTAATGTCAGAGGGAAACGGGGCTTCAACAGGCAGTGGCAGAGCCGGGCTTTCACTAGCAAAACTACTTTCACCGCTCTCCCACCTGCAAACCTCCCTGGACATGCCTAGCAGCATCTTTCAGGAGATCCATCTCTGATTAATCCACTAGTGCCCTGCAAGGATATTCCAGAACTTATAAGATTCAGCACTGCCTGTCCCAAGGAGGTACAGCAGAGTTTGCTGGAGGGCAATACTACTACTACTACTAAAAAATAATTAAAAAAACCCCTAGCAAACACAGAGTAACACTAAAGTTTTCTGGAGTGACTGTCAGCTGCTCCCACTGTTCCTCCCAAGAAAAAGACCTGGCAGCCCCCAAGAGCTGGTCCAAACCCTCCAACGACCACATCCCATGGGTACCCGTGAGGATTAACCATGCAGATGAGAGCAATAGCACAGACCATGCTTTTGTCAGCATGTCTGATGAGCACATGGCACCACTGAAGATATCGAAAAAGAGAGATCTTTGACCTGAAGCAGATCCTATCGCTCCTACCCCTAGAGATGAGTATTCAGGGTCACTGCTTCAGTGTTATTCCTACGGGAGAGGTTACTTCGTCCCTCAGACGGACAAGGGATTGCAATGTAATTTCACTAGGAGGATGCTGGAAGTGAGCAACCTTGCAAAACGCAGAGTGGGATTGGAAGTCACCTCTGCTGGGTGTACAGAAAAGCTGGGTGTCCTCACTGCCCATCCTACCACATGGGGCTTATGCTGCCCACCAAGTCAGGGTAGTCAAACTAACTTGTGACAAGTTGTTTACTGATTGACAAAGCAAGGAAGGCCAGTTTCCCCATGGACTTCTGTCTTCTCCTTAAACACAAAGCGGTTTCCAATGTCCAGGAAAGGTTGGGTTTTATTACATTGCCCTCAAAGCAGTAAAACGGTCTTCCTCCTCTACCTACCCAATCAATTTTGTTAAAACTTTGTGCAACACAGTCTTCTGAGTGTCAAATGCAGGTTTAAAAACTCCTGGTGCTGCAACCCCACCTGCATGATTGTGAAAGTTGCATTTCCTGAGAAAGTCAGGCTATCCATCTCTGCCAGAAGCGTCCTTTTGCATCCCTCCCAACACAGCAACGCAAAAAACACCCACTCACTTTCCCTAACTGCTTAAATTTAGCCCATTTTCAGAAATACCCAACCAACGACTTAATCAGCCTAGAATCAGTGGTGTAAAACTGGGCTGTAGCTGTCCTGAATCAGGTACTAGAAGGAGAAAAAAAAAGAAAAAAGGGAACAGGAGATATTTCTTGTATTTAGGCTGTCAACTCAGCATCTTTGCTCCTCCATCTACTAAAAGAGATGCCAAAGAACATTCTGAAGAGCATTTGAGAATTTTTTTTTTTAATTATAAAACATGAGTGTTACTTATCAGAAAACCAAAATACACACCTATGCCATCACTGCTACAAAATAAGGTAAGAAAACTTCTTTCTAGGTCATGTTCTTTCATTCTCACATAAGCCCAAGCAGAAATACACAGTTTCCGTGAAGTAATGCATTTCTATGTGCATAACTAGCTTTTTAACTACTCTTAAGAGCGTGTTTTTAGTCCAAGAGAACTGCAATTTCAGAGGGACTATGACCAAAGCCTCAACTGTTCAAAACAAAGAGGAAAAAAAACCCCACACCATGCTCTGAAGCAACTTCAGAGCAAGAGCACAGTTTACATCATCGGTTGCAAAACTGACACTTCCCAGTCCTCTCCATGACAGCTTTGCACATGGACTGGTGCTTTCCAGACTAAGCCTCTTGCCCATCCTAATTACTGCTCTTGGGGTCTCCAAGCTGACTCCCAAGAAGGGTGGAGAACTTTGTTCCATGGAAACAAGCAGCCAGCTCAGCCAGTTCAGTCAAAATTCAAGCACTGAAGCTTACTGGATAATTAAATCCAAATGCCACTCCTAAGCCTCTCCAGCAAAAGGGGCGTCACAGGCTGCTCGCTCTCTGTTTGGCTTGGTTTGAGCAAGCCGAGGGTGCAGGATGGACGGCTCTCCCCAGGAGAAAAATGCTGGGGAATCAACAGAAATCCCATAGCCCAAGGGACACGCAAGATCAGGTTCTCCTGATCCAGCACTGGCAGGACCCACGCATGCTTCAGCCTTGCGAGAAGGCAGCACTGAGACTACACAGCAAACATCTCCCCAGGCTTTGCTGTGACTCCAGAACAAAACAGCCGCAAGTTGCACAACACCAGTGAAGTATCCGCAGAGCTCAGATGGACTCTAAGACCCACAGAAACCACTGACTTTGCACAACACGAGCAGATTCTCGCTCCTGAACAGCTTTCTGGCCCAGCTTGCACTGTTTTGTACAAATTCACTTAAAGTATTGTGGGCTGACAGGATGAATTGTACGACAAAGCCTGCTCCTTCCCCAGCACAACACATAAACAGGAGTATTTCTATGATGGAAGATCAGGACAAAGAAAAGCTGATTACACAGACAGCAAAAATGAAACTTAAAAACCAATTGTGGTTAGCACTGTCCCTTTGTCCCCAGTGACTCTTCTTCGATGCTCAGCTCCTTCTTTATTTTCAGCTGTTTCCCTTAGTAGGAAACTTGTTTGTTTCTTCCCTACTTCCCAGCAACACCCCGATTTTGTTCTTTTTAAATGAGCTTCCTGTGACAAAGCTCATTGGATCATGTTGCCAGCCCATCCAACCAAGAACCGCTTCCAACCAAATATTCCAACAGAGGTGTCCAAGACATGAATTTCCCAAAGGTTTGGGGGTGGGGAAAAAATATCCATAATCACACGGAGGAGAGGAACGCAGAGAAGCAGCAAGCCAAGAGCACTCCCAGGAAGCGATGACAAGTGGAGCTACAGTGGACGTGGGAAGGTTGGTTTTATATTTTTATTAAAGTACACTCATCCATTTTGACAGGATCTTGTATCAAAACCAGAATACCCCCTTCTCTCATCAAGTTTTCAGTTCTGCAAGATGTTAAGACTCACAGGTCCCAGGCACCACCAATGTGAATCTAGGGCATTTGGCACTTAAAAAAAAAATCAACTATGAAGTGAAATCAAAAAGCCACAAGATGACACATCTCTCTGCTCTTCAGATACACGTTTCCGGTGCTGCTACATGGCTTCGGTTCCAGCGTGCGTGCAGGAGAGAGGAACCTGGAGTTTCAGTCTTAGTACAGCAGGCTCACTGCTGAACGAGAAGGAAAAAAAAACGCAAGGGAGAAATACCAAGCCTGAAGGTCAACACAGACCACCCAAAACAATTCAACAGTCAGGAGAGAAAGCAAATGAAGAAGGGACAAAGGAATAATTTAGCTGTGTTCAGATGGTCTAGACAGTGCTGTTATTGTTGGCTTCACTAATAGGTCATTACTAAGAGGCAGCTTACGGTAGTTCCATGAAGCTGCTTCCATCAACAGCGCAAAAAAAAAGCACCAGCTGGATGAAGTACACAGAAAAGCCTGCAGAAGTAAAACAGAGCCTTGTAAAACATGGCAAGTTCTGATTTTGGCCTCACACACACACACCAGGCAGAGCTAGGGGTGGGAAAAGTCGGGGAAAAATCCCGGGCGTTGCAGAAGGGAAGAATATTGTCCTCTGAGTCATTACTGAGCAAGGCTGGAGCGTGTAGCTAATGGGTTGCACGTTGTCACAGACACTTCCGCTTGGATGCGGCGTAAAACCACAGACGTGACCACCTGTGGTCACTAAAGATCCCACTGTGCTTTTCGCAGCCGTGATGTTGGTCGCCCAGTTCAGCAGTTATGCCTGTGTAAATTCCAGCAGCAGCCTCCACCTCTCTGGAAGGTGATGCAACGGCTGGGGATAACCCCAGGCAGAGGGAAGAGTTCTGCAAAGGCTGAGAGGGGATGAGGAAAGGATGGGAAGCCTCACAGAAACATTGGCTCCTTCAGCAAACGCCCTTCCAAAAAGCAAAGCTTTGAACATATAATGAACAAAATACTGAAATATAATAAAACATGGTAACAGTTTTAAACTGGAAGAGGGTAGATTTAGATTAGATAGTAGGAAGTTGTTCTTTACTCCGAGGGTGGTGAAACACCGGAACAGGTTTCACAGAGAAGCTGGGGATGCCCCATCCCTCAAAAGAGTCCCTGCCCTTGGCAAGGAGGTTGCAACTTTAAGGTCACTTCCAAGTCCAGCCATTCTATGAAGAAACATGGAACCACATGACTATGACACTGACAATCTTAACTTTGGCCTGCAAAGGACATCAGCCTTTCATTTTCTCTGGTTTTGGAAAACATTTATTTAACTGGTATACAACATTTATCACTTACCAAAGAGAACCCCAACTGAAAGCCAAGACTCAGTACCTCAGCATCACTCAGTACCTGCAAATGGCAGTCCCTGTTCCGATGGACTTTCGGCTAACCAGTCAGATGGAAAGAGAGACGAGCTGTTATTTATATCTGATTTGATGGACAGGAATCTGAGACAGACAAAAGTCTTGCTCAATACTACAAGACGATTGCAGCCAGAGCTGAGTACATTCACAGAGCTTGAATTCAGAAAGGACTTAACTTGGTCTAGCCTTCCTGGCTGTATACAAAAGCCACAGAAATTCATTTAGCAGCCTCTACATCACGATCTTGACCTGGAATCACACAAAACAGCCTCTTTCAGAAAGCTGTCTAGAAAGTCTCCGTTTCCAATTCCAATAACCTCCCTATAACAGATATCTCTCTAAATTCCAGTTTGAGTATAGCTTGCTTCATATTCCACTCATTAGATATTGATATCCCTGTATCTTCCAGGGACCCCAGAAACCTGTCCCCCCACCTTACATTAGAGTAATACTTAATTCATTCTTACAATTCTTTCCAGTTGTCCCTCTTTTTTTTTTTTAATTTATTTTATTAGAGCACAGCAAACATCAGAGTAGGATGCGATGTTTAACGGCCGTAACACCTTTTCTTTTCTATTTGCAGCGTGAGCACAGGGTAACAGCAAGCTTGGCCCATGCGTTACAGTGAAAGTTCACCTCTACTGGACCAACAACAACTTGGACTGCCCACTGCCATCATCAGAAGACCAATGTCACACCAGTACTGGGAATGCTTTCCTGGTACAGGGAACTAGACAACACTAACCTATGCAAAAGCAAGTGTCAAAGAACTTGCTTGTGAAGACAAATGCTGCCTTTTCTCCAAAAGGCAAAAGGAAAAAAAAAAAAAAGCTTGGAGATGGAGAGAAATCCAAGACCTTTGGGTTTCTTCAGTACGTACAAACATAGTCTACAGACACGTACTGCCACCAGGATTCAGGCCATGCACAGACTAGCAGGGGCAGAGGTACCAGGACAGCATGGACTCGATCTTAAGGGTCTTTTCCAACCTAAATGATTCTATGATTCTTAACAGCTAAAGGAATCAATTAGTACACTAATCACACTGTCACACTGACTGTCCCAGTCAATGTTAGGAAGGAGACCAGTGAGCTACAAGCTCAACCATCGGACTTGAAACCTAAGAAAAGCCGCCAAGCAAGTAAAGAAGGGAGCCAGCCACTCTCACAGGCAGCTACAAATATCGTAATTCACCCCCCTTAGAAGGGTTGTCTGTGAATGACCTGCGGCAAAACAGATTGCTGCATGCATCCATCCCATGACAAAGATGCTGATAAACCTCCATGTAAATTAAACCCCCATGCACAAATCATTTTGTCACTGCCTGGTGCAGTGTTCAGTACCTGATAAAGAGAAAAATTACCCAATTACCCTCCCCCGGTCCAGATTACCATACACTGCAGCAGACACACCAGCGGAGCACGTTTCCTTTGCAAGTCAGCAAAGGCTGGCCGGCAGCTGGATCCTGCTGTCGTTCACCCTCCTGCATCCCCACCCAAGGGATGACAAGGTCACCCCTGTGTACGGCTCCAGGGCAGGGCAGAGCTCAGCAGGTCGAACGGAGCAATTATACAGGAGGAAGTGAGGAAAGACCCTTCTGATATGCAGGATTTCTTGGCAGGAGTTTGCTCACTGACGTCTTAAGCTTGGGACGCACAAATTCACATAGATAACTAATGCTGTCAGGTCCTGGGGTTTCTTGAAAGCACGTTTCTCCTTATCGAGAAATTACGATGCTAAAGGGTGCACCATCTAATAGGTATCGAAGATTATTAATACTTTACCTGACAATTCAACTGTAAACATTTGCTCTCCATAAAGGACATCAGTTTGGATTTTGAATTTTGCTTTTATAGCACAACTGCTTTGTGAAAAGAAACAAAACCAAACCCATCAGAGGCTTTTGACAGCTACAGATGTCCATCACGCCAAATGCCTAATAAAACATCTGTGGGTTTAGGGTGCAGTTATACTATCTCACGGACCCTTTTCTTGGGGGTAAAGCTAATTTTGAGAGTTCCTGCTTCCTATTCCCCCTCTGCCCCATGCTATCTCTCAGGTGACCCATACACCTATTGGTAAAATTGCACAGTCAACAGGTCAGAGAACCCATTTAGATCAAAAACAACCCTTCCCTTTACATCCCCTTGCAAAAGGGAACAGAAATAGGCTTGGGGGGAAGGCAAGTATCTGCTTTAAAAAAAGTGCTAAACCAGTTATTTTAAAAATTATAATTAGTAGAATTATATATCACATATATAACTAATTCTGATCACCCAATGACAGGACCCAACCAGTCCTCAAAACACTCATGTACGCAAATAAGCCAACACCTTAACATGTCTATAAGAGCACTGAGAAAACAGCAAAAGATAACATATTTGTTTATTTGCGGGTTTATTATGTCAAAACATATTTTACATCCAGGGTGTGAGATAAGGAAGAAATTCAACTGCTCTGAGTTTCCTCCGGGAAAACCAAAAGGTAATGCTACTGGGAACTCACCTCAGTTTAGGTAAGGCGAGACCAATGCCCTTAAAACACTGGGTGAGCGGTACCTTGCAAACACCAAAACCAGCATCTTTCAAGCACATTGAAAGGCAAGTTTTATCATTTGTGTAAAAGTTTCAGTGGCTAAGCCACAAATCACGTAAGCAATTTCTCTCGACGAACATGAAGAGGTGTGGCATGGTAGTGACATACCCTCGTTCCAGAGATTTACCAGGGACTTCAGCAATGGAAAAGGACTCAGGATCCAAAAGGTGTTTGGTTTAGCTCAGCAGGGAGGGAAAGCAGGGTTACGCCTGCACTTCACTACAACCCTCTGCTCACAAAATAGCCATCCCTCTGACAGTGCTACGGACAGTAAAATTCCACTGGATCAGAGCCGGTGGCAGAGCTCTCCCACGCTCTGCAGCGTGCTGCCCTCCTCTGCAGCCCCGTCCCCACGTATGCTCATCACCAAACCTCCCCCAGACATCCCTGCAAACACAGAGGGTGGCAAGACCAGCTAAGAAGCCATTCCCCACCCCCCCAGATAGAGCCATGCAACATCACAGAGTCATAGAATTGTCAAGGTAGGAAGGGACCTTTAAGATCATTGAGTCCAACCATCAACCTAACGCTGCCAAAACCACCACTAACCCTTGTCCCTCAGCACCACGTCTGCCCGTCTTAAATACCCCCAGGGATGGCGATTCCACCACTTCCCTAGGCAGCCTGTTCCAATGCTTGACATCCCTCTTGGTGAAGAAGTTTTTCCTAATATCCAATCTAAACCTCCTCTGGTGCAACTTGAGGCCGTTTCCTCTTGTCCTATCGCTTGTTACTTGGGAGAAGAGACTGACCCCCCCTTGCTACACCCTCCTTTCAGGTAGTTGTAGAGACCGATAAGGTCTCCCCTCAGCCTCCTTTTCTCCAGGCTGAACAACCCCACTTCCCTCAGCTGCTCCTCGTAAGACTTGTGCTCCAGAATTCTCTCCAGCTTCGTTGCCCTTCTCTGGACTCGCTCCAGCACTTCAGTGTCTTTCCTGTAGAGAGGGGCCCAAAACTGAACACAGTGTTAGAGGTGGGTGCCCCAAATACAGGGGACGATCACTTCCCTAGTCCTGCTGGTCACACTATTCTTGATACAGGCCAGGATGCTGTTGGCCTTCTTGGCCACCTGGGCACACTGCTGGCTCATGTTCAGCCAGGTTTTGACCAACACCTGCAGGTCCTTTTCCAGGCAGCTCTCCAGCCACTCCTCCCCAAGCCTGGAGCGTTCATGGGGCTCTTGCGACCCAAGTGCAGGACCCGGCACTTGACCTTGTTGAACATCCCAACAGCCGGATTCAGTTAGAGCAAAGCAGCTCGGGGATGAGGGCACGTAAACTCTGACAGCTCAGAGATGGGCAGAAATCTTCGCCCTTGGCTTTATCCCATGGCTTCCAGATAAAGGCTCAGGGACCAAACCAAGCCTCCTCCTCACAGCCCCCCTCCTGCAGCAGCCAGA
This sequence comes from Dromas ardeola, assembly GCA_013398915.1. NCBI lineage: Eukaryota > Metazoa > Chordata > Aves > Charadriiformes > Dromadidae > Dromas > Dromas ardeola. The sequence continues at coordinate 39,114 of VYZM01013938.1, read as the reverse complement.
GGAGGGCCCTGTAAGAACCTGTGAGGGTCCAGCCATGGCACCCCACACCCTTCAACCCTCCTTGGCTAATGGGGCAAACATCTGGGTGAAAACTGGGTGGCATTTGGGGTGGGAAGATTTGCTGAAGAGGGCAGAGTTGGGGAAAAATGGGTGCTGCCCCTCATATCCTGCCAGTGACTTGGATCCTGGAGCAGGAGACGTGATGGTTCAATAATAAAAATCACACCAGTTTTCAGTGATAAAAAGGGTTTCAAGGCTTCTCTGGCACTTGCTGACTGACCCCACACCCTGTCACCACAGGCTCAGCCACCATGGCACCCCGGGCTACAGCGGGGTGCACAGGCCCAGCCACATCCCCAGACCATGGGGGACAGGACAGGGCCCTGGCTGTGCTGCTCACACCCACCATCTCTAAATCACCCCTCAAATGCTCCTCCAGCCCCCAGTGGGTGTCGTTTTGCTGACGAAAGGGTGGCAAGCATGGCGCCTAGCCCCGAATCAGCCCCCAGCACACCTCGCAGGGCAGGGACCCATAAGGGGAGTTCTGACGAGCTCTACGCTCCTTAGATGATTTTTGTATTTAGTCAGCTAAGCCAGACCAGCACCCAAGCCCTGCCCTGTGACCTTCCATAGCTAGTTGCCAGCTTGCTGCCTGCTTTGTCCATGCCGCCAGCCCGCTCCCTACCCCCTGGGCAGCTCCTTGTAAGGAGAGCAGACAAGGCCACCCCATTTTGGGGGAGGAATTTGTCCACACCCACACACGCAGTGCCAAAGCATAGACCGTGGCAGGTTTTGTTGGCTACCACAGGTGTAACTGGGTAAGCCACTTTGCCTCCATGGCCTCCAGACGTGGCTGTGAAGCAGGGACCATAATGCAGAGCATGTTTGCAAACCCATTTGAGGCACGCAGGGAACAAGAGCGCAGCCCGGTCCTCTGCTACAGAAGCTCATGAAGAGACCTAAAGCGCAGCAAAGATTAAGTAAGCAAGTCTCTGTGCGCCAAAAAGCAAGCATTGACCCTACAGAGAAATTTAACCCAGCCTTGACCATTCCAGCTGCTAAAGGCTTCCCAGCCTTGGACAGGCTCCCGCACTGGGTGGCTCCCAGTTGCGGCCCTGGGGAAGACGGGAGGCAGAGACAGGAACACGGCAGCGAGGGCTTCCTTGTAAAAGCACAAAGTGCTGCGAGATAAGCCCTGCTAAATCGCTGCCTCTTGGACAAACCCATTGTTCCTCATTCGCTTTTGCAGATTAAGGTTAGTCTAGGAGAGTCGCAAGCAGGGGCTAGACCCTTAAAGAGCAAAAATTAACCACATTTAAGAAAATGTTGTATGCCCGTATCCCCGCTGAGCATTTAAAAAAAAAAAAAAAAAGAAATACAGGGGCTGTTTGTTTTTATGGCACAATACATTTTGTCCCACTGCATCTGCCTGCAAAACTCCTCGCCACTTCAAAGGTACCACGTACTGGTTTCTCTCTCTCATCCCACAACAAACTTTCACAGATTTCTTTTGCTAACCCTGCCTGTTGCTCCACAGACGCTAGCTACCTTTTCCTTTAATGGATTAACATAATTAAATCAAACTCAGGACAATTTTTCCAGCCTGTTTTCCTGCTAAGCTTGAAATTTGCTCCTTCAGACGAAGGGCTTATGTGCCTAAAAGGCAGCCTGGTTTTTTCCACCTCTATCAGTTTGGTCTAATAAAAGACATTACCTCTCCCCACAACCCTTACCTCTCTTGAGCACACTTGAAAGAAGAAAAATGTTTACCCAGCGAGAAATACAGCTGGCAAGTTATTTCCCCCGACTGCCTCCGATACCTTTGAAGGTTATTTGCGGGCTTATAAAGACTTCTTTCTCCTTCCCAGCCCAGCTACTTCTAGTGCTCACAGCCACAACCCAGAGCCCGTGAACTCGTAATCTGTTGCTGCAGCAACAGCTGCAACGTCCCAAATACCGCGATGGATGATCCCACATTCCCCAGGTGCCCAGAGCACATGGCGTGACCCTAAACAGGGCAGTGCCAGGAAAGGGAGAAGGAGACAGGGACACCTGTTAACTCGGACACCACCCAAAAATAACAAAACCTGAGCTAGAAAGCCTGATGTGCCTTATTATAAGATAAACTGCTGCAATTCAACCTGGTTTTTTTTTTTTTTTTTTTTTTTTTTTTTTTTTTTTTNTTTTTTTTTTTTTTTTTTTTAATAGCTATCACCATACAGAGAGCAAGTGAAGAGCACAACCATTGCCTTAGACTGAGGAATGTGGAAAACAAGGCATGGGAGAGCTGAGACATCAACACCCGAGTGCAAGGGGATAGGGAGAGTCAATCTGTTCTCCTGCACCAACTGGGGCAGTTCTCTCCATCTCAACAGCCCCCCCAAAAACCATGAATTGGGTTAAATGGCCAGACCATGGCTGTGCAAACAGGTCCCCTCCTCCTTCACCAAACTGGTGTTCCTTCTGCCAGCCCAGCCTGCAGTCATCTTCTCCAAACACATCCCCTCTGCCAAGGCAATACTGTAAATCGGCATCATTCTCCCATCTCGCGCAAGTCAGATTACCTTTCTCCTGAAGCAAACGTCACACTCGCTGCAGAAAAGTACGAAAGACCTAAACCTTTAAGTTATACGTACATACGCTGAACAGAATAGACAAGTGTTCCTGGAGTTTTTATCATCAGAAACACACATGCACGTACACAGCATTTCATAACCAGAATTAAGAATACTTAAATCATTTTTAAACAAAAAGAGAAAAGTTAAGCAATGAACATGCTGGTGCTTTTTGTACCAACTTTTGCAGTTTTTTTTAATATTACTGTTACTGTAGTATCATATTTAAACGCAGCAATTTTTAACTGCCATTGACCATGGTCCTTCCACGGTGTTGTACTGGAGACATGGACATCTTTAGAAGTCTCATATGCACTTAGTGGTCCACAGCTACTTTTTGATCAAATTATAAAGAGGCCTTGGACCCTTGTGGAGATGTGACAGATGGAAATGGACTACAAGCTGGAGGAATTGCTCTGTGCCAGGAGCGAGAGGTGGGACATCCTGCTTTAGGACACATGTCCTCCACTCTAATTTTTCTCTCATTATCAAGGCTGAGAAAACCAATATAAGAAGCATATGTCACTTGGACTCTTTGAGGCCTGAGAAGAATGGCAACCCAACCACCACGTTAAAAATGAGTTCATTATTCTTCCAACCAACAGGAATTACAGTACCAAACTGAGAGCAGATAACCACTTCAGGCTCCAGCACCATTTTGGTGGTGTGTTGGGAACCAGTTTTCCTAAAGATGTCTCTCAGACCTCATGCTCAGTCATCTTACTCCACTTCACCTCTATACCCAAGACCTGACCCACTCAGGAAACCTGTGGTCAGCTTCTGAAGCATTGACTGAACACCTACAGCATGGCCACAAATCTCTCTAGAAATCACAAAGTCCTTACAATGCTATTTCCACCTGCAAACCATCCCACTGTTCAGGCCACCTTCCTTTTCCATACAAAGAAAGGGTCAAATGCTTCAGTACAAATACAACTGTTACACATCTGGAATAAAGTGTCCCAGGACAACACTAAATGGGAGTCCAAGTGATTTATTGAAGACCAAAGCATGAAGCAAAACCAAAACAATTCTGTCCTATGCTGTGTCTGGTTGCTCTTCCCTCCAAAATTAAGCCCCCTCTGATCTATCCTGCAGAGATATGTCCAGGTCAAGTGTTAAGTGACATGGTCATGGCCATGTCTACACATCATAAGACCACCCAGTGCCAAGGACCTCTGCTTAGGCTGGCCCCAAGCTGGTACACATAGAGATACTGTCTTGGACCTGCAACAGCAGAGCAGCCTACCTGCAGCACTGGGATGCCACGGCTCCAGAGGGCTAGGCCAAGCACCACTGCACTGCATGACACAACCACAGTGCTATGTCAGAGGTGCAGTGCACAGAGACACCAGAAGTCCCTACTTCCCATCCTGTGGTCTCCATACAAGGTCACAGAGCTTCCCTAGAACATGTCCAGGGGTGAACAGTCCTATGCTGAATTCTGAGACACTGAGCAGACGACAAATAGGATCCTAGGAAGAAAGGTAGACACAGAATGGACCTTTAGAGATCACTTCATCCAACATACCTCATCTGTGGTCTACCAGAAGGAAATCAGTGACATGATTGCAAGCTCCCTGCTCTTCCCTTGGAAGTGCTCCTTCACCCCAATGCACAGAGAAAAGAGACACACATATAAAAGGAGGGAGGGAAGTGAAACTAATGAAAACTCAAAATTTAGCCTAATTTTCTGTGCATCAAAACTGTTGCAACGATCCTTTAACAAACAAACACCACTCGCTAACACTGATCAAGATACACATCACTTGATCCTTTTCACCCCAAACAGTCAACCCAGAGACCAGACTCAGGACCACAGCCAGACCTTTTCTGAATGCCACCTGGCAGATCTAACCAGTCCTCACGCAGGCATTGATGCTATGTTAGTGACGAGCTATAGCAATGCTCCAAGTAACGACATTTGGGGAGGAGGACATGCACAGCACCCTTCCACCCACAAAGTGTAAGCAGAACTGCAAATCTGCACAAGGCTCCTGCCAATTCTGCTCACATTCCCAAAAAACAGTCACAGTGCTCTCTTCATGACAGTATTCCCGCAATTACTGCTTCCCCAGCGCATCCATATTATGTTTACAGCTCACAGTTTGAAGGCACCTTGAGCAGTTTGTATCAGCAGCACTCTCGGTAGAAGTCAAAGTGACTTTCTGCTGAGAACTAGGCTGGAGACAGCAACTCATTCCCTGCTGGTGCTCAGAGCAAATCTGAACTTTCCTTCTTAAAAAAATAAAAATAAAATATTGCACTGACAAAGGAGTGGCTTTAGCCTTCAAAGTGAAAATGTCTCCAAAAAGTTTTAAACTGAAATTTGTCATTCTTTGTACTGAAGCAGCAGGTCTGGACTTTCTCTTCCCTTCCTTCCCCACCCTTGGCTTTAAATTAGTCCTTTCATTTTTTAAATTCAAACCACTATCAAGCTCTGAATCACTTTTCTACCAGGTTTTCAAGGGCAATCCCTAAATTTACTGGTATTTCCCCCACCTCCCTTTTTAAATTTTTTTAAGCACCATTTTAACCAGCCCTGAAAAGTTTTGGGTGAACTTGCATAAATGCTGCAAGTGTAAAACCGAAGCACTCAGCTTCAACCAGGACTCCTGCAAAGTCTCTTCTCCTTTCTTGGCTCACCGGGTCAGGAAGCCATTTCAGGAGATGAATTTAGGCTCCCGTGTAACCTGCTTCTTCTGGTGAAAGAAACGGGACAACCGAAGTTCAATTAGCTCCACGTGTTAATTGAGCACTGTGAGGTATAATTCTACCATGTGAGGTAGAATCTGGCCTTATTCTTCAATCTGCTGAGCTTCCTCTTTTCAGCAAAATTAAAGAAAAGGAACAGAAGCCCCTACAGTTGCTGGAGCTGCTACTGGCTGGCAAGAGGGCTTGTAGACCACTTTGGATTGGTTTTGTGGTCAATGTTCATGCTGTAAAGAGCTTTCTCACACTTTGCCATGCTCATAAACGCATGAAAAGCTGGCTGAATCCCAAACCTAGCAGTGATGCTGTCCATAAGGCACGCGTCTCCTGCGAAAGTCCTTTAGTGACGATGGGAAGACACCAGCCAATCCCTCCAGCTGCATCCACTTGTGTGACAGGTTACACACACAGTCGCAGAGCATGGATATTTTTCTGCAGGTAAGGTGTGATTTTGCAAGAGTAATGTGATAAGTTCAATGGCCAGTGGCATGACAAGCTGGAGGGGGGCTGGGGCTCTCACACTTGTCACCTGCTCATGTAGAGACACCACCACTGATTTAATTATTCACATGCTAAAACTGAGACGTTCCAGCATTTCCAAGTGGTCCTGATTTCTGACATAATGAATTTTCTTAAGCAGTAGAGATAAGATCAAGACAATTATGTACCTCCAGAGCTATAAATAATCTCCAAAAGTCTCCCTCAGCACTACAGGGCACCTGATACATGACTACTCCATTACTACAGCAGAAGAGGGAGAAGGTGCAAGTAATCCAGGTCACCGACTAGAAAAGCAATATATTGAGGCTCTGTTTGAAACTGAAGCTTCCTTGGAAGAAGGGGTACAGGGAATGAAGATGCTCTGCCCAGAAATACAAGGCACACTTGGGAAGAGGCTCCTTCTAGAACACAACCCGCCAGATCACGCTGATGGTAAGAAGAAGATATGTCCAATTTTGGCACCACTGGAAGGCAAAAAAAATTAGAAAGCAGTGTAATATTCAGCCAGACCATCTTGGCAATGTCTCCCACTCTGTTGTCATGCTTGGTAGCCCCAACCAAAATTAGCATGCTGCAGAAAATTAACTGCTTCAGCGTAATCCAGTTCTTACCCATCTTTCCATCTACATCAGGCCTCCATTCCACCGGTCCCAGACACTTGTACCTTATCCTCCACTCTCAAGCATCCACCCTGTAATGGCAAACATACACAGAGTTTACAGATTAATTTTGACGTGTCAACAGAGACAGTGACTGAACAGGAACCACCCTTCACAAAGCGTTTCCCCACCATCACCCAGGATGAAGGAAAGAGGAGAACCATCTAGTTAGGAAACGAGACCAGGAGTCTGCCCTCCTCTACACACCCCAAAGTTTACACCCCACAAACCTGGTACCTTTATGGTTTTAAAGTCTTGAGAGTAACCATCTTATATTTGTGCCGCAGGTCTCCTTTTGTTAAGGGCAGACCGTCTTTAATACATTACACCTTTAATGGATTTCTACATTATTTAATGTAAACTTATAGAATTATAGAATGCTTTTGGGTTGGGAGGGACCTTAAAGATCATCTAGTTCCAACCCCCCTGCCATGGGCAGGGACACCTCCCACTAGACCAGGTTGCTCAAAGCCCTTAAAGCAATACTGTCTTTAACGCATTACATTTTGCAGCATCCCTATGAGATAACACTCACTTGGGAAACAGACCAACAGCAGGACATGGGAAGTCAGTCCCAAGACAGCCTGTATCAAAGCAGAAACCTAAACTTAGGCCTTCCAAATTCCAGGCAAGGTTCCTCAAGGCTGGACCAGCCTTCCTCTGACCACATGGGGAAAAAGAAAAAAACCAAACCCTGAGTCTGGACAGTTCTTGGCAGCAATATATGCCCCACATATCCCTCTTGGCAGGCCGTGGCCTGACAGCCCTTCCAGGGTCTCTGACTGTTGCCAAGTGCTACTCATGGCTATCCGCCAATTTGCCCAAAACCCATGCAAAAGGGGGTTCAGTTACCTGGCATGCTGCATTTAGCCCACGCTCTGTGCCCACCAAAGGGATATGGTTTTTTCCACTGAGAAACTTAAGAGTGTAAACCTGAGGCTGCTGGAGTCAGTCCTGCTCACTAGTGGAAAACCTCATTTTAGACTGAACAAAGGCATAACCCACCTCGAGATGGACACCTTTTAAAGAGCAATGTGATAGAAGTGACCAGCAAAGACCATTCCACTTTAGCTGGCTGCTAAGCATGCAGATTTCTTGGTCATAAACCCACGTGAAAGCACAAGTAAATGGAGAGACATCTCAAGTACTTCAGACTTGCATGGAGAGAGTAAGGCGCTCCTGTCCTGCAGCACTGCAGGCAACATTGCCCCAAAGTCAACGAAGGCTGTGCGCACCAGGACACAGAGATGAATTCTGAAGTGTTACGTACAACGCATTGCGCAGAAGGAGTTAAAAAAAGGCACTTTGAAAATTTCCCAGGTCAGTCAAATCAATTTAAACACAATAACAAATCTGAAGTGAACCAGGAATGATCGCGAGCTTGGATTATAACGGTTTTCTGCAGCTCTGGCGCCTTGGTGCTGGCAAGTAAAAGGATATTTATCCAACCTATTTTGAGAGAGACGAGCAGGAAGGGAAAGCGATAAGAAAGCAGCAGAGGCGGAGACGTACATGTGCCCCAAAGTGCGTTGTTCCTTTTGCTGCTGCAGCTTCCTCTCAGGACAGCACCATTTAGCCTAAGAGCCCATGGCCGCCCGGGACTCTATCCGTTTTCAAGACAAAGGAGGAGGCAAGGAAGTAACTAACAGGCTTGGAAAGGTTTAAAACCCTATATTGAGAAGGAACCAGTCAGTCTATGCAAAAGTGGATCAAGAGAGAGCAGAAAAACACCAAGAAGTAGTGTGAAGAATTCCATCTGATTATAACAAGAGCAGGAAACAGCCCAAATCTTCACTGCTTTTGCTTTCAAAATTGATGCGACACTTCCAGCAATTAAGCTGCGTGCAGAGTTTGCACCAAGGGCCACCTGCAGATAGCCTGGATTAACCCTAAATTCCTGGGCTAGCCCAGGTTAACTCCCCCATCAGTGTAGTAGATTTTTCTAATGGCTTTTTGGAGACCTTCCAGACCTTTGCAATCTGTATCTAGTTACAAAAGCACGCACCTACAGGAACCGTGCAAATGAACCCTGGAAAAAACAGGTGACGTTTCCATCAGCAGAGCCCTGCCCTGTGTTCTTCTCCATCATCTCTGCCACAGCGAGCCCCTGAGACCCCACCGCCCAGCTCCCGTGAGCAAACCAGCCCCCGTACACACCCCGTACTCCACGGATACATGAGAGGAAAAAAAGGTTTTCTATTTTAGCAGGATCTCTTCAATGCTGAGGACAGCCAGCCTTCAAATTGGACTGCAAACACTGGTGATTTCCGTGGCTTCCCAAAAATACATACCAGCAGCTTCCGTTTACAGAAGGACAAATTCCTGTTTCTAGTACAAATTCTGTCCTTTTGTCATCTCCCTTAAAAAACAGGGAGGGAAAAAGGAAAAAAAAAAAAGATAAGAGTAGGGAAAAAAAGAGGAAAAATCCTTTTTCTACTCTGCTGCACTTCTACGCAGCATCCCCCTTCTCCCGCTAAGCTCCCTGATCAGAGCCTTCAAGTGCTGGCAGTTTACAACACAAACCAGTGAGCATCTGAAACAGGGCTCCCAATTCACACTCCACCGCTCCCGCAGCTAGCGGAACCAGCCTCCGCTGTAAGTCTACTCTAAATCTCCACTGTCAATCTACAAACTACTGCCCTGGTAACCTCACCATGCACAAACACCTTCTCCAAAACAGTGGAGGTCAGAGCTCAGCGAAGTGTCAGCTCCCAGGGATGCTGGGGCAATACAGTACTTTTATTCCAAGTTTGTGTCTTGGACACAGGATACTTGGGCTGCTCCTGGCAGGGAACTGCTGGAGGTTATTGAAGCTGCAGGAAAGCCCAGTGTAGATGCTCTCGTCAGGAATAAAAGCAGCTTTGATTTGACTGAGCTGAACTCAATTCTGCAGCCAAAGTGGTTCAACATCATTGCGGCCACATGAGTGCTGAGTTTGAGTACCCACGTGAGAACTATATGCAAGTTTATTAATGCACTTTAAGAAGTAATCCCAGATCTTCCCTTTTCACCCCATACTCCTGGTTGGTAAGGGATTAAGCAAGACTGAGTTCAAGGGAGACAACAGCAATGTACTGCCCAGCTAGACATGACTCCAGCCTCTGTGCATCTAGGTTGCAGAAAGCAGAGCAGCAGAGGAGAGGATGGAGAAGAGCAATGTTTCCCTGGATGTGAGAGAAGACAAAAAAGTGACTGGAATAGACCTACTGGAAGGAAGGATGTAAGATGGAGGCTAGGAAAGCCGGAAGAGTACAGGCCAGCATTGACAGCTGGAGTCACCGGCAGCCTACCATTGACTTGAAATGGGATTTATAGTATCACCTACCCCAAAATGGGCTGTTCTTACCCCAGAGAGGCTCAGCATCCATCATAAAACATGGCCTCGAAGTCCGGATGTCTTGCCACTACTACAGCACAAGCAAGTGCCATCTCCCTCCTCAGTTTATCATCCCCAGGCTTCTAGGGAAAGCAGCACCTACTTATTCCTGCCTGAGCACCACTTAACACTTTGGTTTGAAGGTGTAGGGACACACCACCATAAAAAAGAATAATAAGCCACAGTTGCCCCTGGAATGTGGCTCAGCTGGAAAGCTACTCAAACTAGCATTGCTAAAATTGGGACTTTCCTTGTTTTTTCAAGCAGCAGGGAACAACATGTTGGGCTCAGAGAGTTTAACAAGCAAGAGTCAAGCGGAAAAAATCTCTCCTTTTTAAGAGTTGACCACATTAACTTTCAGCAAGTTTCCGGGAGTCCTGCCAGGGCGCTGGAGTTTTGTATACTACGGAACTGTTAAAAATATTATTGTAAATGTTATTTTCAAAAAGCTCCAGAGGCCAGGGCTGGGGTAGTGTTAAAAAAACCAGCAAAGCAAGTGAGATTGTTTTAATGGTGAGAATACAAACGTATGCATGCTGATAGCTCAGTCAAACAGCCTGCAGGCTTGGCAAAGATGGATTCAAATGCAAAGGGAGAGCGGTTGAAATATTGCAGGTTTCCTCAGATCATCTCAACCTCATCCTTACAGTTTTGTCCAAACACTATAGAACATCCGACCTTGTGCTCATGGAACTGCCTTGGAAATGGGACCCGTATTTTGGGCTACACAAAGGAATAGCTAAATTTTGATGATGCTTCAGACATGTTAGACCCTACTTTTGTGGCATTTTCCACTCAGGTTATCCAAAGGATTACAGGGGTAGTCAAAAAGTAGCCATTTAAGACTATGCATCTATGTAGATGTGGCACTTAGGAACATGGGTTTGTGGTGGACTTGGCAGTGTTAGGTTACGGTTGGACTGGATCTTAAAGGTCTTTTCCAACCTAAATGATTCCATGTTTATGAGCATGCAACTGGGATGGACTTTTTGCAAACACACATGTAACCAGGCCAGGTTTGCAGGCGTATCTCCCGACTGGGCTCAAGGGACAAACTTCATGAGCCAAGATGAGGAGGAAAAAACCCTTTCCTGAGCATGCACTGATCAGGCTGCTAAGCAAGAAGTGACAAACATGCATCAGCAGAGCTCACAGAAGGAGCAAGCCAATGCTCCGGGAGCTACAGCACATGAAAGCCAACAAGCAATTCTATATGAACATGCATCAGTTGTGGGGTTTCCCCCCCCCCCATTTTTGGGCAGGGCAGCCCAAAACTGATTAAGACTCTTTTGCACTATGATATTTTGCTGGGAGAGGAGACAGTCTGTGCTTCTTTAAGAACCATCGTGCACGATGGAGGATACCTTCACGCGACCCAGCCAATGCAGCTGTATTCAACAGCTGCTTCTAAAGAAAAATCTCCTGAGCCATCCTGTTGAATCTAGCACAACGTGTACGTAGAATAAGAGCTTTAAAACCTTCATGACTCTTGCTCTTAACTTCCATGCCAGAAAACAGCCATTGTGATCTTAAAACCTGTCCCCTTTCAACAGTTCCTCATCTCGCAAATGACTTTGCAAATGAAATGTTGCAGATAGCATGCTCCAATAAGTTATTTTTTTCAGTTAGCTTCTTTTCTCGCTTTACAGTAATAATCCTTTTACCAAATTAAGTGAAATAATCATTAATTTATACTGGCATATGAAATAGCTTTGATTTTGCACACAGATCTCAAACTTCTGGAAACCCATAAAAGGAAGCAAATCAAAAATATTAGAAAGGGCTCTCTTATCAGCAAAAAAGAAAATAATCAGGCAACACAACCCTATCAGGTCAGAGTTCATACTTTTTTTGTATATTTATAACAAAGTCAAGCAAAGCAAATTTCCAGAGAACACACATGGTCCCCACCTGTTTGGTTTTTTTACTTGCATCAAGGTTTACACAGCACAGAACTGCGTCTCTGCTGCACCCGCACTTGTTACAGAGGAACTGCCACCTCCAGCAACTGGTGGAGCCAAACCCTTTCGCAGACACCCTGATTACACCCCAAAGCCCACCTCAGTCCCACCAATCACTTTGCCTAAACACAAACCTCATCTCCTGCAACCCAGTACGTTCATCTCCCTGGATGCCAGCCGAGCCAGGATTATTTAAACGCACAGCCCTGCTTGCTGAGGATGAAGGTCTACAGCTAGAGGAGAGCACTGTTCTGCATCATTTCCCCTTTTAGAGGGGAATCCTGTCCTCTGACAGTTGTCTATGTGCTTATAAAGCAGAGAGAAACCCTGATGCAAGTTACACCAACAGAAACCTTCCGATTTCAATGAACATACCCCGCTAAGTGAACACAGCAAAGGGGAAGGTGTATCTGTAGGTAGAAGATAAAAGGCAACGCAGAAGAGCGTTGTAACTTCTTCCTCCTGCAGGTTTTCATGGCCTTATTTTTGGTTTTCTCCTCAAGGGACCTAAAATGTTGTGTGAGGGAAATTAAAACAAACAAAAAAAATGCTTATCTGGAAAAGTGAGGCTTCAGGCCTCTTTCTTCTATGTCCCTGGGAAAAAATAATAAGAAGGAGCAAAAACTAAAACCTTCAGATGAAACATACCCTGGGAAAAGCATTTGTCTCAGAGCAAAATCTTTCCCGGCAAAAGTGACTGGGAGAAGAGTGTCTGCACAGCACCAATCTGCTACCCAGCATTAGAAATGAAGAGTCTCTGTCAGTGAAGCTTTACACCAAAGAGCTGCAAAGCCAACGTCGTGCAATGAAGCACCTGGCCTGAGAGTTGGCATCTGCACAGGGGACTGGGACACCCAGTTACCCCTGAGGATAACGGCAGGCAGGAACCAACGCTGTCTCTGTCGCTTTGACCTAAGAGTATCAAAAGCATTACAAACTTTATGACTGGCCCAACGTGCTCTAACAGGGAGGTTAACATTAAGTGACCAAGCTTTGGACTGGGAAGGACAGAGGTCCACCCCATTCCCTAGGTGGGCAGCAAGACCCCATGGCCGTATCAGGGCTTTTAAGCCACTGTGCCATCTCTCACGCTCATCCCACCTTCTTGCTGACCCACTTTCTCTCACTTGCAACATCCCGCTGACAGCATACGGAATAACGCATGTTCCTCCTACAAATTGTCCTACCAGCCTTTGTATACCACCATTTACCCTCAACCAGCTGCGATCGATAGTCCCTCTCACAGCCATCCCACCGCACAGCTTCCTCTTTAACGAGCTGCAGCCTCACTCCTGCAGCCCATCTAGATTTGATTGATCACAGCATGACTTTCCAATCGACTGCAAAGCCAAGGGATGAGGACTAATTGACCACTTTCTGCTCTCTCAGCAGCTACCTGGTTATTTTGCTCCTTCCTTGCAGGCAAGGAGCATGAGCTCCACAGCACACGGGGAGACCAGGACCTGAGGATCAGCCCCCAGGAGCCACCGGAGAACTTGCACGGTCTTTTTCTTGCTCACGCCACTTCTGCCGTGAAGTTCTGGATCAAGACTAGACCAGGGGTGAAGAAGCCAACCTCAGTGAGTGCTTGGTGGCAAGCAAAGATTAAAACACATGCTGTGTTTTGGGGCAGAAGAATCAGGTTTCCGCATAGCCCCAGGACACTGCTGTTTCCACAAGTTGCTGGCTTGTGCATGCTGTTGGTGGGGTGATGATGGGGTTATGAAACAGAAACACGTGGGTCAGCTTTCACAGAGGTTTTGTTCTCCTTGTCCTCTTGTAGTATCACATGAACTCAAGTACACTTAGAATCATAGAATTGTCTAGGTTGGAAGGGACCTTTCAGATCACTGAGTCCAACCATTAATCTAGCACTGCCAAAACCGCCACTAACCCACGTCCCCCAGCACCATGTCTACCTGTCTTTTAAATACCTCCAGGGATGGTGATTCCACCACTTCCCTGGGCAGCCTGTTCCAATGCTTGGTAATCCCTTTTGGTGAAGAAGTTTTTCCTAATATCCAATCTAAACCTCTCCTGGTGCAATTTAAGGCCATTTCCTCTTGTCCTGTCACTTGCTACTTGGAAGAAGAGACCAACCCTCCTCTTCAACCCCCCCACTTGCCTTCATGTGTGACTAAACACAACCAAAAATAAGCCACCAACAATGCAGGAACCAAACTGGGCAGCACATGGCCGTACGCTCATGCCACCGTATAGGTCTGTAGAGCACATGTATTGCCCAAGGTTCAAGTGCTCAAGGGCCTCCCGGGCCTGCCCCGCCTCTCCTGACAGCCCTTCACCATCCAATTTTCATATGGTTGTGGCTCTGCACAGCCCCCACATGGGCTGCCACTTGCTGCAGCACCCAACAGGCAGCTTCTTCCAGAGAAGAAGCAACCTTGAGTTGCCCAAATTGTGCCACCCACAGCCATCATGTAACGGTGACGTGCTCCCCCACTGCAAGGCAGCAGGTCACGGCTGCTGTGCTGGCTCTCCTTCGTTCTCCAAGGCCCATGAGGGGGGAAAAAAAGATGAGGAAACTGAAGAAGAGGCACATCTTGCCTCTAAATCCAGCATAGGCCATTGCTGGGTGTAAGGCTGAGAGCACAACAGCTCACCAAGGCCAAGAGCAGTCTGCAAGGGAGGCAGAGCAATGAGTTCCTCTCCTACAGCATCCAGCCTGGTGCGTTGCAATGGAAAGTCGCAGGCAGCAGAAGGCTGTGGGCCTCTTCAGCCATCTCAGAGGAAGTCTGACCTGAAGGCTTTCAGGAGAGAGAAGCCCATCACCCTCAAGAGACCATGGGCCAACCCTGAACTGTCAAGGCAGCCACCTAACACCTCCAAACTGGAAGACCAGTTGCTCAGCTGCTCCAAAAATCAGGTCACTTATTAGGCACAGTGGGGAAACAGTCAACTACTTTTAGAAGAAAGCTCTGGAGAAATACAGTTCAACTCAATATTGATTCCCACGGCCCCGTTACAGACAGACAGAATTAATTTCCAGGATGGAAAGAACATATGCCTGCATATCAAAACAAAATACAGAAGCCTTTCCAGTTCTTCAGCTGCATTTCAGTGGAAACCAGAAGGCTGTCACGATGGAAAGATTTCAGTTTTCTAATTAATCCTCCCTGCTGAGCATTTAATGCTGCTAATTGATGAGGAGAGGCAGTGTCCAGACAGCATTTGCAATTGCTTTTTACATCTTTAGACCAAGTTTTCTCTAAATTAAATAATAAGGCAGATTTGCTCACTGCATGCATTGTGCCCTGCTCCAACTCCCTCCTCCCTAGAAGATGTCTGGTTGAGGGAAGGGAGGCGAAGCCCATCTCAGAGCTCATTTACAAGTGTTGGAAGTTTTCCTGGAAAACGTCATCTGCGAGACTGTCACTTCCACAGAACATGCCAAGAGAAAGACCATCAGTGCCAGGGGCACGGTCTGTACCATGAAACACCCAGCCCCTACCCTCCACGGATCTAGGGGATAGCTTCTCCTGATTCAACAGAGCAATCGCTTAGCCAAGATGTGTCCCAGAACAGCTCCAGAAAACTGCACAAAATGCACTGTAGTGACAGGACAGATCATTGGGCCATAACACAGCCCCAGGAGCTCAACACAGTGCCACCACCACCAAAGACGCCTCACTGGTGGCAGAGCAGGCTTGGTTGCTCACCTACACCACAGAAAGGTCCTGGTCTCTAATCCTAAATATTGATCTCACACTGGTGTTGACCAGGAGACACCTTTGGAGCCAGCAGAGTGATCCTAAGTGCAAAAGCCAACACAGTCTCAACATGAGAAGGCAGTTCAGCACATGCCTAGATATGAAATTTCTGCTCCCATCCCCTACCTGTGCTCAGCACATGCTCTAGTTCTTCCCCGAATTAGTTAAGGACAGAATCTGTCCCTTTATACTCAACAGTCAGCATCTCCCAGATGGAAATCGCTAAGTGCTCTGAGCTGTAAATGAAATCAGGGAGTGTGAAATAAAAAAAAAGTATGCATTTGTGAGGCTGTGCTATGGTTACTGAGGAGTAATAAACGAAGCAGTGTTGATGGTCCCCAAGCTCAGGCCTGAAACTCCAGCACTGATCTGTTTGTCATAGCAATAGCATTTCCACCTGCACCTTTCTGACCTCTCCTCGGGGAGTCTTCACACACCACTGTCATAGATCATGGCCAACAGAGCCCAGGCCAACTGTGCAGATGTCTAGCTGGCTGACCTCTCCTTACCAAAAGGCTTCTAATTCCAACACACACACCCCCCCCAATTATTATTAGTTTTCAAACCACCTACTCCATCATAAATATAAAGTAAAACTAGCTTATTCCGAGAGCGTTAAAAAAAGATGAGCCCACGCCTGCACAAAGTGAGTACCAGCAAGTCAACGGAAAGGCTCCAAGCATGCAAAGAATGTCAAGTCTAGAGCTTTTTGGCTCTTTTACTGCATAATCCTATTGCTGCAAGCAACCGGTGCACGTGCAAGAGGAGTGACACGCGTGCAGAATCCCTCACCTGCAGAGGCTGGCTGCTACTCTTCCATAGTACCCCGAGTAAACTACTCCTGTCTGCCCAACAGCCTATTAATAAATATACACCAGGGAGAAAAACTGCACGCCAGCAGGGAGGTGGACAAGATGATCTAATAGGACCTTTTCCATCTCTTAACTTTTATGCTTAGTCATAGGATAAATATCTCCCACGTTGTAAAGAAACATGCTGGCTTTGCTTGCCTGCTTATGTTGCGAGAACATTGCCCTCTGAAGACATTTTGTTTTCTGGCTGTTATTTCACTCATGCTAACAGGACTTACCCAAGGAGAGTTAAGCAAAGAAGGACTTGCATTTGCCTGGCTTTATGCTTCAGTAAGCTCCGAGGCACCCGAGCAAGTCCCCCAATTCCTGTCCCGGCAGCCACAAGCAGCGCAGGAACCTCGTTTCTGTATTAGCAGAGTCATTGTGCTTCTCTGAGCACTCAAGCCTGATCCCATCCAACATGGAGAGGCACTCCATTCACTCTTGCAGAAAGCAGGCTAGTAAGAGAACAGGCAGCAAGCATCCCCTCCATCAACCAGCCAGGTCAAGCCTCCTGTGAGAGACTGTCAGAAAACAGCTCAAAAAAAAAAAAGCTTCAACCACTGCAAGGAACCAAAGCGTTTGTGGAGAAGAGAATCCAATGCAGCTTAGATAGTACAGAATAGAATACAATAGTACAGTTTGGGTTGGAAAGGACCTTTAAAGTCACCTAGTCCAACCCCCCTGCCATAAGCAGGGACATTTGCAACTACATCAGGTCGCTCAGAGCCCTGTCCAGCCTGGCCTTGAATGTTTCCAGGGATGGGGCAACTACCACCTCTCTGGGCAACCTGGGCCAGGGTTTCACCACCCTCATTGTAAAAAATTTCTTCCTTAAATCTAACCTAAATCTTCCCTCTTTTAGTTTAAAACCATTACCCCTTGTCCTATCACTACAGGCCCTGCTAAAAAGTCTGTCCCCATCTCTCTTACAAGCCCCCTTAGTATTGAAAGCACGGTGCAATTTGCATTGGCACCGATTCATGCCACTAGCAGCAGCAAGGCCCTCTCTTAGTTTTAAGATGCAAACGAAGGGCAGTCACACAGAGAAGGGTCCAGCAGCTGCATTACTCCAGCATCTCCAAAGCGTGTTCAAGCAAGGCATGCGCCAATTTGCAAGGTTTCTACAAGAGACCATCCTCACATAATCCGAAGAGCAACCGAGAGACTCAGGATCACAGATCTGCAAATTTCACTGTGTAAGGAAAGAGCCTTTTACCATATAAATTTAAGAAAAAAAAACCCATACACCATAAAAAACCCAAATGCCACACAATGTGGGCCTCTTGCAACAAGACAGACACCAAAGGGTGAGGAAACCACACTGGAAATGGAGTCAGGGGTAGAAGGTTTTGCTTCTAGTTCAGGTGCTGGACCACAGGATGATCCTGAGCATTGCCACTTCTCATAGGATTCAGTGTTTTTCGTGAGTACCCAGTTCCTGGAGTCACATGATTACATCAGAATCCACACTTCCTTTTTTTTTCGTTAAAAAGAAGTACTTGCAGATGTCAAAAGTTGAAGAAAGAAGTCTACGTCATGAATTTTGAAATACTCAAACAAAAAGAAGAAATTAAAGAAATCATTATTTTAAACTTTATTATTCATCTTTTGGAGGCAAGAATGCGATCCAGGATTCTTTTCCTCCAACGTTATACACTGTAAACCTTAGACTGGGCAGTGAATGACTTAATTTGGGGTGGGTTTCCAACATCCCCCTCTAAGTTACAGATGAGAAAATAGAACTTTCGTAGCAACAACCGCGTAGAAACTAAGTAGTCCCTTTGAGGTACCCTGGTGCTGGCCTCCCTAGTCAAAAGAGCATATTGTCCCCCAATGCATAATGCAAGGCACAGCAGTTTAAAATAAATAATAAATAAATAAATACAGCAGAACAGCTTGTCAAATTTCCCTCCCACTTCTTTTATCCATCATCAAGCAGGGTAAGGCCCTGGAAGTCAGCTCTGCCAGCTCATCCGCTGGCATCCTCTGCTCACCAAAACTAATGGATTTACCGCCACTGGTGAGTTTCGCTCAGCAGAAATACCTTGTGGTAATAACTAGCCTGTAAATAAGGACTTGGGCTTCTGAGAAAAAGCCTTTGTTGGCTCTTACAGAGCTCATCCCGTGCTGCTGCTGAGCCCTGGGGCAGTGCTTCAGCTCACTGTGCTAGCCACCACTGCACGACAGGCACACGGGCTGCAGTTAGCCATCACTTAAGAGTAATGAACTTTGGCCCCACATTCAAATATCCACAAGCACCACAAAAAGACGACTGCAGGTCACATTTATTTACTTTTTTTGCATGGAAGAAAAAAAACTATTAAGATCTAGAAGACTTGGATCTGGGGCGTGCTATGCTATGCATTGAATACATTATATCCATGGAAAAAGGGGGTAAACACTGTGCTTCTGATTCAGCCAGAGGTCTTCACCCACTCTGCCCAAAGCTAACTAAGATGCAGAGAAATTCAGAGGAGGAGGAGAACGGGAAGGACCTGAGAAATCGTGGTGGCTACAGCAGTGCAGGGTGCTCGCACAGGCAGCGAGCCCGGAGCCAACCCCAAGGAGCAGAGTCCATCGCCCCGGCTTGAGGTCAACGGTGCTGTTCCTCGAGCAAGGATTTGCTTTTCACCAGCCGTGCAGGCAGAGACAACAGCAAGTCAGCTGTTCCTGCCTCGCAGAACACACACCGGGGCAGAAAAAGGAAGCCTTGCTGTTCTCGCTTGGCAAACGTTTCTGGGTTTCTGCATTATCTCAGCTTTGAGATTACAAGGAAGTGAGCACGAACCTGTTCAGTCACATTGTTCCCGCTCACCCCTGGCCGACGGCCGGACCATTACGCTCCTGGGTTCCTGCTGTTCCCAGGACAGAGCTGCTGCCCCTCTGCAGCCCTCGGGCAGCTCTAACCCGTTGCCGCAGCACACCCCGACACGCTTCTGCCTGCCCCAGCTGGGGAATTTCAGCACAGCCAGGCTCTGGCAGAGAACATGCACAGCACAAGAGGTCGGTCCACATCTCTTAAATTCCTGAACTCAGCTAACATCGCTGCACACAGTGTTCAACAAGCGTAACCCTGCCTCTTTCCACCACCTGCAAAGCACAGGCACATTAAGCCCACCACTCCGCCTATCTCCCTATTCAAACCTTCTATACCTTTTGCCTGCGGAGGATTTCCCCTCCCTTCTTTCTGCCCGCTCTCCGGTGCCTGCAAAGGGTGGCCAGACTTGCAAAAGATGCTGCAGAGGCTGCTGCGATCTGGTCACAGAGGTGGCAAAACACACGGGGACCCTTCTGCTATCTGAAGCTATGACACAGCTATCCCCGCTCCGATTCTCCTCTAGTTAACGCTAATCTTGCTGCACTTGGTTCTCAGGGATGTGAGTGATGCTCCCTTTAGACTGTGCAGACAAAACCAGAAAGTGAATCAAGGGTCTACAAATAAAGATTTCTTTTAAAACAAAAATGTATAAAAATCAATCTTGCTAATACTCTGCCTTGCTGCATCACTATAGAATCAGTCCTCTATTTGAGCAAACGTTATCAACAAAAAAAAAAATTGATGCAATTATTATTTTGCTTGCAGAATTTTCTCTGCACCTCCTTCTCCAGAAGGATTTGCTTTAAAAGAAAAATACCACCCATAATGTTTCTATGCTTGCTTACTTAAGAGGAAAAATACAGCATGCGGCTCTAATGTTATTAGTACCTTTCCTCTTTTTATGGCAAAACATGACTAAATGAGGCATGCTACAAAAACTAAACAGATGTGGAAGCTACAGGTCTTTTTTTCCTCCCTTTTTGCAAATTAAGTATTTTATTATGCAAACTCAAAAACCTGGATCGCACACACAAAGAAACAAGTTTGGAAATCCCCCTCCCTCCACCCCCACTGCTATTTGCTAAGGAAACCAGATGCCCAAACCCAGCCAAAAAATGATCTCAGCCATTCTTAAGAGAGCCTACAGTGCATTTTCATGAGTCATGGAAAGCAACAGCTCGTTGCTTTGGTAATGCTAGGTAAGCAACTGGTCATCCATCCACAACCAGACTTTCAGCAGTAAATCAAAGAGCAGACCATTTCTTGACAGATTACGTCAGAGACAGCCCCAAAAATAGAGCCTCACGGCAAATTTACCTCTCAGGAGGTTTTAAAAGACACGCCACAAAGCATGTCCTATAAAAGCATTTAGCAAAGCATTCAGCAGCTGGGAACCCCCATGGTCCTGATCCCTGCGTGGCAGGGGTGTTTCTCAACACCCCACCTCCCAGCCCGTGCTCTAAAAGCTGGCAGAGATGCCTGCTACCGGCAGCAAATGGAGGGGGAAGCGACAGACGACGGCAGAGATTACCGAGAAAGTGGCAAGTCCCTTACCCACGCTCTTCCCAGGAGTCGGGGCAGAGAGGAAACCTGCTGCCTGCCAGCCCAAAAGCCAACGCCGGGGCAAGCAGGCTTGTAGTAAGAATTGCAGGATGCTTCATCCATCAGACCCCTTCCAACCAGGGGTCTGTGGCTACACAGCACACACACACAGGACACATGCACACAGGTGCATGAAAGACATACTTAAGCTTTCATCAGTCCCTGACCAAATTGCTTGCTCTTCTCATCTCTGCAGGACTGCAAGCTAATAACCAGGAGGTTCTGTGGTTAAGCAGAACACCGCTGTGTCTACTGCCACCTCAAGACTCATGCAACAAACATACATGCAATTCATCCAAGCGCTGCAATGGGAAAAGCAGTCTTTCAGAATATGTATTTATATAATAATTTCCCTTCCACCTTCTCTGGATGAGGGAGGCTACTGCAGGCACCACCCCAAGCCCTCAGTGACGCTCCTGAAAATGGCCATGAAGATGGTGGTGTTGGTATTCCATGATGCAGCCAAGAGCCCTTCAACCACACCTGTGCAAGGCACCCATCCGTCACAACCCAAGGCTGAGGTTTTGGAAATCTGGACCAAGACAGGTCAGGGAGGCGGGAGGTTCCCCCTGCAACAAGGAGAGACCCTTTCCAACACACCCCATGCTCTTCCACAAACACCTCCCACCTTCACCACCTCTTGGTGACTCCCACAGCAAACACACAGCCACCACTGCCCGGGAAACTCCTTCAGAGGCAAGACACCAAACTGCACCTCTCTGGCAAAGCACGCTATGAAAGGCAAATCACCTTCCTGTGTAATTATACTGGATAGTAATGATACTGGGTACTGGAAGTCTTGTTGCATCTCATCCAAGTCCCCAACAGCTTTAGGACATTGTGGTGGTCCAGGATGAAAGCGCAGTGTGCCACACCGCCTCCCTGCAACAGCCCAACCAGCTTCCTGAAAGGGAAATTCTCCTGCATAGGATTTCCTGGACATAGACCAAAACTGGAACTAGCTTGTCCCTAGCTTTCCCTCCAGAGATGAAGCCAGTTACAATCTCCAGCACCTTTTGTGCTGGGTCCAAGAGGTGATTGTTTGGCCTCGCCTCCTATACAGAACACACATCCTCACCGCTTATAGTCCATCCCAAAGCTGGCCGAGTATCCACCAGATGTTAGTCAGACCTGTAACGCTGCAGGTGAAGTTACTGAAATATTGCAATGATTAAACATTTTCTCTCTTTTTTTCTTGAGTAATTAGCCAGGTAACAGAGTGACACACATCATGCACATCTTGGGGAAAGCATCTCAGAGAGCCTCAGCAAGCATCCCCACCCCAAACAAAAACAGGCAAGAGCAGCCATGGTTCCTCAAATCCTTCACACTCAAAAGATCATTTCAGTTAAGCGAGGTGAAGCCAAGGCAGTCTTCAGACAGACACCATCATCAGGGTATATAGAAATTAACACAGCTGCCCTTTCAGAGCCACTCATGACTCAAGTCAGCATCCAGAAGCACTTCATATTCCCCGGGTAGCACAGCCAAAAGTGACCATATCACAAGACGGGGAGCAAGCGGGCACCAACCCAGGCCACCGGTGAAGCAGATCCTCCCAGCCAGCAAAGTCAGGGTAGGCTGAGGATGGGGAGCAGGAGAGAGCACCGGGCTGTGTGGTCCCACATCCAGCCCTGATGGTCCCCTCCCAGCCTCAGCATCCAGAAGGCTGCAACAGGAGACTTCAGCAGGGCTTCCCCTGGCTGCCACCATCAGAGGGGCAGCTCCTGGGAGTCAACAGAAGCCAAGGGCAGAGTTTTCCAGTAAAAACCCAAGAAAGAAGCATGACAGGACTTGCCCCATCATGATTCTTCACACGCACTGCAATCAACCCTCCTGCCACCACCATTCAGAAGGAATACACAGCGAGAGCACCTTTCCCTACCCTTTTCCCTCTGGCAAAACACAGCACAGCTCCGGAGCAGCTCGAATGCACCCTGCTGCTGGGTTTATTCCAGGCAGCAACAACATTCAGAGCCGGACCTTGAACCTTTCAATAAAGCCAATGATGCAATAAGCTAAGCACAGCTCAATACAGTCTCTGTTTATCTCTTTTACTTGCCACCAGCACCATCCAAAGAGAAATAACTGAAATATCTTGCATATTTCTCTAATGACTCTTGCTAGTCTGTTAGCACCGGCACTGAGGGATTAAGACCAAGGAGCAGCAAAGACATTCCACCACTTTATTAACCGAGTGCTCAGGTTTCCCAAAAGCCACTCTCCAAATGGGAAGCCAGCAGAAGGATTGCAGTAGAGGGATCAGTGGTGTATTTTTGTGCTGAAAGGCAAACAGAAGGCAACGAGGCTGCGGCATGAGCGCCTTGCTTCAGCAAGGAAAGCTTTCCAGGAGCTTGGCCCAGCCTGGTGTCTTTACTGAAGGATGCTTTATCAGTTGAGCAAAACAAGCCCTGCTCCAAACTACATCAATGCCTTGACCAACCTCAACAGAAGCAAAACCAAATCTCCGATTTCCAAGCACTGGTTATTCATCGCTTACACACTCCCAGACCGCTCTGCCCCACCATCCCAGCCCACACACCGCCTTCCAGCCACAGCAACCGCGTTATTTCTGCTGCAGATACCGAGCTGAGTTATCAACCCATCAGCATCACCCAGCTATAGATAGCACTATCAGCCGCCCTTTGTGATGACACTGCACTGACCCAGCATGCAAAAAAGGGACAGCCCCCCCCCAGGGCACTCCCCAGGTAGTGACAGAGTGGAAGAGATGAGAGGCTGAAAGGAAGAGGGTATTTAAAAGAGGGTTTCTCTACATGCACGCATGCCTTTCCTTCAGTTCACCTTCACCATCAGCTGTAACAGACCTCACTTTCTCCCCAAGTCATTTTCCCTGACCAAGCCTTCCTTATCACAGGACATGGTTGCCCCAACCCTTTAACCTAGATCAGAGGCAAGACTTCCCCCTCATTTGAGACACATGCTCGCCACCCTGTGTCCACCACCCTTCTGCAGGGTCCTCATGCCTCGGGATGGGGCATCACTGATGCCACCTTGCAGAGCGGAAGGTGCAAACAGCCCACTATTAAGAGATTAAATATTGCTAGATTTTTTTAGGCTCTCATCATGGAGGGCACTGCACTATTTCCAGTTTACAACTAGACTACAACGATCTGGCCTCTGCTCAACCCCAACAACCCAAAGAGGTTGTAGAGCAACTGCACCAAGCAATCCAAAGAATCCACTGTCCTCATCATGATGGACTTCCATGTACAAGGACAGACCTCAACAGGTTCCTCCAAACCTCTGCATCACGACCAGCAGCAACAGAACTCATAGCACAATACAAAGTTCATTTTTGCACATGATTCTCGGGCTAACAACTGTTATGTGCAAAATTTTCAATAGTCCCTTGGGGATTTGTGGGCACTTGGAGGCCACTGTGCAATGAACACCTTCCGTGGACAAGACAAACGCAAACGCTCCAGGTCAGTCCTAGTAGTGCAGGAACACTCAAAGCATTGCAGACGCCACAAATACCCTTCAGCAGTGTTGGATTTAAGACTTTCCTACCTCCTTCACAAAGAGTTATCCCATAAGTTATTTTCCCAAAGCAATTGTATGGAGTCTTTTTTCCTCTGAATCATCTAGCTATCAATCAGATGAGTTTCTGTTATTTGGCACATAAGTTCCTGGCCTTAGTAGCTTTGCAGAGCACCTCTAATCCACCCACCTAGGGCTATTTTTCCAAGCAATTTGGTGTTTAATCACTACCTGAACACTCAACCCATCCTCCCACCACCTCCAAAGAACCTGGCCCACACACATGCTGATTACACAGCAGCCCACGCAGCAGCTTGCCTGGCTCCTTCCAGGATCTGGCCCGTGCTGCCGGGCATGGCACGCAGCACGCATTGCCAACCGGACTTTGTCCCGTGCAGCTTCTACGGTGCTGAGACAAACCCTGGCTCAGCTCCACCCTGGGTTTCATTGCTGTTGTGGCTTGTCTTTCCTGGGCTGCCCCAGGTCATCTTGCACAGTGGGGAGTGTAAAACTAGGGGAGCTTCCACAGAAGTGACAACTAGTTCTGCATAAAATGGTGGCCAACCTGGGTTTTAACTCAGGAGAGCAGGACAGGCTCCAGCCTACTACAGATTCTCATTAGAGTCCCTTGGTCTCCACTAACATTTATATTAGGATCTTCCAGGGTAGAAAAAAGTATTTGAGGAATGCATTTGGGAACTGAATCCCCCCTCTTTTAGGGGGGTACAGGTATAACTTTCACCCTTGACTTCTAAAAGCCTCAGGAGGTCCAGGTCAAACCCTCTGGGTAGCCTTCACAGATGTCCCAAGCACTCTGGGAACAGCAGCTGGTACCTGAGACTATACACAGCAATGACATGCAATAGCACCTCCCCACCCCAGGTCACAGAGAGAGGGAAGCAAGGGGAAGAGTTGCAAGCAGCCGCAGGGCTCAACCATGAATCCACACACCCCCAGCTTGCTGAACCCTTCCACCACAACCGCTGTGGCACCGGGTGAGCCGGCTTTGGGCCAAACTCCTCCACGGGTGCCCACTGTGGGCCACACTGACACTACATCTTCCATCATACCCAGCTCAGCTTGGCCCCAAGCCCTGTGGCTCCAGGGAAAGCTCCCAGAGCAACAGCCCCATGTATCCCCATCCTGCAGCCCCAAAACTCTCCGCTAGCCCCTCTACAGCATTCTTCTCTTGCTCTCCCTTCCCGTGTAATCAGTCTCCTGCAGGGAACAGCTTCCCAGTGGCTTTGAAGAACATCTGGTTTAAGGGAGATCTTTGCTTTTGCTTTCTTGCATCATTACAGATGAACTAGGACAGGCTGATTCAGTTGGACACTGGTGGCATTTTAGTGACTAATGGGAAGATTACTTGGCCAGACCAGATCAGAATTGCAGAGACAGACAGAAAACAAACAAAAATGCCCACATATACATGCTCACGTGTGCTCACTTGCGCCTTCACAGACAGAAAGCACTTGTCTTGTCTGTCTGATGCTTACCACAAGGTTCACCACTTCAGAGGAAGGCTCACACTGTGCAGGGTATGGGGCAAGCCCATGGAGACAGCGTGTTTCAGGCACAACCGAGACGGCATTCGCTATCTCTGCATCTCACATCGCACTTGGCAGTGGCAGAAAAGACACCAAGAAGAAACAGGGTCCCGACCCGGTGTGCACAGCCGCATGCGGGGCCAGGGAACTGCTCCCCTGAGGGACTCACTGAAAATGCCTGGTCACCCATTCCCCTTGTGGAGCTTAAATAGGAAAATAAATAAAGCTTGGGGATTGAGGGTGAACCCACCAGGTTCAGGATCAGTGGGTCATTTATAGCTTTTCTGAAAAGTGTCTGAGGAAATAAAAGAAGTTAAATTCCATATTCTCCTTCTTATGGCTCCGTAATGCATTTTCCGTCTCCCTGGTGCACAGCTGACATTCTGCACATTTCTGTGCAGACTGTGCTTGGCCTGTACTATGTGCAGAGAAGGGAGTGGAAGTGACTGAGCCCAGCAGCCTCCTGCTGCTGTCAGGCACCAGCGAGCACCAGCCCCGTCCCCGCAGCTGCCCGTTGTGGGAACTGGGCTGCAAGGGCATCACCCACCTCCCAAGAAAGGCTGGCATGTGGGATGCGTGTCCCTCTCCCGTGCTGGATCTCAGGATCTAAGAGAGTCCAGAGATTTGTAGAGAGAGAAAACATGTTTCCTTAGACCAAATGAACTGTACAGGCTGAACTGCAGTCGAATATCTCTTTCTTTTTTTTTTTTTTTCTCTCCTTTTCTTTCAGATGATTTCCTCTATTAGGAGCGCCAAGGTAGGCTCAGAGCAACCGCTTCCTCCTAATTCTCAGAACTGAAGTTTGCTGCTTCTGCATGTAGACAGGCTTGTACGCTCCAAAGCCAGTCTGCGTTCACCGAGCAGTCTAATAAAAGATATCCCTTCTAACAGCAAGCCCTGACTCACTTCCCTCTAGCCTCCACCAGCAGGTCTCCACCAGCAGGGCCAAATCAACCAGAACAGAAGATCCTGCCAGCTTTCACACTGGTTCCCACGTCCGGCTGGGGAAAGCAGGGCTGGAGGCACATCACCTTCCGTGCCACGGCAGCCCACTCCATCCCACCGCTCTGCCAGGGAGCCAGGCACACCGTGCGATCCTCGCCGGCATCTTCCCGATGGGAAAATTCAGAAAACACAGCAAGTCCAAGCTGCACACTAACACCACAAGGCATCATCAAGCAATAGCAACATTTCAGAAGGGATGGAGAGAGGACTGCGCTCCTCTGGCTGCTGTAATTGCCGGCTCTTCACGATGCCATCTCTCCATCCTGGATAAAAATCCAGACTACATCTCTCAGCATGAGCACACTTCCCTCAGAGGCTCTAACAGCCTCTGAAAAAAAAAAAAAAAAAATAAGTGCATCACCTATCAGCACACATTGACAGGGCAGAGCTGTGGGTTTCTGATGGAGATTTAAGACCCATGGAAAAAGTTACAGTACCAAAACCCATTTAGAGAAGGAAGGTATAAAAGAGCCTTTAAATCCACATCCCACCAGGCTGGCAGCCCATCCAACTTCGCATCCTGCCTCCAACAGAGGAGCTTTTACAAGCTGCAGATCCTTCCTAGGGCAAAGGCTGTGCCCAGCTGCAGAGGTATGCCCCAAATCTGCAGGAGCCCTAGGAAATCTTGAATCCCCAGTTGTAACTAATATTAAATTAGGAGTTCTGGAAGCTGGACCATCCAACGCAAGTATCACAAGACACAGGTAGTCACGGGCAAGCCCCCAAATGCAGCCCATCTCCCACATGCCTGAAGAACAGCTTCCAAGACCTGCATGGAGCTATATCAAACTGCACATGCCAGACTGCAAATAAATTTACAAGGCACCAGAGAAGGACATTCCCCCAGACCGCTCACACTCACCAAAAAAGCAAAAGAGCTTGACCCTGGAAATCCCCGGGATCACTCAAATTCCACACAAATCCCAAGTGAGCCCCAGATTTTTGGTCCGTGCCACCGGCAATGCATGTGAACCGAACCAGGAGCAGGTCTACTACGAAAACCCACTGGATTACAAGACAGGAATTGAAGAGGAGGATAAAAGCAGCAGCCGAGGGGGAAACCGCTCTCCAAGCTGTGTCAGGGACAACGAGAGACGCGTTTGGCTGCCGTGCAGGACCTGGCGAGCCTTGCCGGCGCACACCCACTCGTGCTGGCACAGGACTCCCACCTCCGCTCCGCTCCCCACCCAGACGCAGAGGGACAGAGAGCAAACCCTCCCGGAGCATCAGCCCGACTCACGGCACAGCTCCCCGTGACAGCCGCTCGCTCCATCCGGGTGGAAATCCAGCTCCACCGGCCAGCACCGTCATTCACACCATGCAGGTACCAGCATCTCTCACCCACAGGGGTCCATGCCTGCCGCAAAGCCTTCCTCCTCACCACTCACCCCATCCTCACCACTCGGGACAGACTCTGCACAGGGAGGACTTTGCTCATGGGTGAGGGCTGGCCAGGCATTCCCACAGCTCCTTGGCATGGACACGACGTTTCCCACCGAAGCAGGACCCAAGCCACGGCAGCCAGCAGCACACCCGCTGGCTCAGCCGTTTAATGCATCCCCATAATGGGACCCTCTGTATTGGCGTCTAATCCCGGCGCTTGCCGTCCAACAGCTGCGGTGGGACAGGCTTCCAGGCTGACTTCCCAGGCAAAAACCTGGGAAAAAGAGTTACCCGAGTGCTTTCACAGCAGGCGAGGGTGTGGGTGAGGGCTGGGGATGGTAAATCCCCAAAAGGGGCGGCAGGTCCTCCCCGTGTCCCGCACCCACCGCTCCCTCCTGGGGACCCGCTGCAACCCCTTGCTCGCCCCCCGCGGCTCCCCAACATCCCAAAACCGAGCCACTCGCCCGGCGGGACAAGCTCCCACTTGGAAAGACTAGAAAAGGGGGAAGGAAACGAAAGCCACCGAAGCTGCAAAACTCTCGGTCACCACCAAA
>VYZM01013937.1:156373-175422 GCA_013398915.1 Dromas ardeola | reverse complement strand
TATGATTCTATGATATTTCCTGCTGAAATAGCCAACCATGCGCAGGCCTTGCAATGGATTTAGCTGGTTTTTTATTAACAGATTTCACAGGGGTTTTCTTCCAAGAAGGAGGGAAGGCTCACTGCAGCAGCACAGCTTTCTTCTTGGTAAAATCTCATCTGCTCTGCAAGGCATAAAACCCAGGCCCTAGCTTTGAAGTTAAAGGAGTCTATAGAACTGGGTCAGGTCTGGGATACTCTGCTGCATACCACTGAGATATCTGAGGGATTTTTCTTTTTATTATTTTTGGTAGGAACCATCCAGTTCCTCTGCTTATGTGTCTTGGGATTTCACCGTTATGAGGTCCTGTTAAGTTCCAGGGAACTTTGTAGTAAATCAACATGAATGAGCTGATCTTGAGAAGGATTACATGTTCATTGGGAAAGTTTGTTTTATCTTTGTAATTGGACATGGACTAATGTTCTGACCTAGTTTAAGACCACAAAATCCTCTGTTTATGCCTCCATGTCCATATGTTTGCACATGGCCAGACAGAGCAGCTCCATGTAAACGAATTTCATACATTAATCTCAACCTTGAGAATGAAGTAGATCATGGTTGAGGCCAAAATTAATTGGACATTTTAAGTACACAAACTGGGCCATCATAAAAGGGCATAAAGCTTTTCAAAGCGCTGAGGAATAACTCCAAAAATCCAGCTTCTGAGTTTCCCTAGCTTTGGCTCTGCATTCAGTGTCCCAAATTTGGGACTAGACGTGAACCAGGGGTCCAAGCTCCCATGACAGTCAGAGGTGGCCGTTCAATGCAGTCTGTGGAGCCATGGAGCACATCTGCTCTAAGGTGAGCTGAGATGCTCTGCAGGTTCAGACAAGGAAACTTCAAACTAAATCCCACCCCCAAAACCACATCCTAGGTAATGATGGAACAGCTTGTTCTGGGCGTCATCTCAAGGCTTGTGGAGGAAAAGAGGGCTATCAGAAGCACTCAGCATGGATTCGCCAAGGGGAAATCATGCCTGACTAATCTGATAGCCTTCTATGAAGGTGTGACTGGATGGATAGATGAGGGGAGAGCAGTAGATGTGGTCTACCTTGACTTCAGCAAGGCTTTCGACACAGTCTCCCACAGCATCCTCATAGGGAAGCTTAGGAAGAGTGGGTTAGACGAATGGACAGTGGGGTGGATAGAAAACTGGTTGAAAGACAGAGCTCAGAGGGTCGTGGTCAGGGGCACAGAGTCCAGTTGGAGATCAGTGACGAGTGGTGTTCCCCAGGGGTCAGTACTGGGCCCAGTCCTCTTCAGTATATTCATCAACGACTTGGATGAGGGGCTAGAGAGCACCCTCAGCAAGTTTGCTGATGACACAAAGCTGGGGGGGGTGGCTGACACACCGGAAGGCTGTGCCGCCATACAGAGAGACCTGGACAGGCTGGAGAGTTGGGCGGAGAGAAACCTTATGAAATTCAATAAGGGCAAGTGTAGGGTGCTGCACCTGGGGAGGAATAACCCCCTGCACCAGTACAGGTTGGGGGCTGACCTGCTGGAGAGCAGCTCGGTGGAAAGAGACCTGGGAGTCCTGGTGGACAACAGGATGACCATGAGCCAGCAATGTGCCCTTGTGGCCAAGAAGGCCAATGGCATCCTGGGGTGCATCAAGAAGAGTGTGGCCAGCAGGTCGAGGGAGGTCATCCTCCCCCTCTACTCTGCCTTGGTGAGGCCACACCTGGAGTACTGTGTCCAGTTCTGGGCTCCCCAGCTCAAGAAGGACAGGGAACTGCTGGAGAGGGTGCAGCATAGGGCTACCAAGATGCTGAGGGGACTGGAACACCTCCCTTATGAGGAAAGGCTGAGGGAATTGGGTCTGTTTAGTCTGGAAAAGAGACGGCTGAGGGGTGACCTAATTAATGTGTACAAATACTTCAAGGGTGGGTGTCAGGAGGATGGGGCCAGGCTCTTTTCAATGGTGCCCGGCAACAGGACAAGAGGTAATGGGTACAAACTTGAGTGTAGGAAGTTCCATCTCAACATGAGGAGGAACTTCTTTACTTTGAGGGTGGCAGAGCACTGGAACAATCTGCCCAGAGAGGTGGTTGAGTCTCCACCTCTGGAGACATTCAAAACCCGCCTGGACGCGTTCCTGTGCAACCTGCTCTAAGGTGACCCTGCTCTGGCAGGGGGGTTGGACTAGATGATCTCCAGAGGTCCCTTCCAACCCTATGATTCTATGATTCTATGATTCTATGAATGAACCCTCCATCTTAAATATCACCTGGTAGGTGTGAGACACTGGAGGCGTTTATAGCTCTGTAGGTCACGCATGAATAAACCCTCAACTTTTGCCCCACAAGTGTCCTTCAAGAAACTGAAGGTGGGTTATGCTGGGTGGGTTTCAGGATTTGCAGAATAATCCTAGTCTCCAGCTGTGGGAGAAAATGAGACATGGTGGCTGCTGGTGGCTGCTGATGCTACTGGGTCTGACCTCGTTGGATCACAAAGGGACCTGTTCAACCCATGCCTGGGAACTGCTGCCCACCATCACCAGGGGATGGCTTTTCCATGTCCTCCTCCTTCTCTTCCTCCTCCTTCTTCTCCCCCTCCTCTTGGCACCTTGGTTAAGCATGGTGAGTCTTGTGGCTCTTGGCCTACCATTGTGTCTCTTCTTGCAGAGGGGGGGGGGAGTTTATCATTTAGAAACCCATGAACCCACTTCAGTGTGAGGGATGGACCAGATGACCTCTTCAAGTCCCTTTTGACCAAATTGTCTATGATTTCTAGGATTAGCACAGAACGGACAGCATAAAACTGTAGCATCATGGCTGTGATGGTCCTGAGGGCACTTGGTTAGGTATTCATCTCTGCTTCTGTTGCAGGGTACTGCATTACTGACTCTGGGAATTTCCAGACGGCATCTAGAAACTATTACCCAGCAACAGCAGCATCTTTAATCATCAGACATCCACCCTGATGGACGGCAGTGATATTTGTGTCCAGCCTCTGTGCTCTAGTCTTAGGCTCGCTAGAAACTCTGCATCTTCTGTACTGCAAAGGTGAAGGGAAGCACCCAGATATATTTAGCATTTTGTGCAAGTCCTCACAGATCCGGTCCTACCTTTTCTGATACTGCCAGTCACACTGAGCCTGATTTAGTCTAATTCCATGGAAATTTCCCACTGCACCCCCCACATCTTCTTCCTCAATGAGGTTAGGTTGGCTGTGTGTCCCTATTGCAGTGCTCTTCAGTGAATTAACCAGATTAATGACCTCGGAGAAATGTCTCATTCCTCCTAACCTTTTTAATGGAAAAAGTAGGAGTGATGACTTTATACAGAGATACCTGCATTGTTCTCTCGGGCTCTGACTTTGTTAAATTCTCTTTTAAAACCCCGAGGGCAGTGAAGATGGTCTCTCTACACATAAAGGCCAACACCCTGTGGGACCCGAGTATGGTACCCTGTCGCTGGCCATTCAGTTCTTGTGGCGTCTCATCTTCTGACCCTTGTGATTGTGCTGGACATCCCAGGACCAGAACCTCTCCCATCAGTCTTCCCCGATTCCCCCCTTCCCTGTCTCCTGCAGGGACAGGGGAAGCACCTCCGTGTGCCCAGGGCGGCCAGCAGGAACAGCAGGCAGCTCTGCAGGGTATCTGCAAACTGATCTGCCCAAAAAGCAGAATTTTGGTCACAAAATCGCTTCCCAAGGGAAGGTGTTCTCAAAGGAAGTGGAAGATTTATGAGCACAAATTCTAATGGAAATTTTCCCTACAATCCTTTGAATTGCGTCTCTAGTTACACCAGTATTTCTGCTTTGGCTGTCTGCTCTGCTCCCACCCCGTCTCTCTGAGAAACCATTTCAGGTATACAACCCATCTGTGAAACAAACAAATAAAAAATTGTGTATGCCAGAACAGCAATGAGATCCCAACTTCACTCAACGTCAGAGTTACTCGTCTGTCAATGATCAAATCCCTGTCATTCTCTCCCTGCTCCCTTTTGAAAGCAGAGTCATCTGATCACATTTTCTTAATTGCCAGATTGGATTTCAACACGTTCGATGATGTCACGGTGATTTATTTTGAAGGAATCGCTGCAGATTAACAACGTAACCCTGTTACTGCCTCTCCTCACAGCTCTGCTCCCATTTCCCTGCTGCTGTTCCTGAGATGTCCGTTGCGATATCGTCTCAAAATCATGATGTAAATTCAACAACTGCTCTGCTGTTTGAGACGGTGTTGATCCATGTCACCAAGCACAGCCTCCCTATCAGCACAGGCACCAACAGGCAATCAGAAAGGCGGGAGATGGGTGGTTGTGATCATTTAGCTTCTGAACACGTATAATTCAGCAGGGATGATATGGTGGTGCAGCCCAGCACTCTGGTCTGTAACACACAGACGTTACAGCAGACTGAAAAAGGTGAATGGAAACATTTGGCCTTATCAGGATGGAACTACATCAACCTACAGAATATGAAATATGTTAATGAGATCAGAAGCCAAAGTCTTTTCAACCTTTTCAAAATGATATTCTGGAATTTCAGTCTCTTTAAACTTTGCCAAATGAGGTGAAGACAAATGTGAAATTCCTGCGGCACGATCGCACTGTGATCTGGCCACCTTGGTCCAGATGGGGCCGGGCAACCTGGAATTGGTTAATTAATTGGCACCAGCCTTCTTTTTCCTTCTAAGAAGGAAACCCTCCTGCAGAGCAAACCATGGCAAGTGCCTGGATCTGTTTGACCCCATTTTAGGCACTTGGGGATGCACCTGGAACTGAAATGTGCTTTCCATCCACACTTTTTTTTTGGTTGTTTTTGGCAAAACAGTGGTCTCCCTACAGCTAATGCTGTGCCCTCTCCTGATGGCCATTCCTGGCAGAGATCTGCTGCAGATGGCGAGCAGAAGAGGTGGAAACCATGCTTGTAAGGAAGTCCCTAAGGAATGACGCTTGTCCAAGAGCTGTGGCACGCACTGCTGAGTTTTGGGGACAGGCACCGCTCTCTGGGGTCACACATCGGCAGCAAGTTTCACAGCTTTGCCTTGACATTCCTTCCCTATCAGGGTAAATTTATTGCATCCCAGCTGTTATTTACAGCCTTCGGACAATGTTATCCTGCTGCTGGAGGTTTGGGACATGCTGTACATGGTGCTGCTTTGAGCTTGTATTTTAGCAAATTATATGCAGGTCGTGTTGACCTACGTTCACCTCTCAGGCTCTGAATCGCCTCTATCTACCAGCTTCGCTTAATACGGGAAAAAGAAATACAGGGCTTTGCAATGTTTGCAGATTTCTCTGGGATTGTTTGATTTTCCACCCAGCACACTAAAAGCAGAGAGTCTGCTGCCTTTGTGATAGCACTCCCTGTCCTTTCTGCATTTTCTGAATCCCTCCGTTGTATTATTTACCTGATGTACCAAGTCAAGCATTAAATATGTCAATGTTTGCCTGTACAAGAGCTCGTTCACTTCTGCAGGATGGAGCGCTGGTGACCGAGGATCTTCTCTGTGTCACTCATGGCAGCACAGGAAATTGATTGACACCACTTCACCCAGGTTTTTTTTTGTGATGATTTCAATTAAAGACACTATTTTTCTGCTGAAACTGTCCAGGTGGCTTGGCATCTGTACAGGTTTAACTGCTGTGCTCCCTGTAGAAGACCATGCTGCAGAGGCATTACCTGCCTCTATAATTTCTTCCAAGCTCTGTGTTGAGTTCACTCCATTGTTCATAAGGTGGTGAAGTTTAAGCGGACCAGCTTTAGGACGGATAATAGAGCTGGAGGCTGTGGTGCTCTAGCAGAAGACTGACTTCTATTAGCAACCTCTGAATGAGGGTTTTCACTTGAGCAGCAAGGTGATCATAGAATCATAGTATTGCCTAGGCTGGAAGGGACCTTTCAGATCATCGAGTCCAACCATCAACCTAACACTGACAAAAACCATCACTAAACCATCTCTCTAAGCACTATGTCTACCTGGCTTTTAAATATCTCCAGGGATGGTGACTCCGCCTCTTCCCTGGGCAGCCTGTTACAGCTGTACTACAGAATTTGGAAGATTTCGGGAGGGTTTTACTCACAGCTACAGCACGGTGCTTTCCTGGCATGGCACGCAGCACAGGACCAGAGCCAGAGGAGGGTTCTGCAGTTTTGGAAGTTGCCCAGAAGCCCTGCACAGAAATACCTGAACAGAGCCACATTTGGACTTCACCTTCTCTTGATCCTGCCTTCACAGTTCAGACTACAAAAAGTCTTGCAGCCAGCTTAGGTATCTCACAGTGCAGGTGACCCACTGTTGACACCAGGCACAGCAGCGAGGGCATTGGGCAGAAGGGAGGGACCTCCTGTCCCCTTTCAACACCATTTAAACTTCCAGGGTTGAAGTGGTGACATATGCAGAGGCTTGTGCAGATGAAATGTCTGCAGCAAACCCTGTTTCCATGTCCAGACCCTGATCCAGGGGACTTGTTTATCCTCCCCTCTTCCATGCACATGTACAGCTGCCTCTGACCTGAGTCCCCAGGTAAGTCCCTCATGCACTTACTGCAACTCCAAACTGGAGCCTGACCAAAGCCTCCCTTCTCCAGCCTCCCTTCTCCATCCTTCCCCAGGACTTAGGGACATGATAAATAGGGAATAACCCCATGCACCAGTACAGGTTGGGGGCTGACCTGCTGGAGAGCAGCTCGGTGGAAAGAGACCTGAGAGTCCTGGTGGACAACAGGATGACCATGAGCCAGCAATGTGCCCTTGTGGCCAAGAAGGCCAATGGCATCCTGGGGTGCATCAAGAAGAGTGTGGCCAGCAGGTGGAGGGAGGTCATCCTCCCCCTCTGCTCTGCCTTGGTGAGGCCACACCTGGAGTACTGTGCCCAGTTCTGGGCTCCCCAGCTCAAGAAGGACAGGGAACTGCTGGAGAGGGTGCAGCATAGGGCTACCAAGATGCTGAGGGGACTGGAACACCTCTCTTATGAGGAAAGGCTGAGGGAATTGGGTCTGTTTAGTCTGGAAAAGAGACGGCTGAGGGGTGACCTTATTAATGCGTACAGATACTGAAAGGGTGGGTGTCAGGAGGACGGGGCCAGGCTCTTTTCAATGGTGCCCGGCAACAGGACAAGAGGTAATGGGTACAAACTTGAGTGTAGGAAGTTCCATCTCAACATGAGGAGGAACTTCTTTACTTTGAGGGTGGCAGAGCACTGGACCAGGCTGCCCAGAGAGGGGGTTGAGTCTCCATCTCTGGAGACATGCAAAACCCGCCTGGACGCGTTCCTGTGCAACCTGCTCTGGGGGACCCTGCTCTGGCAGGGGGGGTGGACTAGATGATCTCCAGAGGTCCCTTCCAACCCTATGATTCTATGATTTAGTGGTGAACTTGGTAGTGTTGGGTGAAAGGTTGGAATAGATGATCTTAAGGGTCTTTTCCAACCTAGATGATTCTATGATTCTGTGACTTCCCACTGCAAGTCAAAGCCCAGCCCCATGTGGGCATGCTTCTCCAGCATCTACCCACACCTTTCAGGCCAGGATTGTAGTCCCAACCCCACCAGTTCCACCACTTTCAACCACAGCCCTCAACACAGCGGGGACCAGCAATGACCGCCAGCTGCAAGGGCTGCTGGATCTTAGGTATCTAGGATCTTAGGGATCCTAGGTATCACACCTGCCCTGTGTGGTTAGCTGGTGCTACAAGCTCATCCCTGGAGCTCAGCGGGAGAGGGATTCCCCCTAACGCTAAGGCCCAAGGGAAGTCCCAAAGCAGGAGAGCTACCCGGGGGTTATACAGTCCTTTGGGGAATCCGTCATTAGAGCAGCTGGTCTGTGTCCAGGTCTTGCTGAGTTCTTTTCCTCGGTGCTATTTTTGAGCCTCAGTAGATGCCTGACTTGGAAAGATGTTGCGTCACGGCTGGTGACGTTGGAGCTGCTGGTGCCAACGTGGTCAGCTGCTCCTTTGGTGGCAAGCGGGAGGGACAGCCTGCCAAGGAGAAGACATCCCTTCTGGGCTGCAATCTCTCCTTCCAGGCAGCTGGGATATTTTTGTCGAGTTCAACACAGCCACTGCAGCCAAAGAAAACCACATATGATCAAACAGTCTTTTTATTTTTGAAACTTTCCGAAGCAGAGAAGGGTGGGCGACATGCATCCTTCTTACCCTGCCCTAGATCTGCAAAGTCTGGAGCAATCTTGAAGGACACTGCTGGGCCAGTGGGAGGTGAAACCTCCACAGCAGCAGCCTTTGAGTCTCACCTTTCAGTTCAGACCTTTGTGTGGACACACAGGTGGTGGAATCCCTCATGAGCAGAAAAGAAGGAAGCCAGAATTGGTGCCAGTGTGGTGATTTCAGGTAGCAATGGTGCTCCTGTTCTCCTGGATCTTCCCAAACCCTTTCCTATTCTTTATTTGCGCATCTCCAATCAGCATTACCTTCCTAATCATTTTGAGAACTCTCGTTTTGAACAGGGTCTTGAAAAGGCTTTTACATGGGAGGACCAAGCCCCCACCTTTCCCTTCCCTCCTCGCCATCCCTTCTCACACTCCTATCAGTACTCACACACTGAACTCTGCACAGTAAATATGATTAGGACTGGCTTAGGCTGAAATTATAAACATTTCCAGCAAACAGACTGATGTGTGCCAAGCGGTGGCTGTGTTCCCCTTTAGCTGTTGTTCTGGGAAAACAAGGGGGTTTTTTGAGATGGGAAAATAGATGAACAAATCCTCACACCCCTCCTTATATACATGTAATACCCATGCTTCTGGGAAAAGGGATTAGGCAGAAAACCAGCAAGAATGACTTGATGGGAGCACAGTGTGCAAACATCGCTGCAGGAAGCTGGGTGCCTGTGGGTGAGCCTTGAGATGAGAATCAGAGGGAATCATAAGATTTCGAGCATATCTGGTACGAGAAGAAATTATGTTATGCTACACAGTAGGTATGGGGGTGATTCAAGCAAGATCAGCATTGGGCATTTTATAGCGGCTGCTGAAAGCCTGAGTCCTTGTCCTTGTTCAGCTGTGGGTCACTGGATAACCCTGAGCAGACATTTCCATCCCAGAGCCGTCCCCTTGTCCCAGCAGACCCTGTGCAACCCTTCTCTCTGTGCCATGCACACAACCAGGCTGCTTGTCACACTGCTCTTGAGAAAAATAAATATTTCTTCAGAAATAGATTATCATTTCAGCACATCAAGGTAGGTAACGAGGGGGAAATTTCCGTCTGGCAGTTCCTAGGGGTGATGCTGCAGTTTGCAAACCAGATCCTTGCTTCCAGCTGCGCAGACATGGGTCTGCTCAACGCAACTTGTCTGCAGCCTCCCAGTGCGGGAGGCTGAACGAGCACCACTGGAAACTGCCTGATACGTAGAATAAAATGGTGATATGTAGAGTAAAATGGTGGCAGAGTGTCCCAAGGGAAAGACCACTAAATGTGCCAGGGTGCGCGAAAGATGAGTGTGTGCTTGCAGCTGGGCTGTGAGTAGAGCAGGGAAAGAGAAAACGTATCATTTCCACAGTCCAAAAAGATTCAAAGTTATACTTTTTCTGGAGAACTGTGGAAAACCAGGTCTGGAAGGGGCCTGGAGAGGGTATCTCCTTTGCCCTGAGACAGGATCAGCTGAGCTGAAGCTGTTACTGAGAGACGTTCAGGAAAACCATCAGTGGTGGTGACTCCATGCCCATGCCAACCTGCTCCCCAGTTTCACCGTCACCCCTTGCCTAACCTCAGGTTTCCTTCCCTCCAGTGCAGCCCATGACATTTTGTCTTAGCCCCGCAGCCTGGTTATTCCCATCTCTCTGCAGCATGTCCTTGCTTTGCTGCAGGACACTTTCCTCTCCCTGCTGCCTCCCAGCTTATCTCCTGCTATGGCTCTGCACTGTGGCACCTCAGCCCTCTGAACCCCTCACACCATCTTGGAGTTTTATTCTCGCTATGGCCAGCTGTGACCCTCCTTTCCCTTTCCAAAGTAAAGATGTTGTTCTCTGGCTAAAGCTTATTTGCTCTGAAGACCGTAAGAACTACTCTGCTAAACCAAACTAAAGGTCCCTCCATCCTGCCATCCTGCCTTAAAGAATGGCTATTAATGGACATTTAGGAAGATAACGTACAATTTATCCTTCCCTTGGAACATGTCCCAGCATCTAGCAATCAATTTAGAGGCTTTCTAAACAGGAGGCAGCACCTCGGCCATCATGTTTAATAGAAATCAATGAATCTCTCACTCATTTATTTGTCTAATACCTTTTTGAACCTATATATACTTTGGGCTCCCACAACACCCAGCGGTGATGAGTTCCATAATTTCATTCTGAGCTCTTTAAAAAAAGTAATTTTTTATTTGTTTTAAATCTTCTGCCTGGTATTTTCGGGGTGTGTTCTCCCCCTCCTAGTTCATGTAGTGTGATAAAAGATGAATAATCACCCCATATGTATCTTCTCCTCCCCGTTCATTATCTCATAGACCTTTCCTGTATTGCTTTATTGTCTTTTCTCGAGGCTGAAGTCCTTTTCTGATAATCTCCACTTCTACAGGAGCTTCCTTGAAGTGGTCAGGCTGTTGGACTAGATGATAATTGTATATCCCTTCCAACTGAACTATTCTATTCTATTCTATTCTATTCTATTCTATTCTACTCTACTCTACTCTACTCTACTCTACTCTACTCTACTCTATTCCATGCCCCTGAGCACAGTTGCTCCAGGACATTTGCTAGCTTCAATAGTTGTTCTTCCTCTGTTTCTTTTTCGCATCTGACACATCTAGAGATAGCAAACCTGTGCCAGGACCACTCGGGTGAGTGTCACCATGAAGGCACAGTGAGGCACGTAAGCCTGGCCATGAGGTTTAACCACCAGGTAGGAGCAGACTTAAAATGACTTAAAATTAGTGCTTGTAAATTAATTGTTCTTTAGCACTGGGGCCACCCAGCACCAAGCAGTCCAGGATGATGCCAACAAACCCTTTAGCCTCTAAAATGAGGTGGCCACACCATGTGGACTCCTGAGCCCCTGCCTGGGAGCTGCTGCCACGCCGGTTGGCTCAGGTCAGCAGGTGACAGGGACAGTGACACAAACTGACCAGTGTCCATGGTGGGCAGTGCCCCAGCACAGCCTGGTTTATGACTGCAGAAGTATCTCTTAGGTCCAGTGGCTGTATTTACTCTAGACACCTCACACGAGAATGGGCAAAGCCATCAGCTCTCCTGTGTCTTGGTTTGGCAGCCACAGAAATAGGGGTTAACAGCAATTTCCACCTCACAGCTGAAGTGGCAAAGATAAACTTACTGCCATGAGACATCTGGATACACGAGGCTTCTGGGCCATCGGAGAGGATATCCGCTAATGTGCCTGTGTTTGGCTTTGTAATATTTAGTTTGTTTTTATTGTGCAATATATTATGATTTTAATTAAACGTTTTGTGTCTCACTGGCCATGGCGGGGACAGCTACAACTTCACCTCTTTTATTCCCTTGGAGAGATGCTGCAAGCACTCTTCTTGCAAGATTTATTATTATTTGCATTACAGATCTATTCTCACAATAAAAATTAGGTGCATTGCCAGCACGCTGCAGCATTGCCAGCCATAAATCACAGGGAGCCATAAACATGTCGCCCAATAAACTATCAGGAGAAAATCATGCCTGCTGGGAGAGCATCATAAATGGAAAAGATCATTTACTTCACACACTATTTTCACTGGTGCGCCTCATGCTGTTTACGCACGGGGAGCTCGGGCTCCGCGTGGCTTCCGGGTGATTGGACGGGGTCAGTCCTTGGGGCACGTTATAAGCTCTGCCCTCCCGATGCCAGGACGCGGATGCGAGCTCTTCCTCTGCATCGCAACGGGGTTGAGCTGCCCGTGCAAGTCGTAAAGCCCTCACTGCCGTGCTCGGTAAGTACCCTGCGCAATTAGCAGCCTCCCCATCATCACACTCCTCGTTTACTAGTGCGGTGGCTGCGGTTTGTGGGGCCGGACACCAAAGCGGGTGGGGAGGTGCATCTCCAAAGCACTGCTCGGGACGTCCACGCTGCTCCACGGGACCTGCTGGGTTGGGTGTTCAGGGGAAAGTGGGCAGCTGTAATACCCCAGTACTGCCAGGGAATGTCTGGCCATCATGGTGCTGCTCACCATTCTGCTGTGGGCTCTGTACAAGAGTCAAACCACTCTTCCACCATCAGGTGGCCCGGCTCAGCTGGTGGGAATGGCACGTTCCTGTCCTCGCCTGTAAAATCATCAGAAATTCGGCTCTGTGGGTGCTGTGTCCCCAGAGTCCCTTCGCTAAACCTCCCTTTGCTGAGTGGCTGAGCCCTCGCTTGGATGCCTGAGCTGGCAACGATACAGTTGTGAAAATAGCAAAGTTTCCTCTTGGGAAAAAAGCTGATCTCTTGGTCTCATCCTCCCCAAGACCCTGCTCTTGCCTATGCAGAGAGGAAGCCCTTAAAGCAGCAGTACTTTGCTTAGATTACTGGTGATGATCAAAGTCAGACAGGCAAGAAATCAGGAGGTGGCTTTTGAGGGCTGGAGAAGGAGGGGTAGCACCGTGTCCTCCAAGAGGCATCTGCATGAGAGCCCGACCCCTTCCTCTGGGTGGGCTGGAGCAGCTCCTGGTGCTGAGCAAGGGGACAGTTTTCCCTCTGTGGTGGGATGCTGTTCTAGGCCAGCAGCAAACACTGTCCAGATGCTGCCATTCACCGCTAAATTGAGATCTTCCACTAATTGGAGGTT
The DNA here is from genome assembly GCA_013398915.1 of Dromas ardeola. Classification (NCBI taxonomy): domain Eukaryota; kingdom Metazoa; phylum Chordata; class Aves; order Charadriiformes; family Dromadidae; genus Dromas; species Dromas ardeola. Next base: position 162,707 of record VYZM01013937.1, on the reverse strand, counting down.
TGTTTCCTCATCAGGGCTTGGCTGTGGAGTGAAAGGTCCAATTGTTCACCTATGATAGTCAAGCGGGAGGTGTAACATATATATGTGTGCTATATGTTATATATACACATATAAATTTACATAAACATAAATAAGCACGCATGCTTGCTTATGTATTTTATATATTGTAGTATTTTATATCTTTTTATATATATTATTTATAGTCACACATATATATAGTTATACACACACATCAAACACAGAAGGGAAAAAAACAGCTTGGCGTGGGATCCGTATCTGTAACGCGTAGGAGCACATAACAAACCAGAGTAGCTCAGAGAGTGGCAGACCCCGTTTCTAAATAACTTTTTATAGCGTGGTAGGAGTTGCCAGTGTCTAACAAAACCGAGTTTGCATAAAGGTTTTCTTGCAGGGGGAGCACCTCTTACAGACCCCAGTGAGTTCTCACCAGTCCTTTCTTTCCCACTGTGCTCTAATATTCTCTCCTCTTTATCCACCTCTATATTCCTGGAAATCTCTTAAATCTCAATGTCTCTGAGAGTTCTGGATATCTGCATGATGCTGTCTGTGCATCTTGCAAGATGGAAGACAGACACAGGCATGCACATACTCGATTTTTTCTTTTAGTTTTTTTAACCCAGCCTCCAGATGAGACTGAATTGCAGGAGTCTGCAGATTAGTTCTCGCTGCTTGGATGCTGTTGGGTTGGCAGAAAGGGACGGCTCTTACCTTTGGGGAGCTCCAAGCTGCCACTCAGGTGGTACCTCTGGACAGTTTCCTTTTGCCAACGTCCTTTTGCCCACTGTCGATGTCGTAGGGAAAGCGCTGGCTGCCCTTTGGCAGGCAGCTTCATCCACGTCTGTGCTGCCTCGTGCTCTGACGAGCTCTCCTGAAGATGGGCTGTGACTTGTCCCTTCAGCAACTGACACAGTGGGGTCTACGTGCCAGCCAAGGCGATTCCTGATGCTAACGTGTAACTTTGCAGTGATGATAAAGTGGAGGAAATGAAATGACTTTGGAACTTCCCCAGTTCCCATCAGTTACACGTTGCTTTTGCCCTGGAGCAGGAAAATGTTAATCCTTGCTAAGCCCTGGGATTTATTGCCACATTAGACTCTCAAGCAGGCTGAGAGTCTAATGGAGCAAAATCATATTAGGAACATAATAAATACATCATGGAAGGTATGTGTGTTTATTAAAAAATGAACTGTGTTACAAGAAACTTAAGTTACAAGTGCTCATAATTCAGGCACTCTTTGACGTGCTTGTTTTGTATCTCAGAGAAGGTACATTAAGACAGAAGCCACAAATAATTTTTTTCCTTTAATTACCTCTTGTTTTGCACATTCACTGCTTTCCCCCATCCACCCAGACAGTCATTCAGTCACAGAAGGCACAGAGAGGGCTTGGGGACCCCGTCAGCCTCTCCAGCATCTCTGCTAGGGTGCATTGTCACGTGCAGTGTAGGGACCTGGATTGTGCCAAGGCTGAATCCTCCAAGAGGACTGAAACCTTTGGTAATATCACAGACTCATAGGTTCATTGGATAATTCAGGTTGGAGAGACTTCAGAATACCTCTAGTCTAATGTCCTGCTCAAAGCAGGTCTGGTTATGAGGTCAGACGAGGCCACTCATGGCTTTATCCAGTTGAGTCTTGAAAACTTCTAATGATGGAGATTGCACAGCCTCTCTGGGCAACCTGCTCCAATGCTTGACAGTCCTCATGGGGAAACATTTCTCATTATATCGAGTCTAAACCTCTCTTGTTTCAACTTATACCTGTTGTCTCTCATAGTCCCATCATGCACTGTTGTGAAGAGCACGGCTTGGCCTTCTTGATAGCCTCCCCATAAGTAGGGGAAGGCTGCTGTTGAGTCCATGCAAAGCCTTCTCTTCTCCAGGCTGAACAAGCCTCTTTTCTTGGTCTCTTATCCCGGGGCACCGCTCCAACCCCCATCCATTTCAGTGTCCTTCTGCTGGCCTCTTTCCTTGGTCTTTTATCCCGGGCCATTTCTCCAACCCCATCCATCTCAATGGCCTTCTGATGAACTCACTAGAGCAGACGTTTGCTGTCTTTTCTGTATTTTGCTGCAGATTTCTGTAAAGGCCTCACTTTACTCATACTCTTGATCCCTCTGTAGAAACCCCACCATGTCCCCTGTGTTCCTCCCTTCTGATTCAGGACCACAGACTTTCCATGGACGCCTCCCCAGTGCTTCTGAACCTGCAGCTTCTTGTGCTTTGGATTGCGTTTGCCTGTTATTAATAAAAGTCACGGGCACCACGAAAGTGGGGTTTTACTCATGTATTTCTCTTCACCTGAAAGTAAGGTAGATGATGAAATGAGCAACAGCTTAGTTGTGAGAGCCACTGAAAATCCACCTTACCCCAGTGGCCATCTTCTGAGCTGAAACAAGTAGCGTCTAAGTGCCTGATGCTCTGTTATATTTTGCATTTGTTTCCAATGTTGATTTCTTAATTAAGAAGTCAGAGTTAAACTTTCACCATTTTCATGTCCTTTGATCTTAAGTTAGCATCAGAAAGAAGCCAGCTGCTTAGCAGCTTAGTCTTGGTTAGGATGACCATAGAAAAAGTATTTGCTCACTCAATAGAGCACCTCAGCCTGTGGAATTTGGGGACAACTGCAAAAGAGTAGCACTCACCAGGAAGGTTTTCACTTTCATTTTAAGGACAAAATGTTTCTCTTTTTTTTTTTTTCTTTTTTAAGAAAAAGTGTCCATCCTTTTCCTTCATTTCATAGTTTAATGGATAAACAAGAGTATAGTCCTATCTGACACTCTGGTAATTATAACAGTGTCCTTAACAGCATGGGGGCATCTGCACAGATTGGTGGGGAGGTGGAGGGAGGTGGCGCTTGTCATTACCCAGTTCTATATTCAGTGGAGAGTCCGACTACGTGGAGTTTCTGTTGTTGGTTTGTTTTAGGTATAGGTTATGTGAGAGCTGAGCTGGGATGGAGCATGACTCACATACCACCTGGGAATTCAATGGCTCCTTCTATCAGCCTTCAGCTTTCCTCATGATGGGCATCCCAGGCCTGGAAGCCCTTCACCACTGGATCTCCATCCCTTTCTGTGCACTGTACCTTATTGCTCTCTTGGGAAACTGCATGATCCTATTCATCATAAAGACAACCCAAAGTCTTCACGAACCAATGTACTACTTCCTCTCCATGCTGGCAGTCACTGACCTGGGCTTGGTTCTATGTACACTGCCTACTACTCTGGGCATTTTTTGGTTTAATATGCGAAGGATTGGGTTTGATGCTTGCCTCACTCAGATGTACTTCATCCACATACTGTCCTTCATCGAATCCTCTGTGCTCCTGGCAATGGCATTTGACCGCTTCATTGCCATCTCCCACCCACTGAGACACCCATCCATACTGACCAAGACAACTGTCATGAAAATAGGTCTGGTAATTATATTGAGAGGTATGGTCTCCCTCCTTCCCATACCCTTCCTGCTCAAGCGACTAACTTATTGCAGGAAGACTGAGCTTTCTCATTCTTTTTGCTTCCATCCTGATATCATGAACCTAGCGTGTGCAGACATAAAAGTCAATGTTTTCTACGGTATGATTATTCTTTTATCAACGGTGGGGATGGACTTCATCTTCATTGTGCTGTCCTACATCCTGATCATTAAAACTGTTATCAGCCTTGCAACCAAGGAGGAGTGTCTCAAGGCTTTGAATACATGTGTCTCCCACATCTGTGCTGTTCTAGTGTTCTTCGTCCCAATGATCGGACTGTCCATGATCCATCGCTTTGGAAAGAACGTTCCACCTCTGGTTAACACTTTGGTGGGCTACACCTACCTTATAATTCCCCCTGCTCTCAACCCCATTATCTACAGCATAAAATCCAGCCACATCCGTGAGGCTTTGCTCAGGGCGTTGCGGAGGAAGACTGAATCTGAGTGGTAGCTTCCTCCACCAGTTCTGCCAGAAAGTGCTAGTGGACTGGTTTCTTGGTCAGAGCTAGCGGACTGGTTTCTTGGTACTCCATCCATGCAGGTCACTGACAGATGAAAGAACTGCAGATCCACTCGGACTCTGTCCCTCAGCCCAGAGCTGTGATCTCCCAAGTTTTGTCCTAGCACGATGCTTTCACCCCTTCCAGCAGCCTGCGAACACCCCAAGCAGTAATGCCAGTGATATATACAGATGGAAGCCCCAATTAGAGGGAGACAATTACAGAAAAATGGGCTGCATGACTTTCTCTTTTCAAGGCGTGCATTGGGGTGGATAGATCAAGGAACCTCTGCAACGCATGTCATGCAAACTCTCATGGGCAGATAACAGCGTGTAAGCTTCACTCAGGGTCCCTTGCACGGGGCCATGGTTCCCTCACTGCGTGTTACAGCATAGCTAACCCCGGCAGCAAGCTCAACAGGACATGGCTTGGACCAACAGGAGTCACTCTGAATATCCCAGTCATTAGTTGTTCAACTGGAAACACCCCACAAGATGGAGCTCAGCTCCAGAGGCTGAGCACAGAGCATTTTCTGAAGATTAGGTCCTGTTAAGTGGGCCCACAGCACTCTCAGTCCTCCCCAAAAAATGGCTTAGCCTTCATCTTCACCTGTGTTTCTAAAGTGCCATACACATCTACAGGGATGGAAACAGTGCTGCTTTTGCATCTCTTTTTGATGTCATTGAGCCCTACCATCTTGCCAAGTCTGGTGTTACATCCATTGTTTTGCACTGAATGTAATGCATGTGTGCAATATCTTCAATAAAAGAAATCTGTTTGTTGTAAAAGGTGAAAAGGCTTGATGAAGCTATTTTTTTTTCTGTTTATATTAGAGATATTTGGTTGGAGGATTTGCTGTAGATGAGCATAGGCTTGTATGAAGTAAGGATGGCACTTAGGGCTCTGGTGTGGCTAGCTCACTTGCTGAAAAAAAGGGGTTTAAAATTTAATAGGAATGGCTACACTTCTTGACACTATGGACCATGTACTACAATCTTGCAGCTGAGGTCTGCCAGGTACTGAGGGATGGGAGATGGAGATCTCCAGGACATTTCACAGATGGGAGACGTCAGTGTCTCCCAGCATCTTATTGCTCTGTCGGATGGATCTCAGCCAGGCAGGCAGAAAGCTTTCATGATCCTCCTGGCTTGCTTCCTCCCACGGACAGACAGAATAAAATGACCCAAAATCTTTCATGTCTCCGAATTGTGGAGCTGTGTTTTCATTGATCTTAAGACATATTTTGGCCAGTTTGGACCATGGTGGTGAATAAGAAGAAATGGTCAGCGTTCACCTCGGAAGGGTGAAGCAGCAGAAGGTATTGGGACAGGATTATACACCAGAACTGGCCTGTTTCTGCCTGCTGCCACTTCATACTTCAGACTAACCCACGATTAGTGTCGTTTTTCTACACATAGCAGCACCCAGAATAGAGAGAAAAGAATAATGAGGGAATACCTCCTTAAAAAGAAATGGAAAGGGAGAAAGGAAGATTCCCAAGGGGAGGATTCCCAGGGCACTGTTTGTTTCGTGTTGTGCGAGTTATTTTTCTGAGGATCCCAGTGGGCACAGGGTGAAATACTGTTCAGCAGAACAGCAGAACCTCTGCCTGAGCATTGGCACAGCAGGTCTCAGGGTGGAGGTCCCATTTGCAGTGAGATAGTACCCAAAGGGAGCACTCTTTGCTCAAAATATCGAAGGTCTAACCCAGTGCTTGCAGCCAGCTATTATCAGAAGAAAAATTAACATAAGGGAACAAACACAACTTTCAGCAGAAAAGCCTAGAAAAGAGCTTTGCCGGATTCTCACACTCTGCTCCCATTCTGAAAACTTCCAGAGTTTCCCCCTGGACGTCTGTTCTTCCCGGCTACAGCCGTTCTGCGAAACAGCAAAAGCCCAAGGAGCCTCTGCCACAGAAAGCCAATGCTCGGGGAAGACAGCCAGGGAGGAAACGTGGGGGGGAGATTTATTAGCACATTTATTAGCAGAGCTGGAGGCCGCCGTGGAGTGAAGCTTGCGGTGCATTTGGTGCAGCTCCATCCCCCAGTTCAGCAGAGCTTCATCTGCCGCCCCATTTGCTTCCCAGCCTGTGTAACTGGAGGGCACCGAGCAGACACTCACGATTTGAGAATCTCTATCTAAGGTACTGTTTTTTAGGAACATATGTTCAAAAATGTTTGTGGCTGCCTCTGGGAATGGGAAACTTAATTGTGGTTTAACGTCTGCATGAGAGAAAAAAGAGATAGATGAATCACTTAAAGCTGCTAATTCCTATTCTGTAATACCCTGAGCTCTCCCTTTATACCATGGGATCACTTACAGTACTTGCCAATGG